>CM033472.1:200719922-200984399 GCA_019447015.1 Hymenochirus boettgeri | reverse complement strand
TGTGGTATATCAGCACTGTAGTCACTGATCCCTATTCCTTACACAATCTTACTGATATACTACTCTTCTCCAAACATATTCGGGACTTACGTGAGAAGCCAGGACCCCTAACGGGACGGACCACACTCTTCACCCAACTCCACAATACTGGATCATTGCCGCTCGTATGTCAACTTTAAGGATCTTGTCTTTATTCCTTGGTTCCTCCATTTGCCACGCTATGGTGTTCCTTTACTGAACACCGGTAGTCTCACCAACTCCATGAACCTACGTGCGTTTCACCAGTTGCGCATATTTGCGCTTTGGCTTCTTCGTGGCCTTGCGGTATCCCCGGGTGAGACTTTTTTATCCTAATTCTACGTAATGACACACGCCTCTTTGCTAACATTCTCATTGTATCCATAAAGCGCTGTCAAAAATCACATTCCACCGCTGGTGGTTAAGCCACTAATGTATTCATCTACACATTAAGTACTACCATTCAATTGCGTCCCCTTACAATGCCCACGTTTACAATTCTTTAGTAACATCTCAGGGAAAGGACCTTTACAATACAAGGTAGATTTATGCTGACTCGTCAATATAAATACCTATTCCATTAGGTACAGTTGCCACAAGATGATCCCAATGGCTTAGTAAAGCATTAAAACATATTAATTTATCAACATGTAACCAATTCATTAAATCTTATTAGGAATTAAGCAGTTAATAGCAGACACAAACCAACTATAAAGATATTAACCCCTCAGTCACCACCCCTGACGAATAGAGAACAGGGGGAGGAGAAAAAAAATAGGGCGGGCCTGTGGAACAAGTTATATTAATAGGTACCAACCAAAGTATTGATACACTGAATAAAGGGTAAGTGCACATGCGGATTGTATATGCCACTGACCAGCAACAAATAGCCCCAAGTAATAATTACAGGCTGATTCATCATACCAGGATACGATGTAAAATGTATAATACGGGGGCGTGGCTTGCAGGAGAGGAGACTAGATGTGCACAGTCTGAGCTCTCCAGTCTCCTTCGCTAGTAAACCGTGACAACCAGCAAAACCAAAAATATATCTGACTACAGGGACATCGGAACACACAAGGAACCAAATGGCCAAGGGAAAAAACGGAAGAAAGGGAGAAACACCTAAAAAACTCACCTCATACTTCGCGGCAGAAGAGAGAGCCGGGGAAACCATTCCAAGATGGCGCCGACGCACAGGCAGACTCCCGCGACTCCTGTTCACCTCCGAAACCGGACTGCATAAACCTGGAAACACCTAAAAAAAAAAAAGGGAAACAACAAGGTTAGTGAACTCAGTAATACTGACCGAAACCAATATACAAAAAAGCCACTCAGAGACATATAAAACGATCCCAAAACGGATATGGACACTAAACTCATTAACCCACAATCCTCTGTAGCCAACCTGGTGGAAATAGAGGAGACACAGGAGAATAACAGACAGCACCAAAAGGGGAATATACAAATGATTGCTTCAACAGATTTCCCACACTGATGAAACAATAACTATAACAATATAAAAGAGCTTTTAACCTCACACATAAGGCTCTAATATCTGATTTCTCCATATTGATAAACGATCTTAAAAAGACATAACAGACATTGGAGAAAGAACAAGCCACATAGAAAATAGATTTGAACAATATGTGGATACATATAACGACCTGGTGGACTCCCACAACCAATTGTCAGAGACTGTAACTGAGCTGAAAAACAAGTCACTGACTTGGAAAATAGATCAAGAAGAAATAATCTCAAAATACGAGGTGTTCCGGAACTGATTAAAAATAGCCAGCTGATGGAATACACACAAAAATTGTTAAAACACTCTTGCCAGATGCCACAGAACTGGACCTAGTGGTGGACAGAATACATAGACTACCAAAATCCAAATATGCACCCCTACATGCCTCCACGAGATATTTATTAAGACTCCACTTCTTCCAAATAAAGACAGACTAATAAAGAGATGAGGAGACCAATCTCATACCATTGGATATCAAAATTAATATTTCTAGCTGACCTAGCCCCACATACCATTGCCCAAAGAAGACAATTTACAGAAGTAACAAACATTCTTAAAGCAAGGAAAATACAATTCACCTGGGGATTTCCGTTAAAACTCATCATTAGTATGGAGAGAACTTTCACGCAACAAGTACAATGGAAGATGCCACAAACCTACTCAAAAAATGGGGGATCTGGGAGAACAGAGGAGAATCCACACGCACCCCTCCAAAACCCAATAATTCACCACAGAAATAACAAAAGAATGGAATGGAAATGCTCTTGAGACCATCCAAAACACAAATTGTCTATACTGATACTAAGATCTACAATTTAAAATATGAGATAAGACCTTGATCAATAAAAAAAGGGGGGCGAAGGGGGGGAGAGGGGGAAAGAGGGGAAAGAAAGGAGGAGGTGGAAGGGAAAGAAGGAAGAGAAAGAGGGAGAAAGGGGAAAAGAGAGAAAAAAGGAGAGGGGAAGGGGAAAGAAGGGGGAGAAAGAAAAGGGAAGGGAAAGAGAGGGGAGAGAGGAGAAAAGGATAGAGGGAAGGGGGAGGGGGGAGAGAGAAAGAGAGAGATTGCATATGGAGACACATACCATGTTTTTGTTTTTTGTCTTTTTTTTTCCCCACAGGCTATCAAGAATGACTAATAACTAAGATAAATAATGTGAGATCTATATACAGGGCAACTGTTTACAGCTGTTAGTTAGGAGAATAACTAGAAATGGCTATTTACCGTACAATATATGACAACTATAATTGAACTCACTATGCATGATTATGTGTTCATTGTATGATGATTGTGTGTTTTTTTTTTCTTTTTTCTTTTTCTTTTCTCCTTCCACAAGATATTATTCAATATGTGAACTTTGTGCCCTCTTGTGCTCCTCTTCGTAGGATCTCAGGAGATCACTAATGGGAAGCAGGGGGGGGGGATTGGAAAGTTAACACATATAAATGTTGTAATGAATGATTTATCTCTGGCTATGTGAAACAAGTTAAACTGTTTATAAAGTTAGATATATGTCTATAACCTAAAGGTGTCAAATGATTTCATATAAAGATAACAACTAGCGAGGAATTAAAGCCTCTGATTCCTAAGAAAGAATCACGAGAGTAACGGGAAATTCTCCCAACTGAATGTGATGATCTTTCACTACTGTTTTTATTGTTTTTATTGTTCTTATTATAATGTATATAGTTTAACTCATTGTTTAACGTTCAACTTCCTATCTCAAAATACAAATAACAAGGAATACAAAGGGTCATGCATATTTCCCCTGAAAGTAAAATCCAAGAAATTCTTAGATCAGGAGGACTTAACTCACCATCCAAACGCCATTCTCTTTGGAAAGAAATAACACAAATCAAACCAGACATACTGTGCCTACAAGAAACACATTTGCTAGACAAACACACCCACCTATTACACCATAAAGACTACACAAACATATACCACGCAACATCCCAGAAAAAAAAGAAAGGAGTAGCGATAGCGATTAAAAATTCAGTAGCCTTCCAGGAAATCCAAAACATAACAGACAAAGCCGGGAGATATATCATCCTAGAATGTAAAATCAACAATGAACACTACCTTATAACAAATATTTACACACCAAATACCGGACAACTAAAATTTATCAAAAAAATTATTAACAAAATTCAAAAATATCCTAAACAAAATATACTAATGTGCGGAGATTTCAATCTCACACTCGACAACACAATGGACACAACAAGCAAAGCCCAATCTAAAACAGACACAGAAATAAGAAAAATCTTAAAAACAGAAGAACTATATGACTCTTGGAGAGTCTTACACCCATTGGATAAAGACTTTACCTACTACTCAAAATCCCACAATACCTTCTCTAGAATAGACATGATCCTAACAGACAAATGGCTCTTACAAAAAATATTAAAAGCAAATATAGGAAACAGAACGATCTCAGACCACGCACCAATAACAATAGAAATCTCAGAAGGGAGCTCACATCCTAATTTTAGTCTATGGAGACTAAACCCTTATCTATTAAGTATACCGAAAATCAAAGAACAAATTTACCTAGATCTTAAAGAATATTTCACTCTAAATGATATAGAACAAATATCCCCGCTCTCATTGTGGAATGCCCATAAAGCATACATGAGAGGAATCTTGATCAAAATAGCATCAAATCTGAAAAAAGAAAGACTCAAAGAAAGACTACAGATATGTAATCAACTAAACAAACAAGAAGAAACACACAAAGAAAACCCAACAAAAGAAAACTACGAACTTCTACAACAAATAAAACAAAAACTCCACCAACACAACATGTACGAATTTGACAAATATATACGTAGACTCAAAATTAATTATTACACACAAGCCCCCAAAGCAAACAAACTGTTAGCTAATAAAATGAAAAAACACATAGCCAAAACCAAAATAGCCTACATACTAGATAAAAACAATGGTAAAATCTACAACCCACAACAAATAGCGAACCAATTCGCCGAATACTATTCTACGCTATACAACATACAAAACAACCCAAACCATAAACACCCAACCGAACCAGACATAAATAAATTCCTCAATAAAATCCAATTAAAAGGATTAACACAAGAGCAACTGAAACGATTAAATCACCCCATTCAAATATCAGAAATAAATAAATCTATCTTTTCACTTCCCAGCAACAAAACCCCAGGCCAAGACGGATATGTAAACGAATACTATAAAACATTCCCGGACATATTGACTCCATACCTACAAAAAGTGTACAATACAGCAATAGAAATGGGAAAATTCCCAGAAGAAATGACGCAAGCAATCATATTACCAATACCCAAACAAGAAAAAGACCCAGATCAATTAACAAATTTCAGACCAATCTCCCTACTGAACTCCGACATTAAGATCTATTCTAAGATATTAGCTATTAGAATCCAACCATACTTACCAGAATTAATTGCACCAGATCAAGTGGGCTTTATCCAAGGTAGACAACCTGGAGATAATACAAGAAAAGTAATTAATATTATTTACTGGGCAAATAACCAAAACATACCAACTCTCCTAATCTCCTTGGATGCCGAAAAGGCTTTTGACCGCATAAACTGGACCTTCTTAGAGAATATCTTAGAAAAATATAACATTAATGGCTGGATCAAAAAGGCAATAATGACGCTATATGAGAATCCAACGGCAAAAGTATACATAGCCAATATGTTATCTTCCTCCTTCAAACTAACCAATGGCACAAGGCAGGGATGCCCACTCTCGCCACTAATATTTGATCTAGCAATAGAACCACTGGCCGAAACAATAAGACAAAACAAACATATATCGGGAATTAAGATAGGGAAATCAGAGCATAAAATAGGACTGTATGCTGATGACGTTATCATAATCCTAACTGACCCAATAAAATCGTTACCACACCTCCAAGAAATACTAAAGCAATATGGAACTATCTCCTACTACAAAATTAATGACAGTAAATCGTCAATACTACCAATCAATATCCCGGACACACTAAAACTCTTCCTCAAAGCAAGATACCCATACAAAATAGAACAAGACCAAATCCCATACTTGGGAATCAAACTAACAAATGACACTAAAACCCTATACAATCAAAACTACGAACCACTTTTGGAACAATTTAAGAAAGACCTAGAATGGTGGAATACTAAATATATATCATGGATAAACAAAGTAACCTTACTAAAAATGCTACTACTTCCTAAACTCTTATATAAATACAGAACAATACCCATACATATCCCAAATACTTTCTTCATCACACTAAACAAAATAATAAACAAATTCATGTGGCCAAACAGTAAACCTAGAATCAATGCACTATCCATGACTAAATCAAAGAAAACAGGTGGAGTAGCATACCCACATTTCAAAGACTATTATTATGCAGCTATAATGGACCAATCAAGATATTATTGGGCAGAACCCAAACAACAGAAAAAATGGGTGGAAATAGAACAAGAAAGCATAACACAAGAAACCATAACCTCAATAATTGGAGCACTAATCTTCAACCCTAAAACCAAACCCTTCCAATTACACACAGTAGGTAACTCAATCCAAATATGGAAAGAAATCATTAAATCACATCACTTAAAACAAGCATTAACAAGATATGTCAGCCTATCAAGTATACAAGTCTGCATCCCTGATCTAAATATCAAAAAATGGCAAGAATGAGGACCAATATATATTGAAGACCTCTTTGAGGGGAAAAAACTTATAACGTTTGACAAATTTAAGGGAAAATACAAAATTCCTCAATCTGACTTTCTGAAATACTACCAAATAACAAGCCTCATCAGAAAACATATCAAAGAAATAGACAAAACATCTAACCCACTCATAGACCACTTCCTAGACTATACCAATCCAAAAAAATCAATTTCCCAATTCTACAATTTACTGAATGATAAAGACAAACACACCACTCTCCCATGTATGGGAAAATGGGAAAAAGACCTTCAAATACATATATCCACAGAAGAATGGCAGAATTCATTAATAATACCATTCAAACTTACAAGGTGCCTTTCAACTTGGGAAACAGACAGAAAATTACTACTCAAATTCTATAGAACACCATATGAAATGGCATCATGGTATAAAGAACAAATCCCCACATGTTGGAGAAATTGTTCAACTATAGGTTCATATGTACATATATGGTGGTCCTGTGTTAAAATAAGAAAATGTTGGTATGGTCTTTTTAAATTCTTAAACCAATTATTCAACACAACAATACCGATTAAACCAACCTTAGCCTTATTGAATATAGGCATAGACACCTACCCTCAACACATGGCATCCATAATGTACCATGCCTTCATGGCAATGAAAAGACTAATAGTCAAATATTGGAAGACCCCAACCGTACCTACAATGAAAGAAATTAAATATTTACTAACGGATTATATGTCCTATGAAAAGGCTTATGCCATATCACAACAAAAGTTCCCAGCCTTCTATAGAAAGTGGGAATACTGGTATATGAGTGATGAAGTATAACAACCTTAAATCAGGAATAGAAATGGCAATTATAACCCTAAGAATAAGATCTATAGAAATGAAAAAGTTAAATAATGGCGGAAAAGAAAATTATACAATCTGACATGCAGACCTTTAAATTGATTATTATCTATACATAGGAACTTACACTTACCTTTTTGTATTGTTACTTGATATAATGCAATCTACAATGCACTATTTAATATAATGTATGTTATTTGAATGTGGAATAATCAACGTGTACTGTTATATTGAAATACTAAATCAATAAAAAAACCAATGTTATAAAAAAAAAAAAAATGTATAATACATATGCTGGGCTGGCATGGTATAATGTAAAACAGTTAGTGAGGCTAGCAGATTCAGGGGGATATAAACTTTAGATTATTCAGACCTAACTATTCCCATAACACTTGCGAATTGCATTTCCTCATTTAGACCCAATGGACGTAATGTTTTTAATTTATGGTTCCAGCGTAATTCTTTTTGTAACAAACATTTGTCCACATCACCTCCCCTTATTCCTAAGGATACTGCTTCAATCCCACAAAAGGACCAGGCCATTCGTCCCTTATGGGCTTCAAACATATGTTTCGCTACCGCAGATCTCTCTATTTCCATTTTAGATATTGCCCTTTCATGTTCTAGAATACGTGTCTTTAATGCCCTTCTCGTTTTCCCCACATGTTTTTTAGTACACTCACATGTTATCAAGTAAATCCCTTGAATGGTTTTACAAGAGATATATTGCTTTATCGCCCATTCCTTCCCATCTGACCCCACACACACTTTATTTGGGGTCATATGTGAACATACATGGCAAGAACCACAACGTTTATTGCCGATATGTTTCAGCCATTCACATCCCCTATTTTCAGGGTTCACGTAATGGCTAGGTGATAGCTTGTCCTTTAAATTAGATGCTCGCCGAGCTGTCAATTGAGGATACTTTTGGATTTACTCCAGTACTGCATTTTGTGGTTGTGTGGTATTTGTCATTGGTGGTATATTTGCCCTTTAATAATTTATTTAGCTGTTGCTGTATCAGAACAATGACTGTCAGTTTACAAACATTTCCTAATATTTAACCTTTTCATTTTTTTCTAGACTACTGCCAAATATCACAGCAAAACCTTGATGAAAACAATTTGGAGCAGCATCCAAAACATGACAATGAAATATTTTATGAAACTTTTGAGAATGTTCAGTTTAAATGTAAACAGGGATTTTATAGTGATACTGGTCTGGGTGGGATATGTGTAAACAACCAAATCATCTACCCAAAATGTACTAAAAGAACATAAAGGGTATGTACACTGCATTTTTTTTTAATTGCCCTTTAGTGGAAACTATAATTCATCTATCACTGTACTGTTTTTTTGTTGATCTGCCCCCAATTTTATTAGATATCCAATCTGAAACATCTTACTTTCTGTAAGCAGTTTTGCTGTAGCTGGAATGGTTTGACAGTTGGTATACTGTATGCAGTTTTGACAGTTGGTGTGTAGGAAAATAGTCAGGTCACTGGTCAGAGCCTGAACAAAAAAAGTATTGTATTGAAGGCATGCAGCAACACACGCACCTCAGAGTAAGTGCTACTTACATGTATTTATTTATAGATTAAGATGACGCAAAGTAATTTTTTGAAACTGACAAGTTCCACAGGACCTATTGAATTCCTGGAAATCCGTCTCAAATGAAATTTTTTGATTGAATTTTCAAACACACATTTTAACCTCATTTTAAAATTTTCAATTTCAATAAAATTTTATTTTCCCTTCTGACAAAAACTGACAGATCCAAATCGACACCGCGACTCATCTCTAATAATGAGAGAATGGATTGTACATATATATGTACGGCAATAGTAAAATGGGGTTACTTAATTTGGTCTAGAGACTGTGAGCCTTATCCAGGGGTGTCCCTAGGGTTTTTGGCACCTAAGATCTAACACATCTTTAGTGAAAAAAATACATTTAAAAAACATCTGCAGCAAAAAACATCTTTGGAAATGCAATCTGATGAAATCTATAGTCTACAGTTTTATCTGTCATTAGGCAAATTCAATAAGAGTCATTTAGTTAATAACACACTGAACTGGGTGGGAGGGTGAGGGTGTAGATGTTTGGAAAATACAACTCCCAGCTAATAAAGCATGCTGGGCGTTGTAGTTTCCAAAACATCCGGAGTGCCAAGGAATAAGAATGTAGTTGTCTTTTAAATGATATAGTCTCATACAGTAATAGCCAAATCCAGTATGTCTATTACTGTATGGGACTACTATATGGGAATTATGTTGTCCAATTAAAGGGCAACTAAAGCCACAATACAGAATCAGAAGGCAGTAGTGGCCCCCAGTTTATACTTGAGTCAATCAATTTTATTATTTTTTTCAGGTAAAATTGGGTACCTCGGTTTACACTTGGGTTGGTTTATACTCGAGTATATACGGTATAAAAAAATACTTCCCAAATAAGCAAACAAATAATTATAGATATTGATTTACATTAATCACTGAGTAAATGTGTTTTGGCTGGCCAGCCTAAATAAATAAAATAAAACACATATCTACATATACCAATAACCTCTATAAATAGAGCAGAGCAATCCTCCAAGCTGGATCCAAGCTGGATCCAAACAAACACTTTAAAAGGAATATCGCAAAGATTTACCCCTATTTGCAAGTATTGGCCACTGCAGATGTTTGGAAACTACAACTGGCAAGGAATTGGTGGCGACTGGGGGATTCAAAAGGGCAACTAAGCAAAAGAAATGCAGAATCAGAAGGATGATAGTAGTCTCATAAAGTAATAGCCATACTGGATTTAGCTATTAATGTATGGGAATTCTGCTGTCAATTAAAAGGGCAACTAAAGCCTCAAAACAATACAGAATCAGAAGGCAGTAGTGGTCATATTTTCTATCCTAGGTTTATACTCGAGTCAATCACTTTTTGAGGTAAACTAGGTACCTAGGATTATACTCGAGTATATACTGTATAAAGCATCTATAACATTATAAATTATATCATAAATTCATACGTACCAGACAGACAGGTTTCCTCCAGGGACCAGGTTCCAGCTCCTCCAGATGTCCTCGGTGAGGTTGTCCTTCCACACATCCTTCTTTCCAGGTGTCCTCAGTCTTCCACGAGTTGTCCTCTTCTGATGTCACTCTTGATGATCTTCCTTCCACCACAGGCCCTAGGCTCACACAAAACCACCAGGCCCAAAATAATAGCTGCAGCAGCAGTGCTCAGCTCACGCCTCATGGACACCACACCACAATTAAGACAGACACAGGAGAAAAAATTGCCCCAGGCTCCCAGCACACTTTAAAAACCACCACAGAGCCCAGCCAGCACCCCCTGCTTCTAGATACCCCCCCCCCCAAAGCCCAAAGGAACCACCAGGCACCCCCCCCCAAAAAAATGCCCTCACAGGCCTCACTCACACCGTCACAATCACAGTAAATAAAGTTGTCAATGTCAGCCAACAATACACAACAAACACTGCAATATATATTCCAGAAAGATATCTGAAAAAGAAAAGCTTGCTGCCCAATGCCCAACCCACTGCTCCTCTCACCAGGTCGCTCCGCTCTGCAATTAACTGCCAATTCCCCTCCTTTATATATGCTCGGTACCTCCCCCAAGCAGATTGGGCGCGCAAATCAGATGACATACGTGATGTCACTTACGCAGCACGCGCTGCGTGTGGAAGACAGAAGACCGGCCAATCAGAGAGCTCGCACGGGGAAATTAAAAAAAAAATCTATTTCCCGTGTTCCTATTGGTTCCGAACTTCCGGATTCCAATTGGTAGCCTGCAGTGATGGATCTCCTGGGTCCCGATACTCCCGAATTGCCACGGAATGATTAGCAGGCGCTCACGGCCCATTATTAAGGTAACGCTGCATCGCTTACAAGGGGGGAAATGCCACCTTAGCCTCATATTATTTTTGGGGGGGTTTGAGTGCCGCCATGAGCAACTTTTTCAGGTTGCTTCATGGTAGGAGCGGCACTGGCCTTATCCAAATTCTATGAACAAGACTCTTATTTACCAGGAGTGGGCCCTCACCTATGTTGGAGGCAGGGTGTTGCTGAACTACCAGATTAGGTAGAATGCAATAAATGTGCGCCAGTGGATCTTGAACTTAAATAGTAACTTATTTATTAACAGAACAATATTAATAAGGTATTGCAACTAGCATAATAGAGGTGACAGCATTGCACAGATATACAATACAATACAATAACATTTGTAAACGCTTTTCTCCTAAAGGACTCAAAGCGCATAGATATGTCTCAGATCAATATAGTCTGTATTACAGAGGAAATAGTCAGGTGTTCATAAATGCCATACTAAACAGGTATAGGTATAGGCTTAAACACAGTCAGGAGGGGTAGCAGCATCTAATTCACCCCTCTGAGGCAAACTACTTGCCACAGTTTGCAAAGATTGTCCAGGGCTATCAAGTGGAGGTGCAAACCAGTCAAGGTCAGCAACCTGTCCATTATCACAGTCTGAGGGTACATCATCAGCATCAGCTGCAATTGTAGGTTCCTCATCTGTAGTGGAAACTCGGGGTACTGGGAGTAAATGATTTTGGTGCCATGTCTCATTATCCTCCCCTCTGGATCACAGATTTGGTACACAGGAATGTTTGGTAGTTTGTCTACCACCTCAAACAAATCTTTCCTCCATGTATCGGCCAACTTATGTTTGGCAGTTGGACCCAAGTTGCAGAGAAGCACCTTATCACCAGGCATCAGCTCTCTGTACCGTACCCTGGCATTGAAGCGTCTATTGTTCCCAGCATTTATCTTTGCAGCATTCTCCTCAGCCAAATGGTAGGCCTACTTTAGGCTTGCTTGCAGATGGGCCACTTATTGGTAATGATCTTGGCATCCTACTCAATTGGATGTCAATTGGAAGTCGAGCTTCTTTCCCAAACATAAATAGTAAATAGGGAGAAAACCCGGTGGAATCATGAACGGTGCAATTATATGCATGAACTATTTCACATACACGGCTACTCCACGGCTACTACTTTTGTCTGTGTATAAGTAAATGCAACCAAAATACTGACTTCCTGTTTGCAGGACCCCTAGTAGAGACCGTTATGGTCTTGCCTTGACCTAGCACCTAGGTTGATTCAGTTGGTAAGTAGAGATCTGAGCATCTTTGACCCATCCAACAGCCAATCAGTAGAAATTACTGTTAGGAACATTCCAAAGATGTGGTGCATCCTGGGAAGAAGAATGACCGTTAGAACCTGAAATGTCAGCTCACTAATGTCAGCAGCAGGGAACAGCAAAGGGTATGAAATCAACTGATTTTTCAAAATGGGAGAGAATATGTAGAATAACTAAGGAGGCATTACACAAACTAACAATTTAACAAATATTGATAATTTCCACTGAACTGTCCCTTTTAATTAACGAATGTTCGGTTGTAAATGTACGATTGCGATCGTACATTTACGACCACGATCGTAAATGAACTAACCCGCTGCATCGCTAAAAAGCAATACCGCGGCTTTATAAATATGGCCCTTACCTACTCCTAAATCCTTACCTACTCCTAGTGTAGTAGGGAAGCAATACATGGCAGGAACACTGTCCTCTCCACCCCCAAGAGAGTCCACCAGGCGCAACTCAGAGAAAACAATACAATCTCCTTGTACAGCTGCTGTGGCAAAATGAGTAGCCACTGCCAGACCTGGACATTCTTCCCACTCATCCTCTTCCCTCTGAGGAGGTAGACCAGGCCATCTTGTTCTTTGGGCCTGGCTTGTATTTTAAAGAAAACTGATAATTAGACAAAGCAGCCAATTACCGATGCCCTGCAGCATCTAATTTGGCAATGGTTAAAGTATATGTTAAAGGATTATTATCAGTTCTAACCTCAAATTGGGCCCCATAAAGATAGACATGTAGCTTTTCAGTGACAGCTCATTTTAAGGCCAAATATTCCAGTTTGTGTACAGGATAATTTCCCAACCCTTCGTAACTAGCATCTACATGCAAAACATAAGGCTTTTGTGGGTCAGCATAGGCAAGTACAGGTGCTCCTATGAGTTTTTGCATTTGTTGAAAATGCTTCCTCACAAGCAGGCGTCCATTTATCTTTAAACAGAGTATCTTTAATAATGTCCAATTTCAACAGTCCATTTAGTGGATAGGCAATTTTAGAGTAACCCTCAATAAACCTCCCATAATAACTACAAAATCCCAAGAAGGACCTCAGCTCAGTTAGATTGCGTGGACGTGGCCAATTTAGCAGAGCTGCTACCTTTTCTGGGTCAGTGGCAATGCCCTCGCCAGAAACAAAACGCACAGATTTGCGGGTGAAGTTACACTTGTCATATGACAGTTTCAGGCCTTCCTTTCGCTTGAGCACACTGAACAATCTTTTATCATGCTCCTCTAGGGTAGAGCCAAAAACAATAATGTCATCAAGGTAAACAATGCAGTTCCTTAGATTCAAGTCTCCCAGGACCTTTTCCATAAGGCGCTAAAAGGTAGCTGGAGCCCCACTTATCCCCGGAGACATTCAGGTAAATTGGTAAAACCCCAATGGGCAAATAAAAGCTTAATAAAGTCTTTTTCTGATCTTCTGCAGACATAGGAATTTGATAATAACCAGATCTTAAGTTCATTACTGAAAACAAAGCGCTGCTAAGCCAAGCATCAAGTTCCTCATCAATTCAGGGCAGAGTGTACTAATCAGGAATAGTGTTCTTGTGTTCTATATTCCACACATAAGTGAACACTTCCATTTTTCTTACGGAAAATAACTATAGGTGAAGCATAAGGACTTTGTGATTCCACAATAATCTTTTGGTCTTTAATTTAAAAAAAATTTAAATAGTCTCTGACATCATCAATATTTTCGGGTGGTAATCACCAAGACCTTTCTCTAAAAGAAGTGCTCTCTTTTAATCATATGGTGTGTTCAGCATTTGTATCACACCCCACGTCCATATCATTAATGGAAAACACATCACTTAACTGCGCTAGTCTACTCTACAGCATCTGTCGGTGTTCCGGGGGGTCATCATGATTAAAATTTAGCTGAGTCTCTGACACTCCCAATTTGACAGGTAAAGAGTCTAAACATTCCATAGGGTAGCAGTGGGCTACTGTCTGCTAGGCTGGAATTACTGTGGAATGAGAGGTGATCTTTTTTTTTTTACAGTGACCACATCAGTTTTAGGGCATTTGTAACAGTAGTCCTTCCCCTCCTCTCCCAGCCATTCTTTGAAGCCTCTTCAGGGTCAGCTTCTAACAGAAAGAAACTTCCACTTGAAATAGGGAAAATCTCCACATAGACCCCGAGGATTTTCACTACCCCTGGTGGAAGCTCTACTGGATTCCATGGGTCAACCCCCAGGAGATTCCGGGGCAAATGTCTGGCAAATCTCCTGTAACTCTGGAGCTACTGGCAATACAGTCAGGGGGGTACCTTCACTTGGCTGTAGAAACTTAACAAAGGCTTCCTTGACAGCTTTCATATTAAAGCCAACAATCATAGGTGTAGACTTTTGTCCACCTGGAGGGGGGCTCACATAACCAATGACTTTAAAAGGGGGATCATTGTCTCCAACTAATCCAGGGATGTGTAGTTGTACTTCCAGGCAGCCATCCATGTAGACAGGACCTTTCCCCACACCAAAAACTGGCACAGGACCCACAGGCTGCAGTTAAATATGACTGAGGACTTGCTGGTAGAAAGGCCTGTGAATAATAGTCAATGGAGAGCCTGTGTCGACCAGTGCAGTAGCGGATATGCCGTTTACAAGCAAGTTAAATGTGCATCTACGTCCCACACAAGGGTGAACTACAGGCTGTGAGGAACCCCACCTTTTCCTTGATAGCTGTCCCATCTTGCTTTCACTGTCTAGCTGGTCGGCAGGTACTTTACACTGATGGACTTGATGTACAGTCTGCCCACAATGGAAGCACTTCAGATGTGCAGTGGGGCAGGTATAATCAGGGGGCTGATACATTGAATATTTCATGAAAGCATCTTTTCTTCTTTGTCACACCCTTTACCTCCCTTTGCTGTAGTTTTGCAGAGTTTTGACTAGAGCATTTCTCAGTTTTATTAGGGAATGTAACATATGCTTTTTGCTCCTTTACCTTGTTCATGAGCTCACCAAGTGTTGATGGAGGCCCATGACAATACATGATGTGAAGTTCAATGGCTACGGGATGGCCCCCCAGCATCCCATACATTAGCTGGTTTTGCCGTTTTTCATTAACTTCTCCAATAGATATGATATTTTTAGACACCAGCTTCCACAGAACATTTCAAACCGTCGGATAAAAGCAGAAGCATCCTCTTTCTCCCTTTTTTTAAACTTTGAAACATGTGCAGCCAAGTATGAGGATTGTCACAGGTGCCATACACTAAGGGGCATATTTATAAAGGTTCGTTAACTTTTCGCGGCCGTTTTCGCGGCCATTAACGCATGAATCGCGTTTACCGCGATTTATAAAGCCCCGAAAACGGCCGCGAAAAGTTAACGAAGCGTTAACCTTTCGCGCCGATACTTACCCGGTACCGCCGCTTCTATTTATAAAGCGGCGGTACTGGTTTCGCTCGGCTAGTATCGGCTGTTTTACTTCGCCACCTTGAAGGTGGCGAAGTCAGCCGATACTAACCTCCCGCGGCGGGGATGGGCAGGCAACCCGCGGCGGGTGGTCGCACCCGCCCCGGGAGACACGCCCACCCCGCCCACACCCCCGCGGCGGCAGCGGCGACCACCCGCCGCCGCCGCCACTTCCCAGCAGCCCCTCCCAACCCGTTCCCCGTTCGCGGCAATCTCGGAACGGGAGGCTAGAAGGGGCTGCCGGGAAGGGGCCGCAGCAGGTGGTCGCGACCACCCGCCGCGCACCCCCTCCCCGGCAACCCCTCCAAGCCCCCCGCCCCGGCCGCTCCCGGGGAGGGGACGGGAGGGAGCCGCTGGGGGGGTGGAGGCTCCCTCCAGCGGGGCCCTGAGAAGGGCCTTTTGGGGCTTAGGGGGTCCCGCAGCTCGAACCGGGACCCCCCTCCCCGGCCCTTACAAGGGCCCTTGCGGCACTGACAAGTGCCTTTGGCGGGGGTCCCGCAGCTAAACCGGGACCCCCAGTGCGGCTCTTAAAAGAGCCCTTGGGCGACGTCTTCTTTCTTCCAGTCCCGGCGACACCAGCTCCGCCGAGGCCGCCGACCCCCGAGAGGTACCCCTGCGGCCACCAGGGGTACCCCCGGCGGGCGCCGGCGACCTCAACGAGGCCGATGTTGCCGGCGTCTTGATCCGACGCGACGTCTTCGGGCTGGCGACACCAACCCCACTCAGGTCGCCGATGCCAGGCAGACTCACTGCGGCCGCCAGTGAGCCCGCTGGCACCGCCGGCCTCAGCGGAGCCGATGTTGCCAGCCGCTTCTTTCTTCTTTCTTCAGCCATCTACTGCGATGGCATCTGAGTTCCGCGGCGGAAAGCTCCTCTTTATATTTCTGGAAAGAAATCTGATTGGTTAATGTAAAGCAAGTATTAAAAATTGACCAATCAGAAACGGATTATGGATTTCTGCAAACCTATATAAAGAGGAGCTTTCCGCCGCGGAACTCAGATGCCATCGCAGTAGATGGCTGAAGAAAGAAGAAAGAAGCGGCTGGCAACATCGGCTCCGCTGAGGCCGGCGGTGCCAGCGGGCTCACTGGCGGCCGCAGTGAGTCTGCCTGGCATCGGCGACCTGAGTGGGGTTGGTGTCGCCAGCCCGAAGACGTCGCGTCGGATCAAGACGCCGGCAACATCGGCCTCGTTGAGGTCGCCGGCGCCCGCCGGGGGTACCCCTGGTGGCCGCAGGGGTACCTCTCGGGGGTCGGCGGCCTCGGCGGAGCTGGTGTCGCCGGGACTGGAAGAAAGAAGACGTCGCCCAAGGGCTCTTTTAAGAGCCGCACTGGGGGTCCCGGTTCAGCTGCGGGACCCCCGCCAAAGGCACTTGTCAGTGCCGCAAGGGCCCTTGTAAGGGCCGGGGAGGGGGGTCCCGGTTCGAGCTGCGGGACCCCCTAAGCCCCAAAAGGCCCTTCTCAGGGCCCCGCTGGAGGGAGCCTCCACCCCCCCAGCGGCTCCCTCCCGTCCCCTCCCCGGGAGCGGCCGGGGCGGGGGGCTTGGAGGGGTTGCCGGGGAGGGGGTGCGCGGCGGGTGGTCGCGACCACCTGCTGCGGCCCCTTCCCGGCAGCCCCTTCTAGCCTCCCGTTCCGAGATTGCCGCGAACGGGGAACGGGTTGGGAGGGGCTGCTGGGAAGTGGCGGCGGCGGCGGGTGGTCGCCGCTGCCGCCGCGGGGGGTGTGGGCGGGGCGGCGGCGGCGGGTGGTCGCCGCTGCCGCCGCGGGGGGGTGTGGGCGTGTGCCCCGCCCCCTTAGGAGCGGCGTCGGGAGCGGATTTTAATCCCTTTCGCGGCGATACTATATAGTATCGCCGCGAAGGGGCTTAAAATTACCGCAGCACATCGCGGCCGCGATAGGTATCGCGGGAATAGCGCTCGCCGTTATAAATACGGCGATAGCGCTATTTTCGTGGCCGCGATGTGCGGCGGTAATTTTTTTGCGCTAACATCGTTCCTTTATAAATATGCCCCTAAGAGTAGAAACTAGTATAATGTTATTAGCTGACACGTGAACCAAATTTGCCTCAAGTTGTCCTTGATTAGATAAAGGGGTGGCAGCCTCATTAAGAAAAACTTTGCTTTTAAAAGGCGAATAGATGCTAATATTTACCCACTGGGTAAGACTGTGCACCAGTAACACATTCCCCTTAGTTTTTGTTTTTTTTAAATGTAATTCACCGATTCTTGCAGATTGTAATATCCAGGTAAGTTATACCATTAATTTGATTTAACAATGGGCAAATTACAGCTTAATTATTTATTTTACTTATGTTCCCCTTTACATTTAATACAAAAAGATTAACATAATTAAATGATGGAATTGATTCATCTTCTGCTGCATATGGTTGTTCTGCATTGCCAAAATACAGTACAGGAAACAGAGTGGGAGCCTTTTCCTGGTGAAATCAGTTTCTGCCTTTAACTGTTTTGTCTGAGCGTGTGCAGTGGAGTTTTGAACAATTTTAAACAATAAGAACTTTTATTGAATAACCCTGTATGTTTTCTTTCTTGTATAGTCAAATAAATATACACAGGAGTGCATAGCATCACGAAGTAAATAAATATGCAATTTTTTTGACATCTGACAAAAAGCTTAAATCATATTTAGTTTGTCTTTTCTATTAGTTTTTATTTTATTTAGAAATAATTTGTTTTCTATTCATTGTATATTATTAAGATTGGAGGCTGTGAGTGCTTTTAGCTTTACTGTAACACCCGTCCATTTATATTTTGCATATATATATTGTTTTTATAGCCTTAAATTGTAGATCTATTATTTAAAGGACAACTATACTGTAAAATTTTATTTGAAACCTTCCAATATTAAGTGACTAACTTTTATCATGATAATGTCCAATCTACAGTATAACCTTGGCATGTGGGTGTTATATAGAGGCAAGAAGTGAAAAATGAAGGAGCACACTTCTTCAAGTGATTACTTCAGTTTAACAACTGAATATTTAACAACATATATATACACAACGTTTCGGGAAAGCTATGTCCCTTCCTCAGGCATAACCAGCATGCAGTGTGAAACATTTATACCCATAGCCCTACCTACACATCATGTGACAATGTGACTGACATATTATTATCATTATTATTTTTGATTTATATAGCACCAACATCTTCCGTGGTGGTGCTTTAAAAAATTACATTGTCAAACATTACATACAGTGTAATACATGTTATACAAAGTCATACTTATTACATACACAGGTAATACATAATATAAGTAAACAGAGTGATGAGTTTCTTACAGAAATACCATGATAAAATAGGAGAGAGGACCCTGCCCAAAGAGCTTACAGACTAGAGGATATGGGGATAAGATATAAGGTTGGGGGAATCGGTAGGCTGTAAATAGAGTGGCAGTGGAGCGTGAAAGGTGGGTTGGATCATATTGGGTAGTAAGGGGGTAATGTCTAGGCCAGGTTATATGCTTGCCTAAAGAGGTGGGTTTTAAGGTTACGTTTGAAGGTGTTAAGGGAGGGTGAGTGACGGCCAGACGGAGGAAGGGCGTTTCAGAGCAGAGGGGCAGCACAATGAGGCTGTCCCATACATATTATTATTATTATTTTTTTTGAAAACTTTGTTTTTATTTTCTTCAAAAAATCACATAACATCCAATAACCAATGACAATGAGCCAAAAGAAAAAATACAGCATTCGACATTTAACACTAGCAGCATTTCAGTATATTCTTGGTTTAGAGTCTGTAGTTGTTTCTGTTTTTCCTGTGTACTGTGGGATATCTTTACTGTCCGTACAGTGAATAAGTGCTGTTACCGCTATTGTCTCCTTTCAGAGTTACTCATCCCCTGTGTGGATATATTAGTCAATTATTGCCTTGACCACCCCACCTCTTTTACTATCCTAGATCAAAACATATCCAAACTACAAGAGGGGGGGGGGGGCACAGGAGAAACCAGAGAACTCTCTATTACAGAAGCTGCAATTTGAGTACTGTATATCATTGTCTGTAATTTAACAATAAATCATATAATATAATATAAACATCACTGCTTAACTTTTATATATAGAGTAAAGAAAGCAGAAGAGAAGGGGGGGGAAAGAGAGAAAGGAAAGACAGAAGAAAGGGGATTTAATCCATGATATTCTCACAAGCCGATCCGATCGTCTCTCTCTTTATCAAATGTACTTTATCGTAGATGTGTCGAGTGGTCCACCGCTCGGCTGTCATGATTCTCAGTATGTCCACTACTGAGTATTTATCAGTTCTAGGTGTTCAAGGAAGGAGAGGGGGGGAGGGGGGGGGCGAACAAGATCTGTCTGATTCTATCATAGTGTCCCATGGAGCCCAGACTTTTGTAAACCCATCAATTTGGTCTAGAACCATGGCTGTTAGGTATTCCATGGATCTTACTTCTGATATTGCTTGCAATAGATCTGATTTTGTGGGAGGTTGTGGCTGTTTCCAAAATCTAGAAATTAGACATCTTGTAGCCACCTGTATATAAGTACACAACTTGATGGCATTCTTGGAAAGCCTTTTAAATGGGAGACCAAGCAACCAATGTATCGGGTCCATAGAGGTATTGTATGCAAACATACTCAGGATCAGCTTGGAGGCCTGGTTCCATATATTTGTTATGAATGGGCAGGTCCAGAATATATGAACCAGGGATCCTTTCTCCCCACACCTCCTCCAACACCTGTCAGTCGTATCTGGCCATATCCTATGCAGTTTTTCTGGTGTATAATACCATTCCAAAATCAACTTATAGGCAATTTCTTTGTATATCACGCATATGGACAACCTAGATGCCTGTTGCCATATCGCCCTCCACTCTTCCATAGTTATTTGTCTGTTTAGGTTCTGTTCCCAATAGGTCATATATTTATGTGTAGGTTTTTGGGTTGTGGTGGGAGGAGAATTTAGGATGTTGTAGATTTGGGATATTAATTTATGCTGGATGGGGCCTCTTCTCACTATTTGTTCGAAGGCAGTTTTTGGAGGTTAAGTCCCTTTGCATATGAGCTGATATAGTGACATGTTTGTAAGTATGTATAAAACATTTGGTTGGGTAATTTCTTTTTCGATACTAGTGTGGCAAAGTCGTATATTGTACGGGTAGTAGGGTCTGTGAGATCGTCTATTGTTGTGAGTTTGGCTTTTGTCCATATTGTTATATGTTGGGTTTGTAGACTCGGGGGAAACTCAGGATTTCCGACTACCGGGGTTAGAGTAGAGATGTCTGCTTTGAGCATTTGTGATTTCCATGGTCGTTTCCAGGTTGATTTGGTCGTGCACATTAGTCCTAGCATGTCTGCTTGTTTGGAGTGGTGTTTAAAGTCGGTGTTTTGTAAGAGGAGTGTTGCTAGATGTATAGGAAGCATCCAATCCTGTTCTAACTGTGTCCATAAAGCTCCAGGGTAACTATTGAACCAATAGACTGTATGGCGTAGTTGTACCTCCCAGCTTCCCAGACATAATTACCTGTTTCGATATTCTGTGTGTCTTGTTCCCCCAGATAAAATCTAATATTTCCCTATGGAGAGTATGAAAACATTTGTTTGGAAGTGGAATAGGTAGAGTCTCGAATAAATATAACCATTTTGGCAGTATTGACATTTTTATAGTGGTTATTTTTTTAAACCATGAGAGAGTGAGTGTTTTCCAAGAGTTGAGCAGGCGTCTGGTTTCTGTTAAAAGTGGTGTGAAGTTAGCTGCGAACAGGGAGGAGAAATTAGAGGTGATATTTGTTCCCAGATATTTAATGGAGTCTTTTCTCCATATATATTTATATGTACATTGGAGTATTTGCGTATTTGACGGTGATATATTTATGGGTAGTGCTTCTGTTTTATTGTCATTGATTTTATATCCTGAGACTTCACTGTATCTGGCTATTTCTTCAGGTAGGTATGGTAGGGAGGCAGCTGGGTTGGTCAGGGAAAGCAGCACATCGTCTGCAAATAGTGAGATAGTATAGGTGGTTTGCCCTACTTTTATTCCTGAAATATTTGAGTTTAATCTAATACGGTTTGCCAGTGGCTCTATGGAGAGAACATACAACAGCGGTGAGAGGGGACAGCCTTGCCTCGTACCGTTGGATATTATAAATGGGTGAGAGGTAACCATGGGGAATTTAACTGAGGCTATGGCTTTGGAATATAAATTAGTTATAGCTGTTAAAAATTCTCCTCTCAGACCGATATGTTCCAGTATAGAAAACAGGAAAGGCCAACCCAACCTATCGAAGACTTCCTCCGCGTCTAAACTAAGGATTGCTGCCTCTTGTTTGCGTTTGTTCAATACTTCTATTAAATCAATTAGCCTCAGGGTATTATCTCCTGCTTGTCTGTGATGAACAAACCCTACTTGATCTTTATAGATTATTTCCGGTAGTATGGGGGCCACTCTGTTTGCAAGTAGTTTCGTGAAAATTTTATAGTCGCAGTTTAATAATGCGATTGGTCTATAATTTGAACATAAAGAGGGGTCTTTTCCCGGTTTCGGGATGACTACTATATGGGAGTTGGTGAAGGTTGTAGGTACTAAGTCTCCCTGCATTATGTTGTTGTATATCTGGAGTAGGTAGGTACCAAGAATATCTGAGTATTTTTTATAGTACATGTTGGAGAAGCCATCTGGGCCTGGTGATTTGCCATTGGGGAGGGATTTAATTATCTCTTGTATTTCTTTTATTGTGATGGGTCTGTCCAGGGTGTCCAGTTGAATTTGTGTTAGCTGAGGTATGGTAGTACTTGTGATGTAATCTTTCATATATTGTTTAAATTCAGGGGTTATAGTTTCAGTTGTGGGGGTGACTGAGTTATATAGGGTTTCGTAGTATTGTCTGAAACTGTCTGCTATGTGTCTAGGGTCGTGTGTTGGTGTTCCATCTTTGTCTTTGATCATAGTCGGAGTTGCCTGGGTTCTGTGATCTCTGAGTAGATTTGCTAGTTGTGTAGATGCTTTATTTCCTTTTTCATAGAATGATCGTTTAGACCACCTAATTGTCTTCTCAGCGTTTTGTAAAGAGAGGTTCGTTATGGCTGCTCGGAGGTGAAATACTTTTCGGAGAGTTGTAATGGTTGGATGTTGGTATAGTTCTGTCTCTGTTTTGTTAAGTGTAGATTGAAGTTCCTGGTATTGTAAAGCTTTGTCTTTGTATACACAGTTGTATACACTGGCCCCATATTGTTGCTTTATGGGCTTCCCAAAGTATCATTGGGGATGTCACTGAGCCTGTGTTATTTTCAAAGTATGATTTGATTGCTTCCCTAATATTTTCTCTGTGAAGTGGGTGTTTGAGGTGTCCTTCCTTTATCCTCCATTGGTATTGTTTGGGAAGGTGTTTAGTCAGTGCGATATCAATTATTACTGGGCCATGATCTGACCAGGTTGGGGATGTTAATTGAGCGTTGGTGAGAGCTCGCACACCGTAGTATGTAGTGAACATATAATCTATTCTGGTATGTGTTTTGTGTGGAGGAGAGCAATATGTGAATGCCTTAGCTGTGGGGTTGGAGATTCTCCACATATCATATAGCCCGTTGATCCTAATCATAGTTCGAAAAGCTCTGGAGAGGCCGGCCGACTCACAGGATAATTTTGAGTTCGTCAGGGTCATTCTGTCCATTTTGTCTGACATGTATGCGTTGAAATCTCCCCCAATTATCTTAAGCTGAGTAGAAATGGCCTGTAATTTGGTTAGGATGGTATTAATAACAGCGTTACCTCCCGAGAGGCGACAATAGCTGACAAAATAATATATCTTCCTAATATATCAGTTTCCTGATTAAGAAGTTGGAACGGGCAGTTTTTGTGGATCAGTATTGCCACGCCCGCCTTTCTAGAACTATGGTTCGCTGTATAAACCGTAGGATATGTATTTTTAATGAACTTCCAGTGGTCGGAGGAGGTGTGGTGGGGTCTCCTGGAGAAACACTACATCCGAATGTGACTGCCTAATCTCCGTTTCCAAGAGCCTTCTCTTCCTAATGGACCTTAGGCCCTTAACATTTAAAGTCATTATTTTAACCATTATAGCTTACGGGATCGTGGGCGAATAAGTTTGTCATCTGGGCTGCCTGGCCCTCCCCCCCCCTCTCCCTCCAGCGGAGCGATCACCCTCGAGATAGAGACTTCGGCCTCGGTCTGATAGATCATAGATGCTTTCAATTTGTCTGGGTAGGACACGGGGAGAAAAAGATGAGAAAATTGATGACATTGAAAGATAAACATTTTGGTTTTGATAAGACATTTTAGAAACATTCCTGAGCGGAAGATAAACATTTTGGTTTTGGTAAGACATTTTAGAAACATTCCTGAGCTGTCCCAAGTAAGAGTAGGGGAAATAGAAGAAGGAAATAAAAGAAAACACATTTACAATGCGATAGAATACTATCTATTACGTAGCTAACTACCTTGCCCAAGAGAGACCTGATCTCCTCGGCTCGGGCAGGACTTATACCGCCACTTGAGGATTCTGTTATCCTCTGTGGATTTGTGTGCATCCACTGCAAGTAGCAAGTCTCGCCCGACTGGGGAGGTGGTGTCTGCTTCGCCTTTGACATTCTTACCCCCTCCGGGGCCCCGCTCCGAGTTCCCCACTTCGTATAGGAAAACAAAAGGAAGGAGGAAGTATATAATGTCTAATGTCATATATCTCGTTCTTGATATCTTGGTTAATCATTTGTGGCCTGGTAACATTTAAGTCTCTTCCCCTCTTCTTTGAAAATAGAACTATTTCCCATTATGACAGAGCTCATATCTTAATGCTGTTATTTATAATCTAAAGCATTGTGTACTATATGGTATCTATAAACACCAAAAGGGGGAAAGGAGGGACTCAGCCTGCTTTGGGTTACCAGGATATTGATATCTCTTCCATAGGTTCCTTTCCCCCTGTAGCCCTGTTGTATCAATTGTCCGACTTTTTTATACCTACTCCCAGAAGATTTAAAATATAGAAATTGAAAGTTGGAGGTATATAGGAAACGGAGATATTAGCAGATTCTTATCAGAATGCCTAGAGTTAGCACTTAGTGATCCCTCTATATTGGCACTAGTAGGTTTCCCCATTTCCATCATTTAAGAAATTGCTTTGGGATATCGGATAGTGTATAAGGGGAATGGTTAGATATGGGGGAGGGTGAAGGGAAATTATTTCAGTACATAGTCGTATTTGCGGTAGGTATATATATTCCTTGTATTATAACTTTGGAGTCTGCTTATCAGGTATTAGCTATATTTCCTTTCAAAACATATTCATATAACTTTTTTTTCGGTGTCCTCTCTCCCATCCCGGCTAATATATATTAACTTTAAAGATAGGGGTCTTCAAAGTCCCCATTGTTGTTGTATGTTGTCTCATCCATTGTCCATTATATGGTTTCTATAAACCCTGTGTGGAGGGGAGAATTTAGGGTCCTCTAGGTTATACCAACAAAGTGGCTTTCGGTTCCCCCCTATGCAATATTACCCCCACTTTCTGATATTTTAGCATACATTTGTTGAAAAAGTGAAAGTTTAAAAATTATAGGGGAATGCTGTATTTTTATTGGGGTTGCAAAGAAATTCTTATCAGAGAGCCCAGAGATAAAGCTTAATGGTCCCTCTGTGTTGGCACTGGTAGGTTTCCCCATTTCCATCATTTAAGAATTTACTTTACCATTTCAAATACAGCAGAGATAAGTGTAGGGAAGCATAGGCCGTGGAGAGAGGACACCGGGGTAAATATCACCATATTAACATTAGTCACATATATACATTTTGGCATAGTATTAGGTTTAGGTATTAAATTCAACTGGGGATAGTATTAGGTTTAGGTATTAAATTCAACTGGGGATCTTAAGGCATCGTTTCCCCTTGTTAGTGCAATATATATTTGGTTTAGCGGCCTAGATATCATGTATTAGGAGAACTGTATGAGGGAGAGTTTGTCATGGGCTCCCTAAGTCTTTTGGGATGAGATACTATTGGAGATGGACTATGTGATGAGACATGGGTCCATGTATGTTAAGGTCTTTGTGGCATTGTAGGGAGACCCTTCCAGTCCGGTAGTGAGACTTCTGGTAGATTGAGGTCTGCGCAGAAACTTGGTAGATCTTCTGGGTAAGTTAGGACATATGTTATACCCGCTTGTCTGGCTATTAGCTGGAATGGGTATCCCCATCTATAGGGTATATTCTTTTCTTTCAGTGCGAGTAGAAGTGGTCTCAGTTGTCTGCGGCGGACCAGTGTGGACGCCGTAAGGTCTGGATATAATTGTACATGGGCGCCCTCATGTATGATATCTGAGAGGTTTTTATATTCCTTCATTATATCCTCTTTTTGGCTGTAAAAATGCACTCTGCAGATTACATCTCTCGGTGTCTTAGAAAAGCCTTTCGGTCTGAAAGCACGGTGTACTCGATCCAGTTCGATTGCTCTGGCTGGGGCATGACCCAGAATGGTGTTAAAGAGGGATTGTATGGATTCTTTAAGCTCTGAGTCACTTATTGCCTCTGGGAGACCCTTTATCCTAATATTATTACGTCTCCCACGATTTTCCATGCCTACTTTATGGCGGTAAAGGGTCCGAATGGCTTCTGATTTGTCACTTACAATCCCCATTAGTGAGTCCATTTGGTTACCCTGTTGTTGACTTTCCCCCTCCAAGTCCTCTACCCTATTTAGGACTGCCTTTAGGTCAGTTCTCAGTGATGTTATTTCTGCCCTACATGTTTGTTGAATTTGCTGTGTTAGCAAATTCACAGGCTATTTTTTCCTCCAAGGTTACCATTGTTGCGTAGGATAACTGAGGCATGGGACCTGTTGAGTCATCTGGCCTAGCGAGGGGAGCCTCATGGAATCGTCTCATAGGGCTTAGTTCTGGTTCGTAAAGGCCTCCGGGGTAAGTATCTAGAGGTTTAAAGTTACTTTTTAGTCTCTGGTCTTTAGGTAGGGCGGAGGGGGTTTGTGTTGTCGTGGGGTATGGTACCTGTTTTCCGGTCGGTGAACATGCCACTTCGGAGCGTCCACTCTGTGAGTCGTCCAGGTTCCTTATGTCGGGGCTACAATCCCCGGAGGGTATTAGTGAAGGTTGGTAAGGAGGCAAGGATCGTTGTTCATCCATATGTTCCTGAGGAGTCAGATCCTGGAGCATGCGGCCAGCAATTGTGCCTTGTGTGGTGTCCAAGATGGCGGACGTGGGCTCTGCGGCCTTGCTCTCGTGACCAAAGTATTGCTCCAAGTCACTTTGTTTCCCAGCTTGGGATGTTTTTTTGTCGCATGGGGGTTGTTTACCCTCCTTCCTTCTCCCCATGGTACCTACCTCGTGGTACTTAGGGAGGTTAATGTGACCAGTGGGTTTGACCAGAGCGGGAGCCCCTCCATATTATTATTATTAAAAACTATTTGTATACTATCCATAAAATCAATAAGTGTATAAAATGCATCAAGCATATGTTAACTAGTACATTCACATATTTAGTGCCTTTGATTTGTCTTGTGCAAAAGTTATCGTCCGTGTTATTGGTTGATAAAGTGCTGATGGCATAAAAAGTGTTCTTAGTGCTTTAAATGAAAATAAGTAATAAAACAAACAACAACAGTATTTGAAAGAAGCAATTATTTTCAAACAAGTGGTTTCTATAGAATATCATAAAAAACATAAGTTTATCCATGATCTCTTTTTGTTAAGAATTTTCTTTCATCCTGTAGATGGCGACATATTCCTCAGTAAAAATGATGTAAAAAAAAATAATATTTTGCATCCAGCTAATAAGCATCTAATAAATAGTACTGCTCTGACCTGAGGAAGAGGGTAGATCCCTCGAAAGCTTGTCTACTTAAATAAACTGTTAGTCCATTAAAAGTATCACAGTACTCTTTTTACTAATAAATACAATGTATTTTGCTAAAATGTATCTAATTCATGCCGGTTATATAGACAGAGTGATAGGCAATCTGGATTTAAAGGAAGTCCTTCGTTCATACCCTTAGGATTGATGCTTAGTAATTTATCAATCCAGCGTGCTTCTTTATTAAGTAAAATTCTCTTATAATCACCCCTCTTGTATTGGGCTTCACAACTTCCAATATTTGCCACTTTAATTGAGAGGCCTTGTGTCTATTCTGGAAAAAATGCTTACTTACAGGGGTTTCGTACCTAGAGGGAATGCCTTTAGAATTCATGATGTCCCTCTTGTGTTCCCCTATTCTTAGGCTGGGTACACACCAGAAGATATTTTCAGCCGACAGACCGATTCACTGCAATTTCGAAAATATCTCCTGCTGTGGGGAGGCCGGCCATGACCAACCTTGATCGTCTGTTTGCCCAGATCGGACGTGTCGGAAAATCCTGAACGATCGTGCGGTTCCCTGTGGGACCGCACGGTCGGTCGTTCGCAAATTCGTCCACACCCTTTGTGGAGCAAGTAGTAAGCCATTTGTCTTGCCTAAGCCAACAACAGTGTGCAAGAGTGTACCTTTGGACTGTATGAGCGTTATATAGAGCCCTTTTCATTTAAAATGGATAGTGATTAATATGTATATTTATATTTAAAGATATCTAAAATTGAATGTAAAATGTTTTACAGAACCCTGAATTATGTTGTGTCCCAAGAATTGCCAGCAATATAAATAAATATTCCCTGCCCAGCAACAATTTCCATCTGATGACTCCCTGTGTGCTGATATACAAGGCAATCAGCAAAAGCTACTGCATACTGATTTTAAAATCGCCAAAATCTTTATGAGGATTCCGACTACAGTGCGGATATAGATATATACACAATCCTCCAAGTATTGACAGTTGTCTTAGCTCCAGAAGAATTTACCCAGAGAGAATAATGACTGAGAGTTTGCAACATCTGTACAGCATGAGATGGGGACATTTGGAATATTAATAATATATTTATGGGGACATATGGAATAATGCAAATGTTTCCAATCATTTTAAGCAAAGATTTGGTTGATTAATTCAGAACAGAAAGAAAGATCAAATTATTATAATTTTTTTTCATACTGATTCCTATTATAAAACTGTGTGCTCCTATTGCTAGACTTTATATCCATTTATTCTGCTTGGTATTAAGCATTCTAATCTTACAGTGTAGTGCAATCTACTTATCAATAATAAAAAGAAAAACTTTTTTTCTCCATGTGTTAAAATGTTTCATATTATAGCAAAGGTGAGCAATTAAATTTCACAGGGGGGTGAGAATCCTGGATTGTTGTGAAGGGCCTGACCAATAGGTTCAACCCAATTCTCATTATACAAACATAGAAAAGATAATCAATGCACATTCCTAGGCCCCATACAATATCATATTATCTGCACACTGGCATACTTTATAAACAAAGGGGTTTTCATATACATTACTGTGTTCATATGAATGAAAAGCCTTCCAACTACGTCAGGATAACCTCAGTCTGGAAGGTCCTAACTTCTAACCTTTTTTACTTCAATTACCATTAGCAAACTTTTGCATTTCTCATAGTTGTGCACTGGATCCATATAGCAGGCTTTCTGACTTCCCCACAGCCCTTTGGCTTTTTAAAATGAGGGAAGAGTCTATCCATCCAGTGCTTTGTATTAAAGGCATAGGACCTCTCATAAAAGGGGCATGTTGGGGGTGCTATAACCACATGGAAGCTTGGCCAGGCTTTCCAATAAATACATTCAATACAAGGATTGTGGAAGCACTCCAATTAGGCTAATTTACAACTTCATTTAGCGGTAGTGCTACTGATCTGGTCAAACATTTATACAAACATAGAAAAGATAATCAATGCACATTCCTAGGTCCCATCCAATATCATATATCAATTCTCATTATAGAGAATATATATATTCAGTTGTAAAACTGAATTTTATATTTTTTTTTTTCCTGTCTCAAAATGTGGTGACAGTCTACCATATAAATATTAAGATATATTTAGTGTGTGCTGTATTTATGTCCACTGCCCTTCCTTCTCCGTTCTGTGTTATTTGGTTAGTTGGAGTATATCTAATTAGATAGCTAGACCGGAGTGTGGGGTTGTGACAAAGCGATGGCAGCAGTGGGATATTTGGTGTTTATACTCAAAACCTCTAATGTAAACTAATCAACTCTGTAGAGCATTATTTAAGTTCTCTGGTCAATAGCCAGTGCATTAGATTATATATATATTAAACCTTCCCCCAAATCTTGTTTTTTTCTAGTATCTTCTATTTGGCAAAAGGTCTGAATCCGTAGATTACAAAAGCATGAGTCTGGATGACTTAATCGCTGTGTGCCAAAGCACATTGATTCATATAGGAAAAGGAAAGAGGCACTGATCCGTGAATTAATAGAGGCAGATATCCAAGCACAGGAAATCCTTGATGAGCCTACAGCAGGGATCACTCACAATGACATGGATACAAATGATATTGTTACTGCCCAGCATAGAACAACAGCATGGACTATATCCCCTGTACCAAGGAATAACACTGTAGATACACTGTAGATGGAGGCGCAGCTGTTTTAGGGGAGAGGATGGCTAGAGGGTTGGAGGAAATTTTAAACTAGGTTTGGGGGGGAAGGTATTAGCAGTCTCACTGGGATAGATAGCCCAGGAGGAAAGCAGGGTGTAGAAAGGCCAGTGGCGGGCGGAAAGGGGGGTGGGGCTAGCATAGGGGATAGGGAGGCAAGTGTACGAATAAATTACAGAATCATAATCTAAAATGTATGTTTGCAAATGCGAGAAGCCTGGCTGACAAAATGGGTGAATTGGAAATTATGGCATTGAATGAAAAGTATGATGTAATAGGTATAGCAGATATGCCTTGTTTAGGCAGGACAGAGAAAAAAGGAAAGGGGGAGGAGTATGTGTCCTCTGGTTTGGAAAAAGGCTGATGTTATTCCAATATTCAAAAAGGGTAGTCATTCACAGCCAGGTAATTACAGGCCTGTAAGTTTAACTTCAGTGGTGGGGAAGATCCTGGAAAGTTTAATAAGGGAACATGTTCTAGAGTATGTTTCAAGGACTGACATTATTAGTAGTAACCAGCATGGATTTAGGAGGAATAGATCTTGTCAAACTAACTTGCTTGGCTTTTATGAGGAAGTAAGTAGAAATTTAGACTCTGGCATAGCAGTAGATGTAGTTTACTTGGATTTTGCAAAGGCTTTTGATACAGTCCCCCATAGGCGACTAATGTATAAGCTGAGGTCTGTTGGTCTGGGGAGTCACATTTGTACATGGATAGAAAATTGGTCAATGAATAGGATGCAGAGAGTAGTTGTAAATGGGGCTTCATCATTATGGACTATAGTGCTAAGTGGGGTGTCACAGGGTTCTGTGTTGGGGCCGCTTCTATTTAATCTATTTATTAATTATTTGGAAGTGGGTATTGTCAGCAAGGTTTCTGTGTTTGCTAATGACACAAAATTTTGTCAACCATTAAAAACTTCAGAGGATGTGCAATCGTTGCAGGGGGATCTAGATAGATTGTCACATTGGGCTGCTAAATGGCAGATGAGATTAAATGTTGATAAATGTAAGGTGATGCATTTTGGACTTAAAAATCCTTGTGCTACTTATACTGTAAATGGCTCTGTGTTAAGTGAATCCCTGTTGGAAAGGGATCTTGGAGTTATGGTGGATAACAAACTAAAAGGAAGCAAGCAGTGCCAGGCGGCAACAGCCAGAGCCAGCATGGTATTGTCTTGTATAAAGAGAGGTATGGTTTCAAGGGAGGAAAATGTTATTCACCCTATTTACAAAGCATTGGTAAGGCCTCATTTGGAATATGCAGTGCAATTTTGGAATCCTGTGTACAAAAAGGACATCTTTGAAATGGAAAGGTTTAGATAAGGGCAACTAAATTAATAAGGGGATTGGGGAACTTCAATATGAAGAGAGACTGAAAAAAGTTACAATTATGTACGCTGGAGAAAAGGCGTTTGCGTGGGGATATGATTACTATGTATAAATACATTAACGGGCCATACAATAAACTATCTGGGGCATTGTTCACCAATAGAACATGTCAGAGGACACGTGAACATCCCTTAAGACTTGAAGAAAAAAGGTTTAGGCTTCAAGTTCTGAAAGGGTGTTTCACTGTGAGAACGTTAAAGCTATGGAACTTCCAGTGGACGTTGTTATGGCAGGTTCATTGGTCAGTTTCCAAAAAAAGCTGGATGAGTTTCTGCATACAAGGAATGTTGCAAGTCACTGGTATTGATACATAAAATAGAGTTGATCCAGGGAAATTTCCAATTGCCACTCAAAAATGTTGGTGTTTTTTTTTGCCTTCCCCTGGATCAACAGTTAGGCAGGAAATGAGAATATTACTAGATGGGTTGGACTGGATGGACGTATGTCTTTATTCAACCTCAAATACTATACTATACAGTCTCCTTAGCTTCAGGCAGAACTAGAGGTGACTAAACTGTGTCAGTCTAGCCACAGTTCATCACCAAGTTCTCCTGGTGGAGGAGAAGCAAATTTACCAATGTGCCACAAATTCAAATTTGCAGCTATTAAAAAGGATATGGACTATCAGGGTTCTCTTTCAGTCCCTCCCCAGCCAGCCTCTTAAGCCAATAGGAGGCGGTCGGGTGGGACTTTAGCGAGGCACGATGGGCATTATGCCATCACGCACACAGAGGATGATGTGATGTCATGCGTCGCACTCACCGGCGTGCGCGCTGACATCACTACAGAAAGTCTCCTCTTATACTGTGCGCATTGATCAGATCAGTGCTGACCATTTTTTATCCTTTAACGCTTGGCTCCTTGTCTTTCCTTTGCTCTCCTATTTCCAATTACAGCTTCCCTGCTTTCCTCTCCTCAGTTCCAGAGTCTCCAGCTGTACTTACCCATCATCCTCCATTCCAGAGTTTCCATCTGTACTTACCCATCATCCTCAGTTCTAGAATTTCCAACAGTAATCACACATTATCCACTGTACCAGGTCTCTAGCAGTACTTACACATCATCCTCTGCACCAGGTCCCTAGCATTAATTACCCATCATCCTCTGTACCAGGTCTCCAGCAGTACTTACTCATCATCTACCACCCTGGGTTCTCCAGCAATATCCTTTTCACCATCAGCTTTTCTATTTGCCGGCTTCTCTACCTCTTATATTCTGTGACTGTTTCCACTACTCTTGCCTGCACTCTTACCCTACTGAGCCTTGGGACAGCTGCCTCCTACATCAGTGTGTACCTAGATTCAAGAAAAGTAAGTGCTGCCACCTTCACCACTGAGGCTCCAACCACCAAACCTGACATGGAAATTGGTTAGTTTTTTTCGCTCTTTTGAGAGAGCCTGCCCTCAGTATCGTCTGCCTTGGGAGGATAGGGCCAGACATCTGACTCCACACCTGCGCTACAAAGCGCTGGATGCTTTTGCAGAATTTCCTGGGGAGAGTTACGATTATGGAGTATCAAGGCTGCTATAATAGCCAAATATCAGTTGACCCCAGCAGTCTGTCATAAAAGATTTTGGCCCCTGCAAAATTGAGCATATATACAATAACCCAAAATGAATCAACAGTTAAAATAGGGGGAATTCAGTTTTATTCATAGACTCATAGTTTAAATATACCCAATATATAAATAAATTTATATAAAAACTCCAAAAAAGGGGTTGGCCAGCCACCACACTTAAAACATTTTGGTATACACAATAAGAATTAATCATTAAAACAGAAAATATTCTTAATCCTGTGCCCCAGTTCCAATTTTGTGACTTCTATTGTTGAAATCCTTAGAATATATCAAATAGTAAAAATGAGCTCAATACTTATCATCCATAAAGTTCAATTGCTCTAATGCTGTACAGAGTTCCTCCACACTATAAATGTTTAGCGTGATATTAAGTGACCCAGACGGATTCTCCTCCTTTTAGTGGACACACCCGACACCTTTTACAGACCTTCGGGGGGATCTTAGCTTGCTCAGTGCGGCAATAATTACTCACAGTCCCGCCTCTGGCTGTGGATGTTCCGTTCCGATCCCTTTTACAGACCCTTTTGCTGGGTCCCTGGCCCAGAATTTTCACAAGCATCTTCCCCAGGCAGTTACTTGATCTTATGGCTATTCACCCCGTTCCCTTTTACAGACCTACTGCTGGGTCACTGGTTCGGGATGTCTGAAGTGTTACACTTAGCTGTTATCAGGCCGCTGGTTCAGGGCATCCACAGCCGCCAAACTTCGCGGATGCCGGGTCTCTCACGCTCAACTGGCATCCCTTCAGACTGACATCAGTTCCGCACCTTGTGCATTGGGAGTTCTCTTAAAGGCAATGTTTGTTTGAAAACTTCGTGCCTTACAAGTTCTTAAAGGCAATGTCCATTTAAAAACTCAATGCCTTGCAGTCTGTTTTACCAAAAAACAAGTCACAGGAAAAGGGGTATAAATCAGCACTCGCAACGCTTTTCACCTAGAAAGGCTTCATCAGGTGAATATCAGGCATCTTGTCTCTCATCTTGTCTCTTAAACCAGTTTATATAGCTAGTAACAGATCCTCCCCCTCTACATAACTCCTCCTCCCTTAAAGTTATATCCCTTCTTTAAGTTAAATAACACACTCCACAACCTATTTTTCTATTTTTATTAGCACAGTGTCAACCCTCATTCCTTTAATAAGAATGCTGCAATTTCAATAGCTTCATTTAACCCTTTAGACTTTAAAGTGTCCAGTTCATAGATATATTTTTGTTCCATTTTTATCAGTGTATTACTTAAATTCCCCCCTCCTCCCCTTTAAATTAACCCCATCCATAACCTTATAAAAACTACCTACAAAATTCCCTTTGTGACATAATAAATAGTGCTCATATAGATATGAAATCGCTTAACCTTTATTTTTCCTTTCATTTGCTTTTTTTCATACAACTTCTGTGCTCACTAATACATGTACTGACCATCCTATCCTTTTCCCAATGTAAATTTAGTGACATGGACAAATAATCTGATATACAACTCCCTTGGATTTACAGTCAAACATATTCTTCCCCTTTTTCTCTTTATTCACATACTTACAATTAATACAAGCCCCACATGCATTCATCCCCTTCCTCCTATATATATCTTCCCCTTTATCTATCGTAAGTTGACTTAGTGCCACCAGTTCTTTCAAATTGTTTTTCCTTTTATATGTGAATATTGGTCTCCTTCCTATCCACTCCATCAATTCAGTATCCCTTTTCAAAATATACCAAAATTTGTGAATAATTTTTTCAAATTTCCAGGTATTAGTTCCATATTCAGTAATTATCCTAACCATTTGTTTTTTATCTTTCCTTACAATCTCCTTACTCTTAGTCCTTAGTAGTTCCTTCCTATCTACCTTCTCTACTTTAGACACTGCTCGTTCCTATTATATCCCTTCTCCTTAAATCTATCAAAAATAATTTTGGCTTGTTTATCATAAGACCCCCCTTTCGTGCAATTCCGCTTTATATGCAATAATTGCCCATAAGGAACATTATCTTTCCAAATCTTTTTATGACAACTCCCATAACTAATATATGAGTTTGCATCTACATTTTTAAAATTATTTTCATCTCTAATCTACTCTCATTGACTTTTTTTGATTATTTTTTAGATCAAGGAATACAATGTTATCCATACTATTTTCCATTTGGAATTTTAGGAAGTCAGAAGAATTATTAACTATCTTTAAAAAGTCAGTCAATTCATCTTGAGACCCCTTACCATACCATAAGTACATCATCTATGTACAGTCTCCAGTACCTAACATGCTTTTTAAATCTGGCCTGCTTATAGAGCAATTCTTTCTCCCAAGCCCCAACCACCAACCCAGCATAGCTAGGGGCACAAGAAGTGCCCATTGCCGTGCCCGTTGTTTGCCTATAAAAGGTATTACAAAACAAAAAATAATTATGATCAAGTATAAATTGCAATCCCTCTTCCAAAAATCCAATAATACATTCATTCAAACCCTCTTCTTGTGCAAATAGCTTAGTGGCCTCTATGCCTTCACTGTGAGGGATAACTGAATAAAGGGAGGTTACATCTAGAGTGACTAAAATATAATTTGTTTCCCATTTAAAATTATTAAGTGAATTTAAAACATCCAAGGTGTCTTTCAGGTAAGAAGGTACTCCTCTTACCAATGAGGCTAAGAAGTCTAAAAATCTCTATAGATTAGATGTAAGGCTGCCCACCCCTGATATAATCGGTCTTCCGGGTGGGGATTTTATACATTTATGCAATTTCGGTAAATGATAAAACACTGCAATTTTTGGGTTAGGGTTATAAATATATTTAAATTCATCATTGGAGATGGTTCCTTTATTTACATGGTATTCCAACCAACCCCTCAATTTAGACACATACTCCTTGGTTGGATTTGTTTCAAGTACCATATAGGTCTTTCTATCACCCAAAATTCTCTTTTCTTCTTCAACATATACCCCTACATCTTGAACCACTACCCCACCCCCCTTATCTGCTGCCCTAATCACTATTGATTCATTCCTAGTTAAATCAACCAATGCCTTCCTTTCCCCCTTAGTTAAATTGTCATTATATTTACACTGATCATCCTTAATTTTCTTAATTTCCCTATTAACCATTGCACCAAATAATTCAATACTTCTCCCCCCCCCCATAATAGGATTAAATGTGGACTTCCCTTTAAAATTGGTATTACATAAACTGGATCCATTTCCCCCTTGTTTTTCCAAATCTAATAAGTTTCTCAAAGTTCTTACATCCATCTCCGTGGGAGATTCAAATCCCCTATCTCTCATCCCTCCATTTATTTTTATGTAGGAAATATTTTTTCAAACTCAACTCCTGCATGAATTTCCGTACCCCAATATACATGTCAAACCTACTGGTACCTCTTTTGGGTGCGAATTTTAACCCTTTTCCTAATAAACTTATGTTTATTAGGACCCAAAGACTCTTTTTTGGATGTGGCTAGCAACCTACTTACCACATTATGGCAATGGACTCAGAGTCTCACCAATAACTCTTATGGGGCCTGATGGTCTGATGGTACAAGATCAGTTATTGCATGTTTACCCAGCAGGTGTTTTTCAGTTTGTGCTAAAGCGGAAACCCAAATCATCAACGGCGGCTGATGAACTGGCGGATAACTTTATAGCAACCTGTATGCCTGACATGTGCAGAACGTTGTCCCAGGGATGGAAAGGAGGTGAGCCAGTCACTCCTCCAGCACCTGTGAGCTATCTACCCCAGAGAACGGAGACGTCTGAGGAACTTATGTGTCACAGGTCAAGACACATCAAATTCTACTGTCCAGAGCTACAGAGGGCAACAGCAGCAACAAGCCCGCAGCAGTCTAGACACCCGTCCACACCTGAACCATCAACTCTTCTATTTGCCAGTAGAAAGGAAACCCATCGCAGCTCTCAAAATCACCAGTTGGTTATAGTGAACGACCGGATTGTAACTGGCTTCAGAGATACTGGAGCAGCCATCACTTTGTCTCACTCTAACCTTGTTGCAAAAGAGAACATCATCTCACATAAATACCTTACCCTCACTGGAGTGGGGGGCACCCTTTCCCACATCGCCCAGGCCAGAGTGGATGTCGACTGGGTGGTGGGAGTTCAAGGGAAAGTAGTGGGTATCTTGGATGATATCCCTGTCCCAGTGTTGTTGGGGGCAGATCTGGGCATGTTAGTGGCCCATTATCAATCCGGGAACATTCAACCCACACTAAGGTACTGTGAAATCATAATTTAGAACAGCAGGAAGAAGGGGGTTTGATAGATACCTGGTTTATATATAGAAACTTTGTAATTATTGTGTATCTAACATTAAGCCTGTAACTGTGGTTAGCGATATATGCATAAGTAATGTAGAGAATGCCAATAATTGTACTTATAATGTTGAACCTGAAGTAGCAGTTACTCATAGTGTTACTAGGATCCTGGGTTCAGTGTCGGCAGAGGGAGTCTAAGACCTCTCTTCCAGCTCTGACCTCAGAGATGGTATCCATCAGCAGTTACCCTTGGATGGTATCCATCAGCAGTTACAGGGCAACTGGCTGAAACTGGTAGTTGCAATGAAGCACTACACAGTGACCCCAGTCTTCTAAAACAAACGCAGAGGGGGCTGCCTTCAAGGTATATTTCGAAGGTGGTAAATTGTACAATACATGTTGGAAATGCAAAGGGTGAAACTGTTAATATCCTGAAGGCCCAGAGGGATAGAACCCAGTATGTAGTCAGCTAGAACAGGGGGAACCAGATCTGGTCCTAGATGGGCTAGCTGACCCACTAGAGTTGGATTCTGACTTTAAAGTCAACCTGCAACTCTCACCCTCACAGGAAGTGCCATTAACTGTATTGTTAAGTGAAAACCTTATTGTACAATCAGAAGAGGGTTTGTTTAAGGGACTAGGGATGGATTCCCAGTTAAACCACGGGAATGTACCCATTCCTGCAGAGCCCGCCAATATATTGGTCTCTGTCAAAAGAGAAACTAGAAAGAATTGTTCAGGAGGGTGGTGAAAACTTATCAAAATTTTAGCAGAAACAGTGTTGGATTTGTCCAACAGAGGATTCTGGGAAATAGAGGCCAGATACCCAGTGAGAGCAGCAGCCACTATACACTGCCCACTATACAGAGCTCTCAGTGTTCACACAGATCGTCCAGCAATTAATGTAAATGAAGTTGTGGTAAAATGTCAGAAAGATGATTATGTTGGAGGTTATTAAGCCTTGTTACATGATTGTACAGAGGGTAACAAGTCAGCCATGTGTAACAAAATGAATCCCAAAACCAGTGTGGCTTATAAATTGTAAAACTGCAACAAAGAAAATATAACCCCCAGCAATGTGATCTAATAGCTCATCATAAAAGGAGAAAGCCACCATGGCACAGCAGAGCCAATGGAGGTTGGTCGAGATGGTATCAAACCAGTCCCTATTTGCCTTCTAAGGGGGGAGGTGTCACAAACCTGAGTGGCATTTAAACTCCCATAGGTAATATCTGTAGCAGCATTCATTTTCATTTATCCCACATGAATAGCTGTATCAACAGTATGGCAGATCCCACCTATTTCAGCTCAGAGGTACTCCAAGGGTTAATAAAACCTCTGCCTGACCATTTGTAAAAGATAGGGCTCTTCCCCTATCTCCATTTATTAGTTGTTTAACTCAGCAGGGGAAGGATTATGTGATTTTTCCCGAAAGATATCCTGGAATCAAGGCGTATCTGTTCATACCATGTATAGGATGATATAACAGGGGAAACTTGAGATTTTACTTCTTGGTCATACAAGCTCATAAATATATCATGTTTTGTATCTATGGATTGTATGATATTAGCCAATCACTTGTAGTATGGACTAGAGGGAAAATAGAGCTTAAAAGTTTCCCTCCAGAAAGCAGGATACACCTCTCAGGGAGGGACACACATTTTGAGACCAAGCAGCTCTCATTTTCAGGAAAATGCATAAATAATAGGGAGATGGGAGGGCAAAGAGTTCGCCATTTACCATCTATTCCATATTTTCCCATATTGGGTTACAAAATTTTCATAGACCTTGTTTATCATACACTAAATCGTCCCCAATTACCTGATAAACAAAGTCAGTCTGGGTGATTTATCTGGCCCAAAATATAGGCCAATGTGTATCATGCACCGCTGAGTAGAGATGTTCGAAACCAGCTTTGGATTTTAAAAAAAAAACTTAGAAAATTTAAATATGCCAGCTTTCTCCAGAAAAACATGGAAGGGACAGATACATTTTTACACACAGGAAGGCTCCTACTCTTCAGTTTCCTGAACTTAAAATAGGAACTACAGGACAACCATATGGAGAAAGGTTTTAACACCACACAATGGGGCCAGCAGTGGGCAAAATTTTAGTTTAGGGGGTGGACATGCCCTTTTATAAAAAGAAAAAAAAACTTTCATCACATTTAAGCTATTTTTGGGGTTCTGCATTGAATATATGGTAATATCCGAATATATTGTACTATCATTGGCCTGTGTATAGACAATCAGTGGACAATAGTATGATATTTTTCCCTGTTGGGCCAGAACCTTTTTATATCCCAATACGACCAAGATCCTTGCTTCTAAAGCAGCCAAAAGGGCTAGACCACACTGGGTTTTCTTTTGCAGCGCAGTGCATGTCAGTGTAGGTGGCCACATTGTATGTACTACACTGCAATCCGTTTCCGGAGCACACACAATCAGCATTTTTTTTGCAAATTGAATGCACTCTGATTACGAAAAATTGCGTAAATAGCATTGAAATGGGCAGAGACATTAAAATTTCTCCTTTATGTCCTGTGGCTAATGCAGGTGTCCAGGACCACTGACATAATAACATGCAATATAGCCTAATGGTATAGGGCAGTGGTGTAGAAACAGACCTATAGACCCCCAATGCAAAATTTGGACACCCAACCCTGCCACAAACACAAATTAGCACCACAAACTAAATAATAATTCCCATAAAAACATCCAAATTCATCAGATTTAAACAGTCGGGGTTATTCAATAAAAGTTCTTATCGTTAAAAATGGTGCTAGTTTTGCCCCAACCAATCAGATGTTATCTTTCAAATGTTTAACAACATCTGATTGGTTGGGGCAAAATTAGCACCTTTTTTAAACGATAAGAACTTTTATTAAATAACCCTGCAAATTTCTAAAATTAAGTCCACAAACCTGAAATAACTGACAAACTGACACTGGTAAAACGCTTGTCACACAGACACTGGTAAAATGCTTGGCACACAGACACTGGTAAAATGCTTGGCACACAGACACTAGTAAAATGCTTAGCACATAGAAACTGGTTAAATGCTTGGCACACAGACATAGGTAAAAATTGCTTAGAACGCAGGAAACTGGTAAAATGCTTGGCACATGGACACTTATAAATTGGTTGGAAAACTGGCACTGGTGAAAGGTTGGCACACAGACATTGTTGAAATATTTGCCACACAGGCACTGTTGAAACTCTTGGCACACGGACACTGATAAAATGCTTGGCGCACCAACACTGGTAAAATGCTTGGCACAAAGAGAATGTTAAAAATGCGGACCACTGGTAAAATAGTTGAAACATAGACTGGTAAAATGCTTGGCACACAGACACTGATAAATTGGTTGGAAAACTGATACTGGTAAATGGTTGGCACAGACAATGGTTAAAGGGTATGTCCACCCTAAAAATTATATTTTAATACATGATAGATACCCCCTGCCTATTATATATGATATGTGCTCTGAGGAAGGATGAAGGCTGTGCGGGAACGAATAAGGCACGGATGTGAGGTGACGTAAGAGAGCTTGGATTTACACTGAGATGCTCCTGGTCTGCAAAAAGATGGTAGTAGAAAATGTTTGGCACACAGAGAATAGTAAAAATGCTTACTACACAGACCACTGGTAAAAAGCTTGGCACACAGATACTAATAAATTGGTTGCAAAACTGAAACTGGTAAATGGTTGGCACAGACACTGGTTAAGTTCCTCCAAACTGGAACTAGAAAAATTTCTGGCACTCAGACATTGGTAAAATTATTGCCAAATTGGCAGTGGTAAATGGCACTTGATGCACAGATAATGCCAACCATTTACAACTGCAAATTTGCCAACTATTTTTCCAATGTCTGTATGCCATCAATCAAAAGGAAGGATGCGCACCCTGGGTTAGCCAGTAGGGTAAATGTTAAAATCCAAAGTTTATTCAGCACAATCCATAAAAACAAATGGCCTGGCGCTTTCCGTGCTAGTCATCACTTACTCATAGGCACAAATGAAGGAAACCTTAGACCACCTTTTATCAACACCCATTAAAGGAATACAATCCATAAAACAAAATCACAGTAAAAACATGACAATGTCTGCAGAGATTAATCCCAACATTGTTTGTTCCCTTTTCAATAGATATAAATGCTTTAGCCACAATTATTTTAATTTAATTCTGCTTATTTGTCTTTCTTTCCATTATTTAATTTGCTCTTCTTTCTTTTGTCTCTTCTCTCCCCTTTACCAATCTGCTTTACTTTCCCTCTATTGTATCTCCTGTATTTTATCTTTTTTGCCATTCTGTTCCATTTCTTCTTGCATTCCATTCATCCACACTGACATCTTCTCTTACCTCTAACTTCTTGCTCTGCTTTGATCCCCCAGATGTTCTGTTACTGCAGACCTTGTTCAAAAGTTTTCTGTAATAGCAAGTGTGATGCTCCAAAGTCCCCAATTATCCCTTTGGCTGATCTCACACCAAGTGCACGAACGTGCAAGTGGTTCGGGATCCATCTGCTTCCCCCTTATGCCCATAGGTGTTAAGCTGTAGGGCTAGGGGGAGGCCACGTAGGTCCCTTCAGCCGGTAGGCGCCAGGAACCACACCATACTTGCCCTCCCTTTCTGCTCCCAGCTGCCACCAGGAAGCATCCAGGGGGGGTTCGAATGGGATAAGCCTGAAGGTCCTAAAAAGGACCCAGACAATCCTGCCGCAATACGTGAACAACATGTCCAGTAAAGTAAGTATACTTTATAAACTGTATATCACTTGTTTTGTAATTGTGTAGAAAGTAGTAGTACTATACTTTGTATAGTGTTATTTGTTATGGTGATTTTAATTAAATAGTGATAATTACACACATACATATAGACCTTTAATATGTGTAATAGTGTTATATACCCCCACCTAATTAGTTGCTCCTAAAAACTCAATGCAATCTCCGTAAAAATATAAATGTATTTATATATTATAAGGGATATGATATGATATATATATATATATATATATATATATATATATATATATACTAGCAAAAGTGTGCCCGTTGGTGCACAGTAGGTTTTTTATGTGTTAATTTTATTTAGTTTTATTTGCTGGAGTGTTAGTTACATATATTGATTAAAATATATGTGTAAGATATATATATATATAATAGTATGCAGTCACAGGCACTCAGTCCACCACCCTCTCCTGGGCTTGGGTGCTGTTGAATATATCAAATAATCATAGAACAAAGGTAATTGATACAACGCACTCGCAGGACTTCTTCCAAATATTTTATTCAATACAACATAGTGCAGGCAACGTTTTGATACCTTCCTAGGTCCCCTTTTCAAGCCTAATCCGTTGCCTGCACTATGTTGTGTTGATAGTCTGTTTTCTAGACATTGGTTTAAACAATCTCTATCCTACCTCTATATTTGTCTCTCTTCTCTATGTAGCTATCTATTTGTTTGTCCACCTAGTCGTCTCTCTCTCTCAGGCCAGTAAAGCAAGTCTTTTTTATGAGATCTGTAGGATCTCATTGGCTCGGACTTGCTGGAACTATTCAAGGAGATCGCAGAAGAAGATAGAATGCCCCAGTCGCTGAGGGAAGGAATGATCATGACCTTGTATAAGTGAAAGGGGGAGAGAAGGGGGACCTTAAAAATTGCCATCCAATCTCTTTCCTGAATGTGGACTACAACATCCTCCCCAAGGTATTTGCCAACAGGCTAAAGGCTGTTATCAGACAGATCGTCCACCCGGACCAGACATGAGGCATTCCTGACCACAGAATCTTACATCTGGGACCATTGCATCTGTGTGGCCCTGGTCAGCCTTGACCAGTAGAAAGTGTTCAATCTTGTCTGCCATGTGTAGGTCCCTGCATTGACTTGGTTTAAGTGATAGATTTTGATTTTTTTTATAGTAATTAAGGTTTTTTTTTTAACCATACCTAACAGTTGATCCAGAGGAAGGCAAAAAACCCCAGCTAAAAAGGGGGGGAAAAATTCCTTTCTGACTCCAAACGGCAATCGGAAAGTATCCCTGGATCAACCAGATCTATATGCATTAATACCAGTAATTCTCAATATTTTTGAGTTTTAGAAACTTATCCAGGCCTTTTTTAAAGCTATTCAATGAACTTGCCATTACCACATCTGCTGGAAGACAGTTCCACAGTTTCACCGTTCTCACTGTAAAGAAACCTTTCCTAACCTGAAGATGAAATGTACCGTGACATTGTCAGTTTTGTCGCTGGGAAACTGACCTCTTTTCAATCTTGCCTGGGGTCAGATAAAGCTGCCCTCTCTCACCTCTTCTTTTGTCTGTTGTATAGAGCTCTTTGCAGAGAACATTAGGCAGAACCAGAGAAATCACCGCACCGGACCCAGACAGTCAAGAGGCAAAGTTCTTGCTGTACATGGAAGGAGTCACCGTCTTCTGCGCAGATCGATGACATCACTCATCCAGACCTGCAAGGACTTAGGCAGAGCTTGAGGATCAAAGGTCAACTGCAGGAAGTCAGAGGCACTGGAATTCCTAGAATGTCACCTGTTGTCCACCGCTTCCATGTTCTTCACTGTGAATCCAGACTTCTTCAAAATTCTTGGGGTCTGGTTTGGTGGAGAGGGGTGTCCCTGAAGTCCTGGGAGGAAATACTCTAGAAGATTAAAGGAGAACTAAACTTAATTTTTTAAAATCCTAATGTGGAAGCTTTTCTATTCAGAACACCTATACATTGAAAGATTCTTCTCTAGTTATTTGCATTTAGTAGATATAAGTAATAGATTCTGTAACAAAGGAGGCTTCCATGTTGTTGCCAGTACAACTCATAGTCCATGTTGGCTTCAAAGAGCCACACCCCTTGTACTCGTGATCACAGCTGAGTTGCTGGTGGCGCACCATGTAAATGCTGTGGTTTTAGGAACAAACACACCAAGAAGTCACAAGTTCTAATCCCTGCGTTTACTTATGAAACAATATAACATAGTCTACTGCCTGAGTTAATTGCTTTTTTATTTGCTTGTTTCCATGTTTCTAGAAAAATATAAAGTTTCTACATGTGTACAAACTTTATATATAGCAGCTCTGTTATTTATTTACCAACCAGCGTGAATTGCTGACAGCCTTCCTGGAGCAATACAAAATAGTGAACTGATTTTACTGACATTTACTGAAATGTACATCAATTTATTGCAAGTTCACTGGTGGTGCATTCTGCTAAAGTGCTGGGTTAGTAAAAAAAAAATAGACTGTTGGGGTATAAGTTCGATTCCCGATGTTCCCTTTGTTTTTATTATGTGTCTAGAAAAAGATAAAGACTCTACATGTAGAAGACCCATCAGATTTACAAGCTCTAGATGAGCAGTGACAGTGCTGAGTCCGGCAGGTGTTTTTTTTTTCTCATGAAAATTTTTATTGAGGTTGTTATATAACAAAGTAAACAAACAGAATATGAGTTCAGTTGCCAAAATGAATTGTTGCATAATTTTTGTTTTTGTATATGATACATTCTGACATTTTGTGGTAATAAACATGTTTTATTTTGCTTCAGCCTCATAATTTTGGGTAGGGGGGGAGGGTGGGGAGGGAGGGGGATGGGGAAAGGTGTGGGGGTAAGGGTGGGGGGTGGGAGATGGATTAGGGGGGAAGGGGGAGAGGGGGGAACTCCTGGGCCTAGCATCAGGAATTGGTTGTTGCTTTCAATGGTAGAGTGGGCTAAGCCCAAAAGTTAACAATTAACATTAGAAAACTGTAGGAACAGGAAGATGTTTCTCTTTAGGATTAGCTTTGGAGAGTTCCCAAAGAAAGGGAAAAGAAAAAAGGTTATTCGTCTTACTTGTTCTGCTAATTCTGGTGGTTCTCGGCGTTGGCGGGCCCGGGCGGAGATATCCGCTGTTCTTATATTTGTACTCGAGCCCCCGAAGGGGAAGGATTTGTCTCCTCTTCCCTAACAGGGAGAGGGGTGGTAGGGTTACACCGGGCGTCTCCGGGCCATCTGGTCCCCCTCCTAGGGTTGGGGGTTCTGGTTGGGAGGGTCCATGGTGAGTAGCCATGTGTCCCAAATTTTGTCAAAATTGTTAAGCTTGTTTTTGGCGACGTATACTGGTTTTTCGTTGAAGTGTACAGTCCAGGTTTTGGAGATTAACAGAGACATAGTGGGTGCTGGGGACTTCCAGGAGGAGGCAATTAGTGAGCGGGCAACAGCACAGATAATATGGTAAAGTTTGTTGCCGCTGGAGTTCAGTTTGGGAGAGTTCTTGTTGAAGAGGGCTTCCCAGGGGTCTGGAGTGAGGTCCACTTGTAAAATTTTGTTTAGAAGGGAGTAGCACTCGTTCCAGAATTTTTGTATTTCGGGGCAGAGCCACCAGCAGTGGAGGAGATCTGCGTTTCCTTGGCAGTTTCTGAAACAGAGGGGGGATGCTTGTGGGTATATTTTGTGGATATGCATTGGTGAGCGGTACCAGCCGTGTAGAATTTTGAACGCTTTTTCCTGCATTATTGTGTTGTTGGTACATTTGTTGAGGTTTGAACCTATCTTGGACCATTCTTCTTGTGAAAGTATGGTGTTGAGCCAAGTTTCCCATTTAGCTTGCATAGGGAGTTTCTGTTGGGCTTTGAAGGAGATTAGTTGGTGATAAATTTTTGTGATCTTGTGGGGGCCAGTTGGGTGGTGGTATGCCAGTTTTTCCAAAGGGGACAGTGGGGGGGGGTCTGTACATGTTTGTAAAGTTTTGGCATATGCTGCCAGTTGCACGTATCTGAGCCATTCTTTAGAAGGAATGTTCCAGGTTGTTTTTAGTGTTTCCCAGGGTATTATTTGTCTTTGTGGAGCGATTTGGAACATCCAATTTATTCCTCTGTCGGACCATTCCTTCCAGTCGAGGGTTTGTAAGCCTGGGGTGAAGGCTGGGTTGTTGGTTATAGGAATCATCAGAGAGTGGGGGTGTTTCAGATTGTATTTTTGTGTTACTTGATTACAGATTTTTAGGGTTGTGGAGATGATTTGGTTGTTTGGGGGTTTCGGGGGGGTTGGTAGAGACCATAGTAGATTGAAGATTGGTTTGCATTCGGTTAGTTCTTGTTCAAGTTCTATCCACCTGGTTTTCTCTGGTGCGGAGTGCCACATTAGGGTTTGGGCTGTTCTTGCTGCCAAGTGGTAGAGGAAGAGATCTGGGAGGGCCGCGCCAAGCCCCGACCTGGGACGGCAGAGGGTTTTTTCTCCAATTCGGGGTTTTCGATTGTTCCAAATAAATCTGGAGATTGATTTTTGGGTGGGGGCCAGGTGTTTCCTGGTTATGGGTGAGGGGAGGGCTCTAAAGAGATACAGGAGCTTGGGTAGGATCATCATTTTAATGGTATAGATTTTCCCGTATAGGGAGATATGATAGGGGGACCATTTGGCTAGCAGATTTTTGATTAGGTTGAATTTCGGGGGGAAATTGAGGTTGTAGAGTTGTTGTGGGTCGTGTGTCAGTGATACACCTCACTAAAGTAATTTAGTGAGGTTGTGGACCACTTTAAATTCCATTGGGATGAGATCTGTTGTTGGTCTTGTGGGGATAGTGCGACTGGGAACGCTTGCGATTTGGTATTGTTGACCCTGAACCCTGATAGTTGGCCGTATTGGTGTAGAAGAGGGAAAATGTGTGGAAGGGTGGTGAGGGGGTCGCGGATGGAGAGTAATGTGTCATCTGCGAACAAGGCCACTGTGTAGGTGTGGTGACCCACCGGTATGCCTTTTATTTCTGTATGGAGTGTGATGGCTTGGGCCATGGGTTCGATGCACAGGGCAAAGAGGAGGGGGGATAGAGGGCATCCCTGTCTGGTCCCGTTTAAGATGGGGAAGTATTGGGAGGAAAAGCCCATGTTATGGATTGAAGCTGTTGGTCGTGAGTATAGATTGTTGATCATGTGTGTGAAGGGGGGGGGGAATCCTAAATAATTCAAGACCACTCCCATGTACCTCCAGTCCACTCTGTCGAATGCCTTTTCGGCATCTAGACTTAGGAAAAGTGTGGGAGAGGAGGAGAGTGCTGAAATTTGCATAAGTTGGAGGGTACGTCTGATGTTGTCGGTTGTTTGTCTGCCCTTGATGAAACCTGTTTGGTCTGTATGGATGATGTTTGGTAATATGTTGTTCAGTCTGTCTGCTAGAATTTTTGTCAGTAGTTTAATGTCCGTGTTGATTAGGGATATGGGTCTGTAGTTTTTGCAGCATGTGGTGTCTTTGTCTTGTTTGGGTATTACTGTAATGGTGGCTCTCAGTAGGTCCGGGTGGATTTGAGCATTGTTTTGAAGAGTCAGATTGAATAAAGATAGGAGGTGGGGGGTGAGGGTTTTCTGGAATGTTGAGTAGTATCCTGGTGTAAATCCGTCTGGGCCTGGGGCCTTTCCCGGTTTCAAATTCTGGATAGCCCTTTTTATTTCTTGTTAGGATATATTGGAGGACAGGGTGACTTTGTCTTGTGTAGAGAGTTTTGGTAGTTGTAGGGGGGCTAGGAAGTTAATGAGGTCGTCCTTCCAGTCGTCGTCAGTTCTCGCCGTTTTCCCGTCATAGAGTTTGGTGTAGTAGGTTTCAAATAGTTTAACTATTGTCCTGGGGTTGTGTGATAATGTGCCGTCTGTTTGTCTTAACGGTAGTAGTTTGTTTTGGGACATCCTGTCATTGAGTTTGCGGGCCAGCATGGAGTCAGGTTTATTTGCTTTGGTATAGTATTTTTGTCTGGTTAGTCTGATGGCTTTGTCTGCTTTGTTTTGGAGGAATTGGGTAAGTTGTAGTCGTAGATTTTCGAGGGTGGTGGCGTCCGTTTCGTTATGCGTTGAGGAATGTTTCTGTTCCAGGTTCCTGATTTGTTGTGTAAGAGTAAGAATATGTTGCTGGGTATTTTTTTTCTTCTGTGATGCTAGTTTGATTAGTTGACCTCTGATCACCGTTTTATGGGCGGCCCATACGGTGGAGAAATTTATTGTATCAGATATGTTTTCCTGGAAGTAGTGGTGCAGTGAGGATTCTATGTCAGTGTGGGTGCTGGGGTCGGTCAGTAGTGATTCGTTTAGTCTCCATAGGGGGAGTGGAGAGTGTTTGAGAATGTTCTGTAGGTCCAGAGATACATGGGCGTGGTTCGACCAGGTGATGGGGGATATATCTGAGTCTGTGATTGTCGGGATCAGGGATGGGGAGAGGAAGAAATAGTCGATTCTGGTGTATATTTTGTGAGGATTAGAGAAGAAAGAGTATTGTCTTCCTTTTGGGTGGGTAAGGCGCCAGGAGTCCCATAGATTAAGATTTTGGATGAAGGTTTTAAGGGGTTTGGAGGAGAGGGTGGGGTGGGTTGTTGAAGAGGGGATGGATCTGTCTAGTTTGGGGATGAGGCTTGTATTGAAGTCTCCTCCGATTATTAGATGGCCTGTGGTTTAAGTGGTGAGTTTGGTTTCAAGGTTGGTTAGGAATTGTTTTGGGGCGGTGTTGGGGGCATATATGTTGACTAATGTCAGTTTGCCTATGGAGCCCGTCAGGGCCAGGTAGCGGCCCCCCAGATCTCTATCGAATCCCTCTTTTCTGAACAGCAGGCGTTTGTGGATGAGAATGGCCACTCCACCTTTCTTAGCGTCGCCTGATGAGAAGTATATTTGGTTGTATTTTTTGCTAAGCATTTTTGGTTCTCTGTGTTTTAGGAAGTGTGTCTCTTGGAGGAAGATTATGTCGGCTTTCTCTTTTTCATAATATTTGATCGCCATTCTCCTTTTGGTGGGGTTATTGAGGCCTTTAGCGTTATGTGTGAGAAGGCGGATATTTAGATCTTTAATGGGTGTCATTGCTGTAAGATTTGGGTGAGCGGTCTTTAGGCGTCGCTGGTCCAGGTGGAGGGCTTACCTTGTGTTTCTTGAGATGCTGTGTTTTGTTTAGTAGGTCGTGGGCCGGAGACGTCCGGGGCCGAGCCAACGCCGAGAAGATTTTTGTAATACCTTGGAGCTGACATGAAGATATAGAATATATCGTTAGGGTTTGCTTAACAACATTTAAACAGTTTATAACATAAAACATAAACATATATACAAAATAAAACTTTTGAGGTTTAATTGGCCTCATTGCTTCATTTACAGTACAGCAAGGTTATGCTGTGTTGGTGGGGGGGTGCCTAAGGGGTTGGGTGTTGGCGTGAGGGAGTCTTCACCTCAGCTTTGCCAAGGGGGTGGTCGAGTCCGGAAGCCTCTGGGTTTCGGGGGGATGGGTGGAATTGTGGGGGATAGTAGCAAATGGGGGTTTGGGCCATCTTTATTCTGGGTGTTGTCCAGGGGGTGGGATTCCCCAACATAGAGGGGTTAAGTCCGGTATGGGTTGGTGTGTCCTGGTGGAGGTTGTTGGAATTTGGGGGTCCAATAGTTTGTAATGGTCATGGTGAGGTCCTTCCATGCATTGGTCTGGGGTTGAAGCTCGGAGAGGTGGATGGTGGAGTTCTGTGATAGCTTCTGCTGGCAAACTTGTTCTCTGGTTCAGGGACTCTGTGTGGGCTTGGGGGGCCGATTGCAAGGAGATAGCTGTGGGTCCATGAGGGAGCGGGACAAGATGTATGTTGGGGAGAATTGTACATCCTGGCGTACCGGGGTACCTTGTTATTTGGTCGCCGGAGTGGTCGACCGGGGGTTTAGGTGTTGGGGAGAGCTGGTGGCAAAAATAGGTCCGGGTTATTGTTGGGTCGACCCCTTCGGTCGGGGCGGATTCGATACTGTCCAGTTGGGGCCTCGAGAGATGGGTGGTGCGGTTCTGTGAAAGCTTCTGCCGGTTGGTGGGCTTGTTTGCTGGTTCGGAGTCTCTGTGTGGGCTTGAGGGTCCGATCATGGAGGGGTAGCTGTGGGACCATGGGGGGAGTGGGGCAAGATATGTGTTGGGGAGAATTGTTGTGCATCCTAGTGGTCCGGGGTACCTCGTTGTTTAGTTGCCGGAGTGGTTAACAAGGTGTTTAGGTGTTGGGGGGAAGCTGGTGGCAGGGATGAGTCCGGGTTATTGTTGGGTTGACCACTCCGGTCGTGGGGGTTCGATGCGATCAGTTTTGTTGTTCGGGAGATCTGGAGTGTCGGCCATTATACCCAGTCTGTGGAGTAATTTGGGTCCGTCTTCGGAGGTTGCAATTGTGACTGTTTTCCCTTCGTGGTTTGCTATGAGGCGGAACGGGAAGCCCCATTTGTATTTAATTTTATGTTGGTTTAGGATTTCGGTGATAGGTTTGAGGGCCTTTCTTCTAGCCAGGGTGCGGGGAGCAAGGTCCTGAAAGATGTGGATTGGAGTGTCATCCCACTTTAGTGGACCCTGAAGTCTGGCCTCCCTTAGGATACGCTCTTTTGTTTGGAAATAGTGGAGTCTCACTATAATGTCTCTGGTAGAGCTGTCCTGTAGGGAGGGTGGGCGGAGGGCTCGGTGGGCCCGGTCCATCAGGAATTGTGGTTCTGTTAGGTCTGGAGCCAGTTTGTGGAAGTAGGCCGTCAGTGTGGCGTGTAGGTCTGTTACCTTTTCTGGGATCCCGCAGATTCGGAGATTGTTCTGACGGGATCTGTTGTCTGAATCTTCCTGGAGGTCTGTAAGGTGCTGGAGCTGGGTTCTTATGTCTTTGATGTCCGTGTCCACTTGGCTGCAGTACCTTGCTGTAGCCTCGTGGTTGGTTTCTAATGCGGCGACATGCTCACCCAGGGCTGCTACCTCCGTTTTCACCTCCGCTACAGTTTTTTGGTGGGCAGAGGTGATCACCGATTCCAAATTCCTGAAAAGTTTGTCCAGGTCTTTCCTGGTGACCTGTGCTTTGTTATTTTCCTGGGGCTTGTTCCCGCTGCCATTTTGTTGCTGGGCCTGATCGCCGCGGATGACATAGCCTGCCAGATCAGGTTGGTTGTCATTTTTGTGCTCTTTTTGGTTGTTCCTAGGTCCCATGGTTGTTTGGGGGTTAGAGGCAACCGGGGTGGGTTGTTGGAGTCAGCCGTTTTGTCGTTTGGGCCTTGGCTTTGCCGGAGCTCAGCTACAGCACGTCCAGTCTGGTGTGCAGTCAGGCCCCGCCCCCCCGGCAGTTTTTTTTTAACACATTTGAAGCTAAATTAGGACTTGACCCGAGTATAAGTTGATGATAGGTTTTCAGGCAAATTTTAAAGCCTGAAAATCTTAACTTATACTCGAGTATATATGGTATATAGACCTAATATAGAGCTTTAGAGACCTATTCATCGAAGGAAAAACTTGCAATGCAGAATGAGATTCTTCCTGTGCTGCAGTATATTGCCCAGGCCTGACCACCACTGGTAACAGTGTTCAGAGCCATTACTAGGGTGGGAAGGGAATACCTGATATCCCCACCATGCTGCAGACCTTTTTTGTATGCAATTGTATCTGTAGGACCATTACAGATTTTGCCAACATCTCTGCTTGTCATGCTTTTTCCTCCTCCCTCTTTGGAGGAGCCTTGGATGGGACAAGTGGGACAGCTCCATTCATTACAAATTGGACACCCCTTTTACAAGGATGTTACAAAGTGAACACCAGGAAACACCAACTGGAGTGAGTTAAATGGGACCTGTGGAAGTCAAAGATTGTCAATAAGCTCACTCGAGCTAAGGACATAATGGAGTCCATTCCAGAGCTCCCTGCTGCTTCAGCTGAGACTGTGTGGGACAATATTGCCAGCAGTAAGCTCACCAAGCATAAAGACCTGGAGTGGATGTCTGCTCAGGGGGATTGTCTCTCAAGTCTTTCATGCATGCCCGCAACCTGTGCAGATACAGACACTGTCCATTCTGCATCGTCCAGGAGGAGACTGCTTTGTATCTCTTTAGTGCATGTCCTGTCGCACAGGCATTTTGTGGATGCTTTGGAACATGAACTCAGAGACAATGTGCCCAGGAGCAGCCTTTGTACCATTTGGTACTTTATAGACTATTTCCTGTCACTCAGATAGCAGGATCCACTTTGGGATTGGGGCCTGGTGTGGCCTAGCCCTAAGGTGCAGTTAAAAGCATCAGAGAGGGGGAAGGAGACGTGAATGTTTTAATGTATTTGTGCAATTCTGTTAACCATAGTATCAATGCCACTAATACACTTTCGACATTCCTCCATGGTTATACACATAAGGTTACCAGGCATGCATAAAACTAGAGGACACTCTGTAATTATACCCATGATGTGATTGAATGATTACATTATTTTTTATAACATGAAACACCCAAAGTGTTAACTTTATCAAGGAATTCTCCCCTGATATAGTGAGGCTCATTAAGACCTACCAGCTAGATCTGGTATACTCTAAAAGCACTGGGTAGGATGGACAGCCCATGGCTGTATTGGTGGCAATGGAGGTGAATAATACAGATTCTTTATTAGTGTTGGATATAACTTCTGAGGCTAAACAAAGGACAGGCAGACAAGTCTCTGTAGCTTAACTAAACTGTGCATGGAACAGAAGAGCACAGAACCTCTTTATTTCTATCTCAATGACACAGCATAAAACAAGAACTCACATAATAAGTAGCACTGCCACCCAGAGGACATGCAATACGCTAGTCATACAGTGGTTGTTGCATATACATTATATTCCTAATAAGCTAACACCCCAACTCAACAACTACTATCTATGCCAGTCCCATTTTTGATCTAAGATCCTCAAATCTAATCTTAGCAAGTGGTTTTGTTAAAACATCAGCAATCATTTTTTCTGATTCACAGTATATAAGTACAATCAATTTTTGATCAATTAGGTCATGCATATAATGATGTCTGTGACGTTGATGTGCTTGGTTCGGGGACTAATCTTTTCACTTGATGCAAGCTTAATGCAAGCCTGATTATCCTCAAATAAGACGGTTGGTTCTGATATTGCCTCTCCAAGATCCTTGAGTAATTGCTGTAACCACACAATTTCTTGACTGGCATACGCTGCCAGTATGTATTCAGCTTCTGTAGAGGACAATGCCACTGACATCTGTTTCTTACTGGACCAAGATATAAGACTATTTCCCAATTTCAATAAGTAACCGCTGGTGGACTTGCGTGTGTTGTGGTCACCTGCCCAATCAGAGTCAACATATCCCATGAGGTTTAAATTACCACTCGCTGACAGTTTCAAACTTAAGTCCTTTGTCTGTTTCAGATATCTCATAACTCTTTTAATTGCATTCCAGTCTCTTTCACGTGGTTTATCAACTCGTCGGCATAGAAGAGACATGGCAGCCGCAAAGTCTGGACGTGTAGTGGTTGCAATGTAGAGAAGTGCCCCCACTGCTTGTCTGTACTGTTCATTAGATGTGAGAAGATCATCTTCTCCTTCTAACTTTGGATAGGCTACATCCATAGGCTTGCTTGCTCCTTTGGCCTCTGTCATGTTGAATTGCTGAAGAATAAAGTCAATTTTTGCACTCTGGTTTAACAGAAAACTTTCATCTTTCTCACGCTGGATGTCAATTCCTAGATAATATGTCACTTCTCCTAGATCTTTTGTTTCAAAATGCTTGTTAAGTACTCCAGTTAATTTTCCAATTTCATTGCGATTTTTATACGCAATGATCAGGTCATCAACATAAACTAATAGATACATCCATTTACCGTCTATTTGTTTGGCATATAGGCACGGATCAGCCTTGCTTCTTGAAAATCCTTCACTTAATAGAACTTGATTAATTTTTGAGTTCCACGCTCGAGCTGATTGTTTAAGGCCATAAAGAGATTTTTGCAACTTGCAGACAAGGATTTCTTGACCCTTTTTCACATATCCTTCTGAGACATGTAAATTTCTTCTTCAATGTCGCCATTAAGAAAAGCTGTCTTTATATTGTGATGTTTGACAATCATTTTACTCATGGCAGCCACTGTCATAAGTGTTCTGAAAGTACTTTGTCTAGCAACTGGCGCAAAAGTAGCATCATAGTCCTCACCGAACTTCTGTGAGTAACCTTTAGCAACCAGCCTTGCTTTGCCCTGTCCGCCGTCCGCACCAGATTTTCCTTCAGAATTACTTTGGTTTTACCCATTTACATCCTATGGCATGTTTGCCTTGAGGTAACTCTGAAAGAGTCCATGTCTGAAGATCATTTAATGATATCATCTCCTCATCAGCCGCTTTACTCCACATTTGCTTCTCATGCATCCTGCATCTCTTTCCATGAACCAGGTTCAATTTGAGTGGCTCTCCGGGCTATATAGGATAGAAGTTCAGCTGGAACACCTTTATTGGTTCTGGTTGATTTTCTAATCAAAGGAATCTCTGGTTCAGTCATTGATTTTTTTTTGTAATAATTTCTATTTCTGTGTCATTCTCCTTATGTTCTTGAGTGACAGATGTTGATTCTTCCCCAATTTGAATAGTTTGAGTCGGCCATTCAAATTTTAAACATACAGAACTCTCATCAATAATGACACTTCTGCTGACAGTTATCTTGTTTGTGTCTTGATGTAAAATTCTGTATCCTTTATGTGATTCACTGAATCCCACAAGTATTCCTTCTCTTGCACATGCATCCCATTTTGTACATTTTCTTTTGGAATGTGACATGGCTTTACTTCCAAAGATTCTGATTGTCTTAAATCTGGTTTCTTTTTTTCCACAGTTCATATGGAGTTTTTGTTGTTGTTTTTCCTGGCAAACGATTTTTAAGGTAACATGCCGTCATGATAGCCTCTCCCCAGTATGTGGTTGGTTTTTACAGCGTCAGAGAGCATGCTCCTCCCACTCTCACACAATGTGCAGTTCATTCTCTCTGCAACTCCATTTTGCTCTGGATTATATGGAACAGTTGTTTGGAAAAAATTCCGTGTTTCCTGAGGATGGCTTGTGTTTTATCACTTGTATATTCTGTGCCATTATCTGTTTGTAGTACTTTGGGCATCCTGCCAAATGTATTACTTACTTGAGCAAGATACTCTTCTAGTTTCCTGGCACTTCATCCTTTGTGAGTAGAAACACTGTAGTATATCTGGAGTAATCATCGATGAAAGTCAAGAAGTATCTTTTCTTTCCTGGGGTTAAAGTTTTCATTGGACCACAGAGATCTGAATGAATAAAAGTCCAGAGTTATCTGAGCTTTGCTGCTGGTCTGCTTGGGAAAAGGTTTTCTTGTCATTTTTCCTTTAATACAGCTGGTGCAGATCACCGTTTGATCACACGGATTGATCTTAATACCATTGCATAGTATTCAACTATTTCTTTATTGTATCAGGACTTCTGTGTCAAGACGTCTGTGCCACGTGAATGCAGTCTGAATGCTTATCTTCTTTGGCTGTTTTGACCATTTCACTGCAGTTCAGCTGATATAGTTTGTTTGTGATTTTAGCCTTTGCAAGCAAGCAATCCACTTTTGTGATGACACAATTATCACCCTTAAATGTGACTAGATTGCCATGGTCAGTGAGCTTCTTTACTGACAAAAGATTGCTGTCAAGGTCTGGCACATACAGAACATTTCTCATATGTATCTTTCTAGTGATATGTGGATAGGACAGTATAGAAAGCCATCTCCTATTCCTACTGAATCCATGAATTGTCCATTAGCTGTAGTTATCCTTTCTGTTTTTCTTTCATCAAGCTGAAGAAATGTTTGTCATTTGTCATGTGACTAGTAGCGCCTGAGTCCACACACCATGCTTGCACTGAGGTGATACCATTTTTAGATCCAAATGCAAACTCCTTTGCTCCAAGCTATGACATTCATAGCTTGTTGCAATCCACTCTGTTTTTGCATTCTAGCTTTCCAGATTCTACAATCTGCCTTTAGGTGTCCTGGCTTTTTGCACACAAAGCATTCCCGTTTTTCTAGCTGCATATTATTTTTGTACTTTGCCTTTAAAACAGTCTCTGAACACACACTTGCATGACTTATACTTTCTGCTTTACACTTGTATTCATCCACGTATTCATACGTGCATCTAGTGCTGTAACAAGTGTCTCATAACTTTCAGGAAGTCCACTTAGTAATAATGCTGTTACATGGAATTCTTTTATGTCTTCTCCAATCCTTCTCAGTCTCTCCACCATTTCTAAGGTCTGTCTTATATAATCCTGCATTTCCTGACCTTTCTGTAGCTTAGTCTGAAAAATGCTTTCTGATTAAATACAGTTTATTGCTGAGATTAAAGGGCATGTCCACCCCCAAAACTATAATCCCCCCAACTACTGGCCCCATCATGTAGTGTAATCCTTACCTCACATCCCAGCTCCATCTGGTTCTCCTGTAGTCCCCCCCCAAAGTGCCAAAACCCCAAAAACTGCCCACCAGGAGGCTAGCAGGGTTCTGCCTCCTACCTTGCCTCAGGTAGATTTTTGCCATGCGTACTGCAGCCCTTCTCCCCCCTCCCTCCCTCTCCTGATTCCCTCCCCCTAGCGTGAAATGATTGATATGTAAGATTCCCCTGGGCTCCCAGCCCCAACCGCTATGTTTATATCTTTAGAAAGCTCCCCAAACTTTACTTACCTCTCCTCTTTCCTCCGGCGAAGTGAGCTGCTGGCAGCCGCGTCCGTGATTGGCTGCCGCTCAGCCAATCACAGACGCGGCTGCCGGTCCTGCCCCTCTGCTTGCATTTTCTCGCAAGCAGAGGGCCGGGAGCGAGGCAGAGGAAAGAGGAGAGGTAAGTAGAGTTTGGGGAGCTTTTTAAAGATATAAACATAGCGGTTGGGGCTGGGAGCCCTTGGGGAATCTTATATACAAAAATTTTATTTTGGGTGGACATACCCTTTAACTCTCTCATGTACTTTCTGTAGTTCTTCCCACATTTCTTTAGCTGTCTTACAGTTACATATATGTATGATTTGATCATCATCTATGCATAGAGAGATTGAACTCTGAGCTTTCTGATCTCTGTCTAACCACTCCTCTGTGGGCTGTGCAGGTCTGGGTTCATTTATACATTTCCACGTACCTTCTCTTATAAGCAGCATTTTCATCTTAAATTTCCAGGACTGGTAGTTCTGATTTGATAGATTTGCGATGGAGAAATTTGCTGAGGGGATGCTGGCAGCCATTTCAGCTGTTGTCTTTCTGGTGCTGTCTCCTGCACTCAATTGCTGTAGCTTGCTGTATCTGGCTATATCCTGGGCTTTTGTAGTGTGTTAAATTTTTGCAGCGTGACCTGGGCCCATAACCTGTTGGATATAATTTCTGAGGCTACACAAAGGACAGGCAGACAAGTCTCTGTAGTTTAACTAAACTGTGCTTGGAACAGAAGAGCACAGAACCTCTTTATTTCTATCTCAATGACAGCATAAAACAAGAACTCACATAATAAGTAACACTGCTACCTAGAGGACATGCAATATACTAGTCATACAGTGGTTGTTGCATATGCATTATATTCCTAACTAGACATTAAGCCCGTTACATAAACAGGCGCTAGAATACATGTGTAGAAACATTTATTTTTCCAGAGCAAAAGACGTGGACCATTTTGCACTATATTCCTCAAATTGTTTATTCATATGAATTAAGATTAATAAAAACATTTAACCTTTCAAATGTATTTTTTTAAATGGAATATGTAATCAAATGAGTAAACATAGTATACATAAAAGTATAACAAAACCGATAAATAATGTTACTTAAATTTAAACATTTGTAAAAATTGCAAATGTATAATAATACGAAGAAGAGAAATAGTTGTTCTTGTATTAGTCCATCTCATATCTCTATAAGATATATGAAAAACTACACATCATCCCTTAAGAGTACAGGGAAGGAACAGGAAAGTAGAACCATAAAACAGTGGAGTAGAGGGGCACGTGCACCAAGATGTAACAGCAGGATCATCACTTATACCCTTGGATAAACAACACGGTTCATAAGGCTGTTAGCTAATAGTTCCAAGTGGATATCACTTACGTACTGTCTGGGATGTCTTCCCATATAGGGGGTAACGAACGGGTCTTGGGACTTATGATTTCTGATGTACTCTTCACCATCCTCCTCATATCAGGCCTACTAAAGGACACAGTCGTCTTTCGCTGCAGCTTCGCCTGTCCCAAATCCAATGGTTGCTCAGACTGGTATCAGGTCTTAATTAGCGTGCTTACTGCCTCCCGACATATATACAAAGCTTCGCCTGTCCCAAATCTAATGGTTGCTCAGACTGGTATCAGGTCTTAATTAGCGTGCTTACTGCCTCCTGGCACAGATAGGCATAAAGTTGGTTCTTCACCCGTCCCTCCTCCGTAAAGAAATGCCCCTGCTATAAGATTTCCTTATAGACAACATTCCTTGTAAATATTCTGTGTGAATTTTCCAATAGTTTGCCTTGGTCAGGGCCATCTACAACTTTCACCAGAACGTCAGAAAGACTCCTAACTCTTGATAAGGCTACATATAACTGACCATGGCTGAATACTGGTTCTGGCAAGTAAATGCCAACTTTTTCTAAGGTTTGCCCCTGAGCTTTATTAATTGTCATGGCAAAGGCTAATGTTACTGGAAATTGCCTCCTTCGTAAAGTAAAGGGTAAATCAGTGGAAGATGGAGCCAAATCAATACGTGGAATAAAGACTATGTCTCCTTCTGCTGAACCTGTTATTATTTGAGCAATGATGAGATTGTTCTTCAAGTCATTAATGATAGGCGGGTACCATTGCACAATCCTCTTTTAGTGTTTAAATTTCTAATTTAAACACTAATTATTGCTCCCTTTTTAAGGTTGAGTGTATGCCTAGGCATACCTGTTGGAGTTAGCTCATTGAGGAACTCAATTGGATAGTTTTGTGTATCTTCCTCACTTGAGTCATCAATTAAGTCTGAGCTAAAGTATGTCACACTTTCACCTTCCAAAATGTCGAGCACCTCTTCATTTATGTTGTTAACATCACAGTTTTTTGGGCAAAGGATGGATTTTTTTGCCAATTTGGTAACATCAGCAACAGGAATTTTTTCTCCAAAAAAGTCTTTGACGATATTTCCTGTGCATAGAATTTGGGAAGGGATTTCTACAATGTCTTCAGGAAAGCCGTCAATATGTGGCGTATCACCATCACCCACTTTGGTTAACCAAATACTAAAAGCAGTGTCAATTGAGCAAATATTGTTTTTAAGGTTGAGAACTTTGAATGTGGACCACAGCTTGTTATTCTTTATACAGGCCTCTACAACTTTTGTCCGGTCGCCATGAGGCATCACAGAAAGTGTTTGACGGAAATCTCCACCAAGCAAGAAAACCTTTCCTCCAAAGGGTTTGTTGTTATCCATTATTTCTTGTAGCAGTTTGTCAACCACTGTAAGAGCTGAAGAGGGGGCCATAGTACATTCATCCCAAATAACTATTTTAGCAGATCTTACATTTTCAGCATCAACAGAATTGAGGTGCATACTTGATACTGAATTCTTTGTATGGGCACAGGTAATTTAAATGGAGAATGGTATGTTCTCCCACCCTCTAAAAGATTGGCTGCTATACCTGTGGAGGCTACTGGAAATGCAATGTTACCTTGCCCACGGATTGTGCTGAGAAGTGTCTTGTAAAGGTAGGTTGTACCACTACCTCCTGGTCCATCCAAGAAAAAAACAATGATTGCAAAGGTTGTCATTTTCACTTGCCAATAATATTTCTTCTAAAGCTGCTTTTTGCTCTTTATTTAAGGTTCTCACCATCTCTTCAGCTGTTTGTTTTTCAAATGTTTGATCATAGACATTTGAAAGTAGGTCAGTATTTGGAAGTGTGGATGGCAATCCAAAATCTTCACATTTTTTCCATAGAATATCAGAACGTTGGATATTTCTCTGAGTGTGTGGTTACGGCATACCATGCAATCATTATTATGATGCAAATGTTTGCGAGCAAAATCTTCAATGAGGTATTGCTCATATTTTAGGAAAAAATCAGTCATATTTTGTGGGGAGGAAAATACACAGATATATGCAAATAACTCCCTCAGTTGTTTAGGCATGATGTATTGGACAGCATCTTCCAGAGTGTTCTCCCACACTTGGTCATCGTTAATGAGCCCTCTTTGTTTGGCAGCGTCTAGGAAAGTGGGATAGATAATTCCATTGACAGTTCTCAAATCTTCAAATGATACTGCACCGGAAACATGTAGCAATATGAGGCGCAGACAATAGCGTTCTGGATCAGACAATAAGTTCACAGAATACATTCGACCAATGACTTTATCTGCACCCCGTTGTCTTAATTTCCAAATACAGTTTACAGAGTCAAACACATAGTGTAAAGGAATGTCCGAGTATAATAGGCCCCTTGCTTCCTCTTGCTCTTGATTTAATTTGAACCAAGCTGTCAAATGAGTATTGCGATTTGAAGCTCTCTGGGCTGCTGTAGCAATGTCATTTGGATTGAAAAATACAATTTGTTCATCAGGCAAATGAACTGCTAATCTATGTATGGTGTGTGACTGATAATGCATTTCAAACCCATTCAAACGCCATGCCGCTTCTGGAGCGCTGATATACTGTGAATCAAGGTCTTAATTTCATCATGATTTAAACTACTGTGTTCTTCAATCACAACATTTGCACAATCATGACCTTTGTACACATATTTAAAAAGGTATTTAACACTTTTCACAGAAGCACAGACTTCAACATTAATGTGGCAATTATACTTGAGAGCTAGATATGGACTATATGGAACAACCCAACTATTATCAATTGTCTTACCATTAACAATTGAAATTTGGCCAGTGTTTCGTCTTTTATATTTGGGATAACCATTGATATTAGCAATAGTTAGTTGCTGGAATTGCTTTGGACAATCCTTAGTGCATTTGTCATACATGGAGAATTAAAGTTGTGTACTCCACATGGTCCATGAATCATGTTTGGCTACAATTGCATATAAGTGAGGATTGATGGTTATATTGGGGATTTCAGCAGATACTATTTTGTCTATTACTTCTTCTGTTTTTGGTTTACTTTCATCTTTAAGAATGAATAGTATATGAGCATGTGGTAAACTTCTCTTTTGAAATTCAATTACCGTATATACTCGAGTATAAGTTGATCCGAGTATAAGTCGAGGTACCTATTTTTACCTGAAAAACTGGTAAAAACTGATTGACTCGAGTATAAGTCGAGGGTAGAAATTATCACCACTACTGCCTTCTGATTCTGTGTTGTTTTTAGGCTTTAGTTGCCCTTTAAATGGACAGCTGAATTCCCATACATGAATCCCATACAGTAATAGCCAAATCCAGTACCAGTAACCTCCAATTCTTTGGCACTCCATATGTTTGGAAACTACAACTCCCAGCATGCTTTGTTGTTGCGAGTTTCAGTTTCTAATTATGTGGAGTGGCAAGGTTCAATAAACTTTAAATTAAGCTTACCATCATCTACGATTCTCCTGAACCCCATATAGTAAAGGGCCCTCTGACCCCCATATAGTAAAGGGAACTCTGACCCCCATATAGTAAAGGGAACTCTGACCCCCATATAGTAAAGGACTCTCTGACCCCAATAGTTAAAAATGTCACCTGAGAGTTGTACTTTCAAGCTGTCCTTTGCACTGTACTAGCAGCTGTTTTTTGCCCCAAACTGAGGAGACCCTTCAGATTTACAGATTCCAGTGACAGTGCTGAGTGAGTCCAGCAGCCAGAATACAGGAAGCAGGAAGTGTAAAGGCAGATCAGCTCCTGTAACTTTCTATGCAGGTTAACACAGCGCCACCTACTGGTTACTATCTGTAATTGCAGAATTTGCATCTAAATTAGGACTTGACTCGAGTATAAGTCGAGGTTAGGTTTTCAGGCTAATTTTAAAGCCTGAAAAATTCGACTTATACTCGGGTATATACGGTACATAGACAATGGCTTTTGGTACTCCAAAAATATGATTTTTACAAATATCCTGGATCAGAGCTTTTAGTTTTAGGTGAAATACTCTTGCAACTAAATCTGGCCGAGCATCAGAAGATTGGCGATGTTGTAGGTTCTGAACAATCTCTTCCCATTTGGGGTTGCAGGTCATTGTAATAAAAAGATCAGGCTTACCATATTTTCTGACAATTGCCATTGTATTTTGATAATTTTGTAGCATATCTCTAGGGCTACCTGCAAATGATGAAGGCAAAATATATGTTTTTCCAGGAATCAGGCCTGCCTCATTAGCTTCATTAATTAAATGGTCCATTAATCCTGAATATTTTTCTACTCGCAACTTTGGATGATTTTGGCGTACATAATTGAGTCTGTTGGCTTCAGTTTTGACATATGCGTCAACTATATATTGCTGTGTAAGGTGGCCAGCATGTATGAAGGGGTTAAATTCGTCTCTAATGGAAAGGCGATAGCCATAATATTGCATTTGGGTTACCCTAACTCTAGGATTTCGTGACTGATTTCTTAAGTCTACTAAGGCTTATGGCCTGTTTTGCAATGGTATATAAATTCCCCAGCTCTGATCTCCATAGGGGAATAGCAATGGGGAATAGCAATTGGTTTGCAGTGTATAAGAAGATCTCTTTCAAGTGGAGGTTCCCCGTCACCATTTTGAAAAATAAATGCAGCCTCGTTATGTTTTGGTGCGTTATATCGCCTTTGGTCATTTCTACGATCTTGCACTATTGTCATAGACACTTCCTTGGGAATATTGCCTGTTCTGGCGGCATCTTCTTCATATTCTTTTTCAACTTGGTGCAACCATTTGCAGGCCTCTGTAAATGGGTTGTATTGCACCATAAGGGTGCTTAGAGTTTGTATAAGTTCAGGATTGATTGCTGAGTTTGATGAAATTTGCATTCTTTGCTCTGCAGCTTCAGAGGGATCTAAAATATTTAATTGTGCATACTGCCTGTTTTCTCCCTGTTGTGGATGCAGTGTGCCTGCTCGGTGACAAATTGAACCATGGACCCAGAAACAGTATGGTCCATAGCCAGGAGGTGGAGTAATGTTTGCTCCCATTGAAGCAAATGCAAGGGAACCTTATATTTGCAAAGAAATTCTTGCTGTAGTGATGCTGACCTGTCATGAGCTGCTGGATGAAGGGATCTGTAGGAATTACTTTTCCTTTTGAATAAAATTTCCAATCAGAAGGTCTTTCTGCTTCAAAATGTTGTGCATTACAAAAGTTGCATATCTGATCTAAATGTCCACATGTGTGTGTTTTGATGTCATCCTCATTTATATTGATCATGTCATTCAAAACTAACATTGGTTGTACTGTGGCCCTTGACTCTTGGGTTCCAGCTCATTCACTCTGTGCCGGTAATTGACGTAGATGTCTCATCCTGCCTCTCTTTTGCTTACATTGAGAAAGTCGTTCTTCCAGAGTCATACTTTCTCTTTTAGCTCTGTGCCTTGCAGCATTTTTCTTCAATTCATTTTCCTTTTCTTCAGTATCTCTTTTTAGCTGTCTTTGTCTTTCTCTTTCAGCAAGTTGCTGACAAAGTGATTTTCGTTTGTCTGGAGTTAGACTTGCTTTCTTGGCTCGGTGTCTTTCTGGTGTTCATTTTTCTGTTCTTCAACAGATCGATTTGCCCGTTTTTCTCTTTCTCTTTTTGCATTTTTCCGCAGCTCATTTTCCTGTTCTTCAATACATCTATTAATTCGCCTTTCTCTTTGTCTGTTGGCATTTTTCTTCTGCTGATTTTCCTGTTCTTTGATTGATCTGTTAGCTCATCTTTGTCTTTCTCTTTCAGCCCTTCTCCTGTTCTACTCCACCTGCTGAGGTCACCGCTCTTCCTCTAAATGTTGAAGACATGTTGCTTGTCTTTTGGCCTTTGCCTTCTTGACCGTTAGCTGTTCTTTGGGGGGCATGTTGTTGTTGTTATATATTGCTAAAAGTGTGTTTCTTTAATTTTAGTGGTTAGCAGGATAAAGCTTTTGGAAGTTAGTCACTATTTGCATGTTCCTTTAACTGAGTTATCAAACTCACTTTTTGGTGAATATCCCTTTAACTGTGGGGGTTTTATTTTCCTTGCTTGCAGGTAACGGTCACAATTTGCAGTTAATGTTCCTTTAACTGAGTTGTTATAAAACTCACTTTTTGGTTGGGGGGGGGGAAAATGGAATATCCCTTAACTGTGGGGGTTTTATTTTCCTTGCTTGCAGGTAACAGTCACAATTTGCAGTTAATGTTTCTTTAACTGAGTTGTTATCAAACTCACTTTTTGGTGAATATCCCTTTAACTGTGGGGGTTTTATTTTCCTTGCTTGCAGGTAACAGTCACAATTTGCAGTTAATGTTCCTTTAACTGGTTGTTATGAAACTCACTTTTTTGTGAATATCCTTTAACTGTGGGGGGTTTATTTTCCTTGCTGCAGGTAACAGTCACAATTTGCAGTTAATGTTCCTTTAACTGAGTTGTTATGAAACTCACTTTTTTTGTGAATATCCCTTAACTGTGGGGGTTTATTTTCCTTGCTTGCAGGTAACAGTCACAATTTGCAGTTAATGTTCTTTAACTGAGTTGTTATGAAACTCACTTTTTTTGTGAATATCCCTTTACTGGGGGGGTTTATTTTCCTTGCTTGCGGTAACAGTCACAATTTGCAGTTAATGTTCCTTTAACTGAGTTGTTATGAAACTCACTTTTTTTGTGAATATCCCTTTAACTGTGGGGGGTTTATTTTCCTTGCTTGCAGGTAACAGTCACAATTTGCAGTTAATGTTCCTTTAACTAACCTTTTTCCCTCAGCCCCTGTCCATACACTTTTAAGGGACTTTTTTTCCCCTCAGCCCGTCCATACACTTTGAAGGGACTTTTTTTCCCCTCATCCCCTGTCCATACACTTTGAAGGGACTTTTTTCCCCTCAGCCCCTGTTCATACACTTTGAAGGGACCTTTTCCCCTCAGCCCCTGTCCAATAGAACTGTTTTCCCTCAGCCCTCCATAAGCTAACTGTCCTTTTCCTTTGTTCTCCAAATAGGTCTTCTGTCTCTTTAACTGTTACGCTATTTAACTTGCTAACCTGGAAATAGCAGGGACTGTGCAGCCATCCATACGCTTCAGCATCTAAACAGTTACCATGACAACGCTAACCGGCGCTTCTAAACAGTTGCCATGACAACACTAGTTTTGCGCATGCGCATAATCAACCGGCGCGTGTGGTACTGGTACGCTGATGTATGCCGCACAGTAAAAGACTTTCCTGCACAAAAGGAAAATGAAGGGGCTGAGAGGCTGCGGCGGGGGAGCTAGAGCAGTGTCAATGCACTCTGTAATTGCCTGGAGGGAAATAACAGCAGCCTGAGGAAAACAATGCACACCAAGTGGCAAAAAGAGGTAACTGCAGGACACACACACATCGGCACAGGGACGCACACTTGCATTTTATTATATAGGATATGCTAACAATTAGTGACGTACAACTTGCCTATAGCTTAATAATATTTTTCACTAAATACCCACACAATAAAAATATATGTATAGGAGATTTTAACCATTCTTAAATTAACACCTGGACTGAATATTCCCAGCTCAGGCCATAGGGCATCAGTGCCTCATAACGTTGCACGCTTGTTTTTGACCACGTCCACTTTAATGCCCCACACACTGGAAGGTTATGGTAACAACATTGGTTAATAAACTGGAGGCCTGACTAACACTGGTTAGGGAACTGGAGTGCTAAAAACACTGGCTAATGAACTGAAGGACTGTGAACACTGGCTAATGAACTGAAGGGCTGTAATCACTGGCTAATGAACTGAAGGGCTATGAGCACTGGCTAATGAACTGAAGGGCTGTGAACAATGGCTAATGAACTGGAGGGTTAAGAACACTGGATAATAAACTGGAGGCCTAACTAACACTGGCTAGTGAACTGGAGGGCCGAAAACACTGGCTAATAAACTAAAGAGATGTGAACACTGGCTAATGAACTAGAGGGCTAAAAACACTGGCTAATAAACTGGAGGAATGAAAACACTGGCTAATGAACTAGAGGGCTCAGAACAATGGATAATAAACTGGAGGGCTGAAAAAACTGGTTAATGAACTGGGGGCTCACAACAATGGATAATAAACTGGAGGGCTAAAAAAAATTGCTAATGAGCTGGAGGACTAACAACAATGGATAATAAGGTGGGAGGCTGAAAAAAACTGGCTTATGAACTGGAGAGCTGGGAACACTGGATAATGAACTGGAAAATGAACACACAGAGATGGGCACTTCCACACACACCAATAGGCACTTGCACCAACAGACAGACAGTCACACAGACAAACACTCACAATAACCCTGTCACTGTTTGGTTAACAATCATTAACCTTATATTAAGCAAACAGTCCTGTAATCAATGCACTTTGCCTTAAGCTAGGTACACGCAGTAATGATAGAGCCCTGATACCGTCAGATCGACAGTATTGGGCCTTTATTATCAGTGTGTATAGCGGAAAGACCGAAAATTTCTCCGCTGCAGTAGTCTCCCTGTAGGGGAGTCAGACGCGGTCGTGGGAAACATGCAGTCATGAACATTCTCCCTATGCTGTTTATATGGAGAAAGCTCGGGGCTGTGTGTATCCTTTGGTTAAAAAAAGGTTAATTTTAACAGTCGCGTAATGTAGTATGCAGTGTGTGTGTGTGTGATAAGATTTCTGATTAGATTAGATATGCGTGTGTATGTATGTATGTATAATTTTATTTATAAAAGCGCCACTTGGGTACACAGCGCTGTACATTATAAAAGACAGACAGGGAGATTCAATAAAAGTTCTTATCGTTTAAAATGGTGCTAATTTTGCCTCAACCAATCAGATCTTAGTTTACATTTGAAAGCTAAGATATGATTGGTTGGGGCAAAATTAGCACCATTTTAAACGATAAGAACTTGTATTGAATAACCCTGAGTGTATTAGGTAATGAATAATAGAATACCATTTTATAATGATAATATACCAGGCACTGTCTAACCCCTGTCACATCCCCAGTTTTAGAATGAATGTGAAAATAAACTGGACCGATATAAAACTCTTCAAATATTTATATGTTTACATCCCGGTATTGTTTTTAAAGCTGCAATGGAAATTCCTTGGAATAGAAGTAAAAGTAATTGGATGACAAATGATCGGACAAAAGCTCAATTTTCAAAAGTGAGAATGAATGAAACTGTGCTTGTTTCTTCAATGCAATGTAAATGGTAATTTAAGATTATGTCGAACGTGTAATCGCCGCTGAGCTGAAACCCTGCACTGTACCATAAACTGCAAATATCTCATCTGCATGAATGTTAAAACAAACCTGACTGTCTATCCATCCATTATCTGTCTGTCTGCCTGTCTATTTATCAGTCTGTTTGTCTGCCTGTCTATTTATATCAGTCTGTTTGTATGCCTCTCTGATATCATCCATTATCTGTCTGTCTGCCTGCTATTTATTAGTTCTGTTGTTCTATCCTGTCATTAATCCATCCATTATCTGTTGTCTGCCTGTCTTTTTCAGTCTGTTGTCTATCTGTCGGTTGATTCCATCCATTATCTGTCTGTCTGCCTGTCTATTTATCAGTCTGTTTGTCTCTGTCTATTAATCACATCCATTATCTTATCTGTCTGCTGTCTATTTATCGTCTGTTTGTCTGTGTCTATTAATCCATCCATTATCTGTCGTTTGCCTGTCTATTTATCAGTCTGTTTGTCTGCTGTATATTTATCAGTCTGTTTGTTCTGCCTGTCTATTTATCAGTTGTTTGTCTGCCTCTCTATTAATCCATCCATTTTGTCTGTCTGATGTCTATTTCTCGTTCTGTTGTCTATCGTCTATAATCCATCCATTATCTGTCTGTCTGCCTGTCTATTTATCAGTCTGTTTGTCTGTCTGTACTATTACATCATCAGTCTGTTTGTCTGTCTGTCTATTATCCATCCATTATCTGTCTTTCTGCCTTTATATTTATCAGTTGTCTTTTTCCTGTCTGATTTATCTAGTCTGGTTTGTCTGTCTGTCTATTAATCCATTATCTGTTCTGTGTCGTGTCTGTTTATCAATCTGTTTGTCTGCCGTCTATTAATTCCACCCATTATCTGTCTGTCTGCCTGTATATTATCCATCTATCTGTCTGTTTATTTTAACCATCCACTATCTATCTATCTATCTTTTTTCATGTCTCTCTGTTTATTTATCCATCCATTATGTATCTGTCTGTCTGTCTATCTATTTGTTGATCTCTCTCTTTACCCATCTATAATATAAAGAGAATCAAGTACACTAAATGGCTACTGTTGCTACACTTACACTTTATTTAGATAAGTTGCGCGGCAGTAATAGGTTTAAGAGAGGTTCTTTCTGATAGAAGAATAATGAATGTAGTAATTCACCTGTTAATGTGTTCTTCCATCGATCAGCCAATCAATGGGGATGTTCACAGGCGCATGAAAAGGAAGGCTGGATAACTGAGAAGTGATTAATATATATATATAATTGGTTGTGTTGTTTGTAAAGGTGATTGAGTTTGTTGAACATACAGGGCAGGTGGTAATATTTTCCTAGGGTTGATGATTGGTGTGTGTGATTGTTTATATACCTGGGGGGGTGTTTGGACATGTTGTTTGATATGAATGTTAGGAATGGCTAAATGTATAATCTTATTAATGCGAAGTTCAGTCAAACTGCGGTTTTACCCAAACCCGACCCAAAACCGCACCACTTTGCTGGCGGGTTTCTATAAACGAACCACATTAGTCAGATCGGCAACCAGACTTTTCTTTTCCTATATACTAAAAGAGACCTGTAAATACTATGGATGACAGACGCAAAAGTGCGAGCGAGAGAAGAAGACAAGCACGTTAAGAGAGAGACGCTGTGGGGGTGGAGGAGAGTGATGGCCAATTCTAAAAAGAATAGGGGGTTTGCTGGTTACAAAGAAAACAGATCTGGACATGTCTCAGTTCACAATGCTGGGAGATATGTTTTTTCTGTTTGTCTGTTTTGTGGGCAATGTAATTTTATGTAATTAGTAGCTTGAAGTACCTTGTGTTTAAGATGAACTACCCAATAAACTCATTAATATAGATATTGGCCTATTGTGCAGCTGCACTGTGCTAATAGCCAATGGGTCAAAGGGCTGTGCTGCATGCCGGAGAGTACAGAGCCCATTCTGGCAATATAGAAATACTATGGCATGGATCCAACTTACCGTACTGCAAAAAAAGGGGTCTTATTGAGCTCACATTCATTTGCTTCATTTAGATTTCATTAACATTCAGATTCAGCTGTAAAGTATCAAAGGTTTCCCAGGAAAATGCCAGAGAATATAAAGAATAAACATTCTATCCTTAATAAAATAAGATTATTGTGAAAAATGCATCATAGCTTCAACACAGCATGGGACTCTCTTCCTTCTGTTGTCAGTAGGGGGCAGCCTTGAGCTTTCTCCAGTAAAGATAGTTTCCACTTCTGTGGATCAATTATAATAGTTTATTCAGCTGATGTCAGTGTGTAAGAAATGTATCACTCTTATAGAGCCTGTGTCCTGATATAGTTAACCCCGCCAATGCTGTATATTACAAGCAGCGAAAGCCACAATTAGAGATTTAGAGGAGGTTTGATTAGAAATAGATTACAGGTATACGGCTCGCTATTGATTAAGTATTATGTTGTTTGATGTAGATCAATATTCATCTCCTGAAGGTGTTAAAACTAGAAGCAAATATATATATATATATTACGGTAGATGTACACAATGTTAGTGCACAGTTTCGGCCCTTTGTTTTTCAAGCTTGAGAAAGGCCATACCACACAAGAGGGCAGAAACGTTTTTTGCGCGTATTTGCACTTCATGATATAAAGCTTGAAGAAGATCCTGTGTGCCACTAAACATTTGTACATCTAATATTATTACTGATTTGATTTGGTATGTAGCACCAGGATGAATTACAAACCTTGGAAGGAGTGAGTGCAACAATACCCTCACATTTGTGGAAGATTAAAATGTTACCTGCTAAGGCTGAGCCTTAGCCTGTGCAGTGCGCTTGTGCATGTAGCCGTGCACTGCAACCGCGCAATCGAAAAAAAATGCGGAACGCATGGCAATGATTAGCGGATCGTATGCACAGCACACGCCAGCGCACAGTTGCACCGCAGCACTTTGCGTAATGGGAGCACATGCAAAAAGAAATGTGGAGCACATGCGCAATGATTAGCGGATCGTATGCAAAGCCCAACACCACGCACAGTGACCAGCACTTTTGCGTGATGGGAGCACATTCAAAAACAAAAAAAAACAAAAAAAAACACAGTAACACACTATTAATCAAATTGTGATTGGATCCCCGCATAAAAGTGCGGCCTATCCCTAAAAGGGTTAAAATAAATATATATTAATAATACCAGCCATATTAGGCAGTTATCACTCTCAATTGCCCACTTTAATCAATGCAACGAGCCAATAGTGCATTGTTAATGGGTTTACTCATTCCAGAATCTGTCTGAAAGAGTCGCTATCAGCTCGGTACAATTGGGTGTGCGGTTCCCACCCGTTTTTGCGTTCAGCCACAAACTGCCATTAGTCTGTCTTAAAAGCGTGTTAACCCTTGGTACATTGTTTAGCACGGTTTTAGCTCTCCATGCATAGCCCAATTAATGTTAATGTGTTGATTACTTACTGGATGCTCAGTATCCCAGATACCCCAGTTGGCCAAACTCTTCACTAGTACAGGTAGAACGAAACTGGCGGAGTTTCATAACGAAATCGATGTCGATTCTTAATTGAATGTGAATTGTTTTCAACTTTAGATCCAAATTTTCAAATAATCCATCCAAATTATCCAGTGGAATTCATGTTCAACACAATTTTTACATTTTCGTTTAATTTCTGAGTTTTTGAAAATTTTAAAAATTCCATCGATATTCTCCTGCGGAAAAAAGGAATTTTGTGTGTTTGAATGTAACCAGAGCTGATAGCTCAATAAATGGGCTAGAAATCATCGGCTTATTATGTGCTACAAGAGATATTTCCTCTGGATTTAATTGGCAAGGAAAGGTCACCAAAATGTGAGAAACACCCACTGCGGTGAGAGGAGCAGAGAACGTCACCAACCCTTGACGTCCTATTGAAAATCCCAAGTGCAATTTATAGCAATGATAATACCTGCAGATGCAAAATAGTCACTTTTTTTCTGGGCCAATCACAGGAAAGATTAATCATTCCAAAATTTATGCCAAGGATGGAATGGGATTACTGGGCTTTCTATTAAGTGTGGATCCTGTTCCAAATAGCCAAATATTGTTGCCATATTACTCTATGTGGCTTAAAAAGAAGAAAACTAACTAACCCTAAATGCAGTAAATAAAAAGCATATAGTAGTTGTAGCTACAATGAACTTTACATTGAGAATCACCAGAATGTATTTATTTGTAGAATTCAATTCTCCCATTAAATCTAACCCTTGGTTTGCACTTGGAATACATTTTAGCCTTTCTATACCTTGTTTGTTGGCAAACAGGGATGGATCCCCCACAGGAGCCTACAGCCCGGATATGGTCAAAATATATTGGGGTTCTACCTTTATTGGTTTGTAAAGATTGTTGAGTTGCTTGTGAAGGTTCTCATTCATCCAGGTCATGGTAGATCGTTGAATTCAGTTAGATAAACTCGGACTTAGTTCATGAAGACATTTCTAGGTCACCAGTCAGATGACTAGCAAAACGTCTTCAAGAACTAAACTAAAGTCCATTGATCTAATGGAATACAACAGATATTGATTGAAGTTGTTATTGAAAGATACAAGGAGTTTGTTAGTCGCAGTAGAAATAGATTAGTAAAAGGTTATTAGCACTTGGCTTTGATTATTCCTCTTTTCTTGGAGGAGTTTTATGGTTATTTTAATCTTGAGGGTCCCTGGAATTTTCAGAAACATCAGCACAATTATGTAGACCATTCCATGATACTTTGCCTCTCCTGGAACTTACAATGCTAATAATGCTTTGAAGGCACAGAACATGTAATTATAAAAAGTGGTGTTTAGTATTACAACTCTAAGGGATATTAAAATATCCGAAACAACACTTATTACGTAGGATTATTAAAGGGCATGTCCACCCACAAAACTTAAATGTAACCAACTTCTGGCCCCACTGTGGTAGTGTTAAAAATCCTTACCTAGATCCTTATGGTTTCTCCTGCAGTGCCTGTTCAAAGTCCCAAAGTGAGAGTAGAAGCTGCCTGTGTGTCATTTGATCCCTGCTTCTTTTCCTTGCCCCCATGGAGACTGTGACATTGCAGGGAGCCCTTCCCCCAATCCTTCCCCCCCCCTCTTCCTCTGGATCCCTTCTGGCTCCTTGGAAACCCTACTGTAGTAAAAACCTTTTCTGTAGTGTAGGGCACCCAAGCCCACCCCCACCACCGATTTAGTTTTTGTAAAACAATCCCCAGGAATATACTAACACTCCATTGTTCCCTTGGCTGTCTGCATAGCCGGCAGCCTCTTCTGTGATTGGCTGCCGGCTAAAAAAAGCAGACGAGGCTGCCGATCCACTGAGCTGACAGCCAAGGGTACGAAGGCGTTAAGTTATTCTTGGGCTTGTTTAAACTAAATCATAGTTGGGGTGGGCTTGGGGTGCCCTACACTGTTGAAAAAGATATTTTTGGGGTGGGCATAGGGTAGGCATACCCCTTAACTTTTTCCTGTTTTATTGATAAAACAAACCCAACTCCCCTCTGACAGAATTAATCTTGTGAAGCAGTATCCTTTATTGCCAGGTCAGTCTTACCCCATGTGACAATTCCCTATAGCCCTCTCCCAAGCCATCATCTCACTATAAAGCATGCTGCTTATTTGAAATCTCTCTTACAAAACTGAATCTCTATCTTCCATCTATTATTCTCTTCCCATCTATACAGTCAAATCTTGCTGAGTTCTCTTTATAAACAATGTTAAACTGACATTTCTCTGCTTGTCCTAGAAAGCTACCTGTGCAATAATACAATGGTTACATCTACTTTCAATTGGTGATAACTACATAAAAGACTTAAGGCACAAGTGCACCTTAAAAAATGTATTTAGTGTAGACGTAGAGAATTAGTCCAAGGCTACGTGCATTTGGTTGCATTGTCCATTTGTATTTAGTTATTGGTAGCATTTGAATTCTGTTAACATTTCATCACTCCGATGCTCTGATTTTAATCAGTGTTATCACAGGAAATTTTCATGTTGCATAAGATGAAGTGAGCATAGATCAGTGGCTAAGTGGTTAGACATGATGCCTTGCAGTGCTGAAGTTCTCGAATCCATCCTGGACACATCTGCAAGGAGTTTGTATGTTCTCCCAGTGCTTGCGTGGGTTTCCTCTGGACACTCCGGTTTTCCCCCACAATCATTAAAGACATACTGATAATAATGAAGTAGCCAACCGTTAGGAACAATATATATCATTTAGTATTATGAGGGGTAAGAGCAGAGGTGACTTGGCTACAAGATAAACAAAAGTCAAGTCAGATGGAAAAGAGTCGGTTAGAGTGGGACAAGGATACTTGGATGAGAGAAAACAAGTACTGGAAAAAAAGGCATGCAGCTACACAAGCCTACTTGCATTGTTATTTATAGATTAAGATGAGGCAAGTCTTTTTTTTATAGTTACCCTTTAACAATGGTTGTGCTGTAATTTTAGTGGCAAATGCGCTTGGTGGGGCCCAGCTGAACCATTCCATTTATCTGAACATTATTTTCATCTTTCTCCTCTCTATTTCCCAGTTGCCATTCTCTCACCCCGTCCTCTCCCACTCTCTCTCATTGACTTTTCCTTATCATGTTTGACTTTGTTTCTACAGTAGAAACAGACTGAATTACTGTTTCAATTTAACAGTCAAAAGCAGGTGACTTGGACAAACTATTACTTGCTCTTTATTTTACTAAGCTTTTGAGTTAATTACTGCTTTAAGGGGGAGCTCCTCTAAATTTACATAAGCCACTCCTGCTTGTTATAATTTGCATGCAATTTGCAGCACAATCAGTTTCATCATCCAGAATCTAATGACAGTCACAGAACATTAGTAGCCCGTCTCTGACAAATCAGCTGGCAGCTGTAACCTTCACAGTGCTTCCTGATGGACCTAAAATCAACCCGCACATACACAAATACACAAAGGGGTGTTAGAGTCCGCAACCTAAATATTAAATATTATAAAAGCTTGGCAATTTACCATAACATTCCTTTAATGATACATGCCTTGTTCATTCCTAGAAAAATATCAGGGAGATGTAATAAAAGTTTTTTTCGTTTAAAAATGGTGCTGATTTGCCCAACCAATCCGATGTAGAAATGGTAAATAAAATTGGTTGGGGCAAAATTCACCATTTTCAATGATAAGGACTTTTATAACATCTCCCTTTATGTTTTTATATAGAAACAACAAAAAAATATAACTGATATAAATGCCTATTTAGATTCACGCTATTATGACAGACCTCACATTTTGTGAGTAGGATTCATGGTTTTCAAACACTCTGGGTAGAAAATCTATAGCTGGATTCTTAATAAGCCCTGACCGCTCTTTATACAATTTGACGACATTTGGAGCTTCATTAGGGCATTGGGAAATTTCTCTGTAAAATGATGTTAGTTTAGTTTACTTTTGTCCTTTTTAATAGAAGAAAACAAAATGGCAAAAGGAAAAGATGAAGCTAGTTTGTTTGGACATCTGGAACACATGTCTTTTTATCAATCAGGCTGGTGTCTCACAGCAGGAACAGGGGGGTTGGGCCCATGGACCAACATGGTTTGGCTTTCTAATCACCAGAAATAAAAACATTAATGACCGATTCCCACAAACTAAATTGAGCTTAGTTCCTATGGTAGGAGACCTAATTGTGTCTGTGTGGTCTTGCCCTTGATTCAGTTGCTCAATATTGATCTAATCATTTTTGACCAACAAACAGCCAATGGGTAAAGCTTCCCTGAAGAGCACCTGGGAAGAAAAGGACCATTGCAGAACTAGCAGCTCATTACTGACCACAGAAGGTTATAGCAATAGATATGAGATACGGTACATAGAATGTGGCAATACCTACATATGGGTAGATACAGAATATACTGATAAGAATTACTTCCCCCCCTCTAACATCCCATTTAATCTATACAATGTCTACATAGACACTATTCATTGGAATTCAATCTTAGATAGTCATTAGAATCTGCTTTTGGACTTTAAACAATTTGCAATAATCAACCACATTTACAGGGCTAATCAGAAAAAAGTTCTTATTGTTAAAATGGTGCTAATTTGCCCCAACCAATCATATCTTATTTCAAATTGAAACTAAATCTGATTGGTGGGAGGAAATTAGACCTTTTAAGATAAGACATTTTATTGAATCTCCCTGATAGTATGATATTATATACACTTCCAATATTCTACCATAGAGAGTGATTGGTTCACACATTGTCAGGTTATGTCTCCCTGCTACAGTACTAAGGAACAACAGACCTTTTCCATCAGGACCAATGTGGTAGTTTTGTTGGCACTGGTATGTTAATTTATGTGCCACACACATGCATGCTAATCAGTATTGCCTGTGGCATACAACAAAGGGTATGGCCAGCTTTCAATGTTCCATATCAGCTATGTTACGACTATTTGGATATCTGTTTTAACCAAACTGCTTTACAATGCACGGATGGTGCTGCAAATTCATTGAGTTCCTAGCTACAAACATACGAGATATGTTTTCTAGATAGCAGACATTTGTTTTTAAAGTAGCAAGGGAGACAGTACTTGATCATAGCAGGAAAGAGAGAGAAAGAAACAGATAAAACGAGCAATAAAATGGCTTGTATTCCAAGAACGAAAATCAAAGCAAAAAACACTAGGCAAGCACAGCTCATGTCCATTAGGAAGTGCAGGTAATATGAATGAAGGAAAGTTCCTTCCAGTGCATTGGAAGCCTCAAATCTAAAATCTGGTTGTGTATATGGTGGGGGGAAGGGGTGTGTAGGGATAGTGTAAAGCAGAGCAGGAGAGAGTGATTATTTGCAGGATCAAGCAATAGGAGAAAGTGTGAGAACAATGCTAAGTGTTTCCATTATTACAGACACATCAAGGTTCATTGATTCCTAGTGTGAAAAAGTTATAGTTGGTGGTTCCTCCCAAACAGAAGGAAATCTCATGAAGTGGGAGCAGGACTTAGGGGAAATAAAACAGGTGGAGATAGAGAGGAGGAATTGAGTGTGTGAATGCATACCGTCAGTTTGTTAAAGGCTGATGGTTTTCAAGCTCCTTAGTTCTTCAAACCTCCCTCACCTTACAGTAGTTTTATAATACTTGCATGTATAGTTATCACTATGTGAGTGCTTGTAGATGGCAGGGTTCAGGAAGTGGCTGCTGCAAAGTTGTCCTTCTTGAAGTTCTGGGCTCCCATTGAAGTTAACCCAACCCCGTATGGGACTGTTTGAGGTTGTTGGAGTAAAATTAACCATACAAGGTTTTGTACAGTTATAAATGTAAAGGAAATCAGGAAAGCGGGGCTTGTGGACATATTGGGACCATTCTGGGGGAGCGAGGTTTCCTGGAGTCATCACAGACTCGACAGAGAACATTGTTGTGTTTTCTCCTTGAGAAAACCTCCACATAGTAAATTATCTTTTAGTCCATTTGCACTGTGGTACCAGCCAGCAAAACCTCTAAAACCCATTTAAAAGGATTACTGCAAAAGAGCCACGGAGAGCACCCTGAGCGCACATAATTTTTATTTAATATCGCACTGCCTCTTAAAAGCAAGGAGAAAAGGAGTGAAAGGAAAGAGAAAGGAAGAGAGAGGAAAGGGAAAAGTGGGAAACAGTGTGGAGAAATTGCACTTGCCAGGGAAAATCCATATTATAGGGAAGAGGACTCATTGGGCCAAGCGGCTATTTTTTTAAATGGAATATGTAATCAAATGAGGTAAACATAGTATACAATAAAAGTATAACAAAACCGTATAAATAATGTTACTTAAATTTAAACATTTGTAAAAATTGCAAATGTATAATAATACGAAGAAGAGAAATAGTTGTCTTGTATTAGTCCATCTCATATCTCTATAAGATATATGAAAAACTACACATCATCCCTTAAGAGTAAGGGAAGGAACAGGAAAGTAAACCATAAAACAGTGGAGTAGAGGGGCACGTGCACCAAGATGTAACAGCAGGATCATCACTTATACCCTTGGATAAACAACACGGTTCATAAGGCTGTTAGCTAATAGTTCCAAGTGGATATCACTTACGTACTGTCTGGGATGTCTTCCCATATAGGGGGTAACAGAACCCTAACGAACGGGTCTCGGGACTTATGAATTCTGATGTACTCTTCACCATCCACCTCATATCAGTCCTACTAAAGGACACCGTCGTCTTTCGCTGCATCTTTGCCTGTCCCAAATCCAATGGTTGCTCAGACTGGTATCAGGTCTTAATTAGCATGCTTACTGCCTCCTGGCACAGATAGGCATAAATTCACCCGTCCCTCCTCCGTAAAGAAATGCCCCTGCTATAAGATTTCCTTATTGACAACATTCCTTGTAAATATTCTGTGTGAATTTTCCAATAGTTTGCCTTGGTCAGGGCCATCTACAACTTTCACCAGAACGTCAGAAAAACTCCTAACGCTTGATAAGGCTACATATAACTGACCATGGCTGAATACTGGTTCTGGCAAGTAAATGACAACTTTTCTAAGGTTTGCCCCTGAGCTTTATTAATTGTCATGGCAAAGGCTAATGTTACTGGAAATTGCCTCCTTCGTAAGGTAATGGGTAAATCAGTGGAAGATGGAGCCAAATCAATACATGGAATAAGGACTATGTCTCCTTCTGCTGAACCTGTTATTATTTGAGCAATGATGAGATTGTTCTTCAAGTCATTAATGATGAGGCGGGTACCATTGCACAATCCTCTTTTAGTGTTTAAATTTAAATTATTGCTCCCTTTTTAAGGTTGAGTGTATGCCTAGGCATACCTGTTGGAGTTAGCTCATTGAGGAACTCAATTGGATAGTTTTGCGTATCTTCCTCACTAGAGTCCTCAATTGAGTCTGAGCTGAACTATATCACACTTTCACCTTCCAAAATGTCGAGCACCTCTTCATTTATGTTGTTAACATCACAGTTTTTTAAGCAAAGAATGGATTTTTTTGCCAATTTGGTAACATCAGCAACAGGAATTTTTTCTCCAAAAAAGTCTTTGACGATATTCCATGTGCATTGAATTTGGGAAGGGATTTCTACAATGTCTTCAAGCAAGCCGTCAATATGTGGCGTATCACCATCACCCATTTTGGTTAACCAAAATACTAAAAGCACTGTCAAATTGAGCGAATATTGTTTTTAAGGTTGAAAACTTTGAATGTGGACCACAGCTTGTTATTCTTTATACAGGCCTCTACAACTTTTGTCCGGTCGCCATGAGGCACCACAGGAAGTGTTTGACAGAAATCTCCACCAAGCAAGAAAACCTTTCCTCCAAAGGGTTTGTTGTTATCCATTATTTCTGTAGCGGTTTGTCAACCACTGTAAGAGCTGAAGAGGGGGCCATAGTACATTCATCCCAAAAACTATTTTAGCAGATCTTACATTTTCAGCATCAACAGAATTGAGGTGCATACTTGATACTGAATTCTTTGTATGGGCACAGGTAATTTAAATGGAGAATGGTATGTTCTCCCACCCTCTAAAAGATGGCTGCTATACCTGTGGAGGCTACTGGAAATGCAATGTTACCTTGCCCACGGATTGTGCTGAGAAGTGTCTTGTAAAGGTAGGTTGTACCATACCTCCTGGTCCATCCAAGAAAAAAACAATGATTGCAAAGGTTGTCATTTTCACTGCCAATAATATTTCTTCTAAAGCTGCTTTTGCTCTTTATTTAAGGTTCTCACCATCTCTTCAGCTGTTTGTTTTTCAAATGTTTGATCATAGACATTTGAAAGTAGGTCAGTATTTGGAAGTGTGGATGGCAATCCAAAATTTCACATTTTTTCCATAGAATATCAGAACGTGGATATTCTCTGAGTTGTGGGTACGGCATACCATGCAATCTATTATGATGCAAATGTTTGCGAGCAAAATCTTCAATGAGGTATTGCTCATATTTAGGAAAAAACATTCATTTTGTGGGGGAGGCAAAATACACAGATATATGCAAATAACTCCCTCAGTTGTTTAGGCATGATGTATTGGACAGCATATTCCAGAGTGTTCTCCCACACTTGGTCATCGTTAATGAGCCTCTTTGTTTGCAGCGTTCTAGGAAAGTGGGATAAATAATTCCATTGACAGTTCTCAAATCTCAAATGATACTGCACCGGAAACATGTAGCAATATGAGGCGCAGACAATAGCGTTGGATCAGACAATAAGTTCACAGAAATACATTCGACCAATGACTTTATCTGCACCCCGTTGTCTTAATTTCCAAATACAGTTTACAGAGTCAAACACATAGTGTAAAGGAATGTCCGAGTTAATAGGCCCCTTGCTTCCTCTGCTCTTGATTTAATTGAACCAAGCTGTCAAATGAGTATTGCGATTTGAAGCTCTCTGGGCTGCTGTAGCAATGTCATTTGGATGAAAAATACAATTTGTTCATCAGGCAAAATGAACTGCTAATCTATGTATGGTGTGTGACTGATAATGCATTTCAAACCCATTCAAACGCCCATGCCGCTTCTGGAGCGCTGATATACTGTGAATCAAGGTCTTATTTCATCATGATTTAAACTACTGTGTTCTTCAATCACAACATTTGCACAATCATGACCTTTGTACACATATTTAAAAAGGTATTTAACACTTTTCACAGAAGCACAGACTTCAACATTAATGTGGCAATTATACTTGAGAGCTAGATATGGCTATATGGAACACACCCAACTATTATCAATTGTCTTACCATTAACAATTGAAATTTGGCCAGTGTTTCGTCTTTTATATTTGGGATAACCATTGATATTAGCAATAGTTAGTTGCTGGAATTGCTTTGGACAATCCTTAGTGCATTTGTCATACATGGAGATTAAAGTTGTGTACTCCACATGGTCCATGAATCATGTTTGGCTACAATTGCATATAAGTGGGATTGATGGTTATATTGGGGATTTCAGCGATACTATTTGTCTATTACTTCTTCTGGTTTTGGTTTACTTTCATTTAAGAATGAATAGTATATGAGCATGTGGTAAACTTCTCTTGAAATTCAATTACCGTATATACTCGAGTATAAGTTGATCCGAGTATAAGTCGAAGGGTACCTATTTTTACCTGAAAAAACTGGTAAAAACTGATTGACTCGAGTTAAGTCGAGGGTAGAAATTATCACCACTACTGCCTTCTGATTCTGTGTTTTTTGGCTTTAGTTCCCTTTAAATGGACAGCTGAATTCCCATACATGAATCCCATACAGTAATAGCCAAACCAGTACCAGTAACCTCCAATTCTTTGGCACTCCATATGTTTGGAAACTACAACTCCCAGCATGCTTTGTTGTTGCGAGTTCAGTTTCTAATTATGTGGAGTGGCAAGGTTCAATAAACTTTAAATTAAGCTTACCATCATCTACGATTCTCCTGAACCCCATATAGTAAAGGGCCCTCTGACCCATATAGTAAAGGGAACTCTGACCCCCATATAGTAAAGGGAACTCTGACCCCCATATAGTAAAGGACTCTCTGACCCCAATAGTTAAAAATGTCACCTGAGAGTTGTACTTTCAAGCTGTCCTTTGCACTGTACTAGCAGCTGTTTTTTGCCCCAAACGAGGAGACCCTTCAGATTTACAGATTCCAGTGACAGTGCTGAGTGAGTCCAGCAGCCAGAATACAGGAAGCAGGAAGTGTAAAGGCAGATCAGCTCCTGTAACTTTCTATGCAGGTTAACACAGCGCACCTACTGGTTACTATCTGTAATTGCAGAATTTGCATCTAAATTAGGACTTGACTCGAGTATAAGTCGAGGTTAGGTTTTCAGGCTAATTTTAAAGCCTGAAAAATTCGACTTATACTCGGTATATACGGTACATAGACAATGGCTTTTGGTACTCCAAAAATAGATTTTACAAATATCCTGGATCAGAGCTTTTAGTTTTAGGTGAAATACTCTTGCAACTAAATCTGGCGAGCATCAGAAGATTGGCGATGTTGTAGGTTCTGAACAATCTCTTCCCATTTGGGGTGTGCAGGTCATTGTAATAAAAAGATCAGGCTTACCATATTTTCTGACAATTGCCAATGTATTGTATAATTTGTAGCATATCTCTAGGGCTACCTGCAAATGATGAAGGCAAAATATATGTTTTTCCAGGAATCAGGCCTGCCTCATTAGCTTCATTAATTAAATGGTCCATTAATCTGAATATTTTTCTACTCGCAACTTGGATGATTTGGCGTACATAATTGAGTCTGTTGGCTTCAGTTTTGACATATGCGTCAACTATATATTGCGTGTAAGGTGGCCAGCATGTATGAAGGGGTTAAATTCGTCTCTAATGGAAAGGCGATAGCCATAATATTGCATTTGGGTTACCCTAACTCTAGGATTTCGTGACTGATTTCTTAAGTTATAAGGCTTATGGCCTGTTTTGCAATGGTATATAAATCCCAGCTCTGATCTCCATAGGGGAATAGCAATGGGGAATAGCAATTGGTTTGCAGTGTATAAGAAGATCTCTTCAAGTGGAGGTTCCCCGTCACCATTTTGAAAAATAAATGCAGCCTCGTTATGTTTTGGTGCGTTATATCGCCTTTGGTCATTTCTACGATCTTGACTATGTCATAGACACTTCCTTGGGAATATTGCCTGTTCTGGCGGCATCTTCTTCATATTCTTTTCAAATTGGTGCAACCATTTGCAGGCCTCTGTAAATGGGTTGTATTGCACCATAAGGGTGCTTAGAGTTTGTATAAGTTCAGGATTGATTGCTGAGTTGATGAAATTTGCATTCTTGCTCTGCAGCTTCAGAGGGATCTAAAATATTTAATTGTGCATACTGCCTGTTTTCTCCCTGTGTGGATGCAGTGTGCTGCTCGGTGACAAATTGAACCATGGACCCAGAAACAGTATGGTCCATAGCCAGGAGGTGGAGTAGTAATGTTTGTCCCATTGAAGCAAATGCAAGGGAACCTATATTTGCAAAGAAATTCTTGCTGTGTAGTGATGCTGACCTGTCTGAGCTGTGGATGAAGGGATCTGTAGGAATACTTTTCCTTTTGAATAAAATTTCCAATCAGAAGGTCTTTCTGCTTCAAAATGTTGTGCATTACAAAAGTTGCAATCTGATCTAAATGTCCACATGTGTGTTGTTTTGATGTCATCCTCATTTATATTGATCATGGATTCAAAACTAACATGGTTGTACTGTGGCCCTTGACTCTTGGGTTCCAGCTCATCACTCTGTGCCGGTAATTGACGTAGATGTCTCATCCTGCCTCTCTTTTGCTTACATTGAGAAAGTCGTTCTTCCAGAGTCATACTTCTCTTTTAGCTCTGTGCCTTGCAGCATTTTTCTTCAATTCATTTTCCTTCTTCAGTATCTCTTTTAGCTGGCTTTGTCTTTCTTTCAGCAAGTTGCTGACAAAGTGATTTTCGTTTGTTGGGTAGACTTGCTTTCTTGGCTCGGTGTCTTTCTGGTGTTCATTTTCTGTTCTTCAACAGATCGATTTGCCGTTTTTCTCTTTCTCTTTTTGCATTTTTCCGAGCTCATTTCTGTTCTTCAATACATCTATTAATTCGCCTTTTCTCTTGTCTGTTGGCATTTTTCTTCTGCTGATTTTCCTGTTTTTGATTGATCTGGAGCTCATCTTGTCTTTCTCTTCAGCCCTTCTCCTGTTTTCTACCACACTGCTGAGGTCAACGTCTTCCTCTAATGTTGAAGACATGTTGCTTGTCTTTTGGCCTTTGCCTTCTTGACCGTTAGCTGTTCTTTGGGGGGCATGTGTGTTGTTATAATTGCTAAAAGTGTGTTTCTTTAATTTTAGTGGTTAGCAGGATATAAAGCTTTTGGAAGTTAGTCACTATTTGCATGTTCCTTTAACTGAGTTATCAAACTCACTTTTTGGTGAATATCCCTTTAACTGGGGGGTTTTATTTTCCTTGCTTGCAGGTAACGGTCACAATTTGCAGTTAATGTTCCTTTAACGAGTTGTTATAAAACTCACTTTTTGGTGAATCCCTTTAACTGTGGGGGTTTTATTCCTTGCTTGCAGGTAACAGTCACAATTTGCAGTCAATGTTTCTTTAACTGAGTGTTTATCAAACTCACTTTTTGGTGAATATCCTTTAACTGTGGGGGTTTTATTTTCCTTGCTTGAGGTAACAGTCACAATTTGCAGTTAATGTTCCTTTAACTGAGTTGTTATGAAACTCACTTTTTTTGTGAATATCCCTTTAACTGTGGGGGGTTTATTTTCCTTGCTTGCAGGTAACAGTCACAATTTGCAGTTAATGTTCCTTTAACTGAGTTGTTATGAAACTCACTTTTTTTGTGAATATCCCTTTAACTGTGGGGGGTTTATTTCCTTGCTGCAGGTAACAGTCACAATTTGCAGTTAATGTCCTTAACTGAGTTGTTATGAAACTCACTTTTTTTGTGATATACCTTTAACTGTGGGGGTTTATTTTCCTTGCTTGCGGTAACAGTCACAATTTGCAGTTAATGTTCCTTTAACGAGTTGTTATTAAACTCACTTTTTTGTGAATATCCCTTACTGTGGGGGGTTTATTTTCCTTGCTTGCAGGTAACAGTCACAATTTGCAGTTAAGTTCCTTTAACTAACCTTTTTCCTCACACCCTGTCCAACACTTTTAAGGGACTTTTTTTCCCCTCAGCCGTCCATACACTTTGAAGGGACTTTTTTCCCCTCCCCTTTCCATACACTTGAAGGGACTTTTTCCCCTCAGCCCCTGTTCATACACTTTGAAGGGACCTTCCCCTCAGCCCCTGTCCAATAGAACTGTTTTCCCTCAGCCCTCCATAAGCTAACTGTCCTTTTCCTTGTTCTCCAAATAGGTCTTCTGTCTCTTTAACTGTTACGCTATTTAACTTGCTAACCTGGAAATAGCAGGGACTGTGCAGCCATCCATAAGTTCAGCATCTAAACAGTTACCGACAACAGCTAACCGGCGCTTCTAAACAGTTGCCATGACAACACTAGTTTTGCGCATGCGCATAATCAACCGGCGCGTGTGGTACTGGTACGCTGATGTATGCCGCACAGTAAAAGACTTTCCTGCACAAAGGAAAATGAAGGGGCTGAGAGGCTGCGGGGGGGGAGCTAGGCAGTGTCCATGCACTCTGTAATGCTGGAGGGAAATAACAGCAGCCTGAGGAAAACAATGCACACCAAGGGGCAAAAAGAGGTAACTGCAGGACACACACACATCGGCACAGGGACGCACACTTGCATTTTATTATATAGGATATGCTAACAATTAGTGACGTACAACTTGCTATAGCTTAATAAATTTTTCACTAAATACCCACACAATAAAAATATATGTATAGGAGATTTTAACCATTCTTAAATTAACACTGGACTGATATTCCCAGCTCACGGCCATAGGGCATCAGTGCCTCATAACGTTGCACGCTTGTTTTTGACCACGTCCACTTTAATGCCCCACACACTGGAAGGTTATGGTAAACACATTGGTTAATAAACTGGAGGGCTGACTAACACTGGTTAGGGAACTGGAGTGCTAAAAACATGGCTAATGAACTGAAGGAGTGAACACTGGCTAATGAACGAAGGGCTGTAATCACTGGCTAATGAACTGAAGGGCTATGAGCACTGGCTAATGAACTGAAGGGCTGTGAACAATGGCTAATGAACGGAGGGTTAAGAACACTGGATAATAAACTGGGGCCTAACTAACACTGGCTAGTGAACTGGAGGCCGAAAACACTGGCTAATAAACTAAGAGATGTGAACACTGGCGCTAATGCATAGAGGGCTAAAAACACTGGCTAATAAACTGGAGGAATGAAAACACTGGCTAATGAACTAGAGGGCTCAGAACAATGGATAATAAACTGGGGGCTGAAAAAACTGGTTAATGAACTGGGGGCTCACAACAATGGATAATAAACTGGAGGGCTAAAAAAAATTGCTAATGAGCTGGAGGACTAACAACAATGGATATAGGTGGGAGGCTGAAAAAACTGGCTTATGAACTGGAGAGCTGGGAACACTGGATAATGAACTGGAAAAGAACACACAGAGATGGGCACTTCCACACACACCAAAGGCACTTGCACACAACAGACAGACAGTCACACAGACAAACACTCAAAATAACCCTGTCACGTTTGGTTAACAATCATTAACCTTTATAAGCAAACAGCCTGTAATCAATGCACTTTGCCTAAGCTAGGTACACGCAGTAATGATAGAGCCCTGATACCGTCAGATCGACAGTATTGGGCCTTATTATCAGTGTGTATAGCGGAAAGACCGAAAATTTCTCCGCTGCAGTAGTCTCCCTGTAGGGGAGTCAGACGCGGTCGTGGGAAACATGCAGTCATGAACATTCTCCTATGCTGTTTATATGGAGAAAGTCGGGGCTGTGTGTATCCTTTGGTTAAAAAAAGGTTAATTTTAAAAGTGCGTAATGTAGTATGCATGTGTGTGTGTGTGTGAAAGATTTCTGATTAGATTGATATGCGTGTGTATGTAGTATGTATAATTTTATTTATAAAGCGCCACTTGGGTACACAGCGCTGTACATTATAAAAGACAGACAGGGAGATTCAATAAAAGTTCTTATCGTTTAAATGGTGCTAATTTTGCCTCAAACATCAGATCTTAGTTTACATTTGAAAGCTAAGATATGATGGTGGGGCAAAATTAGCACCATTTTAAACGATAAGAACTGTATTGATAACCCTGAGAGTATACAAAAAGTGGATAAGTGCAAGCCATTATAAAGATAGATAAAAATTAAATTAAATACAATTTCATATATCTGTTAAGAATATATATTCTGTATATACTTGAGTATAAACCGACCCGAGTATAAACCGAGGTACCTACTTTTACCAGAAAAACTAATAAAAGTGACTGACTCGAGTATAAACCGAGGGTAGAAATTATTACCACTACTGCCTTCTGATTCTGTATTGTTTTGTGGCTTTAGTTGCCCTTTAAATGGACAGCAGAATTCCCATACTGTAATAGCCAAACCCAGTATTGGACTACAGTATGGGAATTCTGCTGTCCATTCAAAGGGCAACTAAAGCCTCAAAACCATACAGAATCAGAAGGCAATTCTGTACTGGTTTGAGGCTTTAGTTTAATGGACAGCAGATTTCCCATACAATAATAACCATACTGTATTTGGCTATTACTATACGAGAATTCTGCTGTCCATTTAAAAGACAACTAAAGCCTTGGCACTCCAGATGTTTGAAAACTACAACTCCCAGCATGCTTTAGTAGCTGGGAGTTGTAGTTTCCAAAGAACTGCATCCTTACCCTCCCACCCAGTTCAGTGGGTACCTTGTGTGGCATCTTTGTGTGGCATTCTTCCCTAGAATACTTCTGTGGGTATCCTTCTGCAGTACATCAAAAATCAGGCAGCCACTTGATCGCTCCCACACTCTATACTGGCACGCTGGTTGACGTCACTACTCAGTGCCGGGCAGTAACGTCAGCCCGCCAGTATAGGGAGCGTTTGAGCGAGTGAACGGCTGCCGGATTTCTCAAATAGGTTTACTGACTTGAGTATAAACCAAGATCAGTTTTTCAGGCTGATTTTACAGCCTGAAAAACTCGGTTTATATATACGGTATATATATAAATTATGTATAAATTAATATAAGTGCAGCATGCCTTGACCCATTAGGAATGAGATCCCTGCCCGAAGAGCTTACAAGCTAAGTGGGTGGGACAACATACAGATACAATTGGGGGATGGGTACACATTGCTTAAAAGGGCTAACAATCAATTGTTGTGCTGGTGCTCAGAAGGGTAGCATAACAGTCTAGATTTGAAAGTATTAATGGCCAAGCAAGAGAGGGAGAGAGTTCCAAAGGTAGGGAGCAGCAAGAGAGAATGGTTTAAGACGGGAGGAAGCAGTGTTTGTTGGGGGTTTGTGGAGAAGATTTCCTTGTGAGGAATGGAGGGCACGGCCAGGAACATAAGGGACCAAGAGAGAAGATAAGTAGGGATGTGCAGTAGAGTGAAGGGATTCTAAGGTTAAAAGAAGGGTATTGAATATTTTTTGTTTGATGGAAAGCAATCCTATAGATTGAAGTATCAGGGTTTGCGGGTTCTCTTTTGGAGGAGAGTGAGATGATCTGAGCTGCTGAGTTTAAGATGAGGAGGCTGGAGAGGAGGGAGATGATAGGCCGGAAGTCCAAGTAGTAGAATGTTACAGTAGTCAAGGCAGGAGATTATAAGGGCATGCACAAGCATTTTAGTAGTGGAGTGAGAGAAAAAAGAGCATATATTGGCAATATTGTGAAGGAGAAAAAGACATGTCCTAGCGACATTGTTAATGTGATGATGGAAGGAAAGAGAGAAGTCAAAAATTACTTCAAGGCAGCATTCAAATTCAACTGGGTTAATGACCATATTGTCAATAGAGACGTAGAAGGGTGAACTAGGTCCCAGTTTATGGGGTAAAATTATTAATTTGGTTTTAGATTGAGTTTGGGGCAGCGGTGCGCCATTCAGGAAGAGATAGAGAAAGCAGACATTTAGAGATTTGGGATTGAACTTCAAGAGTTAGTGCAGTGGTGGACAAGTAAATTTGGGTATCATCAGCATATAAGTGATACTTAAAGATGAAAGAACTGATTATGTCTCCCAGAGAAATAGTGTAGAGAGAGATCAGCAAGGGTCCTAAAACACAGCCCTGAGAGACCCCCCACACTAAGTGGAACAGGAGAAGAAGTCTTATTAGCAAAAGAGACAGAGAAAGATCTGTTAGAGAGATAAGAAGACAACAACGCCGCAGCTTGATTTTGGATGCCCAGAGAATATAGAATTTGCATAAGAAGAGAGTGGCCCCAGGGCCGCCATCAGAATTTTCAGGGCCCCATACTAGGTAAATTATTGGGCCCCAGCTGCACCAACCCCCCCATATTAATTACCTCCCCACACATATCTATCTCTATCTGTCCCTCTCTCTCTCTGTATATCTATCTCTATCTATATATCTGCCTCTTGTTTATCTATTTAACAATGTCTATCTGCTTCTTGTCTATCTCTATGTGTCTCTCTATCTATCTATCTATCTATCTATCTATCTATCTATCTCTGCTATCTGTCTAACTCTGCTAGTGCTATCTGTCTAACTCTGCTATCTATCTATCTATCTATCTATCTATCTATCTATCTAACTCTGCTATCTATCTATCTATGTAATTCTGCTATCTATCTGTCTAACTCTGCTATCTATCCAGGGCCGCCATCAGAATTTTCAGGGCCCCATACTAGGTAAATTATTGGGCCCCAGCCGGGCCCCAGCTGCACCAACCCCCCCATATTAATTACCTCCCCACACATAATACCTGCCAGGCCTGCCCTGCCATTGGAACACCAGTCCGCACAACAAGAGACCCCCCCTTTACTAAGAAGATTAGGGGCCACGCCCCTTTCTCTGCCCCAATTAGGCCACACCCACTATGTACTTAATAGAGATGGCCAAAAAGACACAGACAGACAACCACAAACATAGACACACAGCCCGATAGTGATAAACAGACAGAAAGACAGTGAAATAGACAGACAGAGATAGAGATCAGAGAGTTGGACAGAGAGACACAAATTAATGACACAAAGGCACAGTAAACTGGCAATTTCATTATATACTGGTAGCAATTTGGTGATTTTAAACTTACTGTTGTGTTCAGTTGTAGTCAGATGCTTGCCCACACCTTTGGCCAGGGAGACATTCTTGTACCTTCTACATGGACCTCTGCCCCTATCTATCTCTATCTGTCCCTCTCTCGCTCTCTGTATATCTATCTCTATCTGTCCCTCTCTCTCTCTGTATATCATCCTATCTAATGCATCTTGCTTTTTATCTATTAACAATGTCTATCTGTTCTTGTCTATCTCTATGTGTCTCTCTATCATCTATCTATCTATCTATCTATCTATCTCTGCTATCTGTCTAACTCTGCTGGTAGTGCTATTGTCTAACTCTGCTATCTATCTATCTATCTATCTATCTAACTCTGCTATCTATACTATCTATGTAACTCTGCTATCTATCTATCTGTCTAACTCTGCTATCTATCTATCATCTAACTCGCTATCTATCTATGTAACTCTGCTATTATCTGTCTAACTCTGCTATCTATCTATATCTATCATCTATCTACCTAACTCTGCTATCTATACTCTCTCAACTGCTATCTATCTATCTAATTCTGCTATCTATCTACCGCTATCTATCTAATTCTGCTATCTATCTATCTATCTATCTAACTGCTATCTATCTAACTGCTATCTATCTATCTAACTGCTATCTATCTATCTAACTGCTATCTATCTAACTCTGCTATCTATCTAACTCTGCTATCTATCTAACTCTGCTATCTATCTAACTCTGCTATCTATCTAACTCTGCATCTATCTACATCTTCTATCTCTATCTATCTATCTAACTCTGCTATCTATCTATCTCGCTATCTATCTAACTGCTATCATCAACTCTGCTATCTAACTCTGCTACTATCTAACTCTGCTATCTATCTAACTCTGCATCTATCTAACTTGCTAGCTATCTACTCACTATCTATCTAACTCTGCTATCTATCTAACTCTGCTATCTATCTATCTAACTCTGCTATCTATCTATCTAACTCTGCTATCTATCTATCTAACTCTGCTATCTATCTATCTATCTAACGCTGCTATCTATCTATCTAGCTAGCTATCTAACTCTGCTATCTATCTATCTATCTATCTATCTATCTATCTATCTCTGCTATCTATCTATCTAACTCTATCTATCTAACTCTATCTATCTCTCTATCTAACTCTATCTATCTATCTAACTCTATCTATCTAACTCTATCTATCTAACTCTATCTATCTATCTATCTAACTGTATCTATCTATCTAACTCGTATCTATCTATCTAAACTCTGCATCTATTATCTAACTCTGCTATCTATCTAACTATCTATCTAACTCTGCTATCTATCTATATCTATCTACTGCTATCTACTCTGCAGCTATCTAATCTGCTATCTATCTAACTCTGCTATCATCACTCTCTATACTATCTAACTCTGCTATCTATCTATCTAACTCTGCTATATCTATCTAACTCTGCTATCACTATCTATCTATAATCTATCTATCTATCTATCTCTGCATCTATCTACTCTGCTATCTATCTAACTGCTATATATCTAACTCTGCTATCTATCTATCTAACTCTGCTATCTATTATCTAACTCTGATCTATCTATCTATCTATCTATCTACATCTATCTAACCTGCTATCTATCTACTAACTCTGCTATCTATCTATCTATCTAACTCTGCTATCTATCTATCTATCTATCTATCTATCTCTGCTATCTATCTAACTCTATCTATCTAACTCTATCTATCTAACTCTATCTATCTAACTCTTATCTATCTATCTATCTATCTAACTGTATCTATCTATCTAACTCTTATCTATCTAACTCTGCTATCTATCTAACTCTGCTATCTATCTATCTAACTCTACTATCTATCTAACTCTGTTTATCTATCTCTCTATCTATCTAACTCTGCTATCTATCTAACTCTGCTATCTATCTATCTAACTCTGCTATCTATCTATCTATCTAACGCTGCTATCTATCTATCTAACTCTGCATCTATCTATCTGTCTAGCTATCTAACTCTGCTATCTATTATCTCTGCTATCTATCTATCTAACTCTATCTATCTAACTCTATCTATCTATCTAACTCTATCTATCTATCTATCTCTATCTATCAACTCTAATCTATCTATCTAACTATCTATTAACATGTATCTATCTATCTAACTCTTATCTATCTATCTATCTATCTATCTATCTATCTAACTCTGCTATCTATCTAACTATCTAACTCTGCTATCTATCTATCTATCTATCTATCTAACTTACCTCTCATCTAACTACTGTCCTATCTATCTCTCTATCTATCTATCTATCTAACCTGCTATCTATTATCACTATCTATCTATCTATCTAACTCTGCATCTATCTATCTATCTAACGCTGCTATCTATCTATCTAACTCTGCTATCTATCTATCTGTCTAGCTATCTAACTCTGTATCTATCTATCTCTGCTATCTATCTATCTAACTCTATCTATCTATCTATCTCTATCTATCTAACTCTAATCTATCTATCTAACTATCTATCTAACTGTATCTATCTATCTAAATCTTATCTATCTATCTATCTAACTCTGCTATCTATCTAACTATCTATCTAACTCTGCTATCTATCTATCTATCTATCTATCTAACTCTACTATCTATCTAACTCTGTCTATCTATCTCTCTATCTATCTATCTATCTAACTCTGCTATCTATCTATCTAACTCTGCTATCTATCTATCTATCTAACTCTGCTATCTATCTATCTAACTCTATCTATCTAACTCTTGCTATCTAACTCTGCTATCTATCTATCTATCTATCTATCTTTAATCTATCTATCTATCTATCTAATCTATGAGACTGCACTCAGTCAGCCAGGTATGTATTAAGTCCTCCAGAGAGAGTCCAGAGAGCCTCCTCCTAGTGACTCCCCATAGGTCAGGTCAGACTCAGAGAAAAGACTCAGAGTGTGCCGCTGCCGCCCGCCGCGCGCGTCCTAGGCAGCCAGTCCCTGTCCTTACTTGTGCGGCGCTGTGACGTCACGGCTACGCGCCACGCAGTGCCGGCGGAGATTTGAAAGGGAAAGTCGTGGGGATTCGGGGCAGCTCCTCCTCCTTCCGAATCCTACCTCCACCTCCCCCGTGTCCTGAATGGAGGAGAAAAAAGAGGAGGAGCCAGGTCTTAAAGGTCTTCAACTAAGTTTGCATCACGCCGGACGGTGCTCGCGGCAGCTGCAAACAAAGTTTAACAAAGCGCCCCACATTTAGTCTCCCTCTCCGGGCCCCAGAAGCCTCTCGGGCCCGGTACAGAAGTATCACCTGTACCCCTGATGGCGGCCCTGAGTGGCCCACAGTATCAAAGGTAGTCGTTAAGTCGAGGAGAATCAGGACCGAGAACTGTCCCTGGGCTTTGGCAGTTTGTAGGTTATTTAAGGCTTTGCAGAGGGCTGTTTCAGTTGAATGACCCGGTCGGAATCCTGATTGCAATGGGTCCAATAGGTTATTAGCATGGAGGTATTTAGTAATGCGTGTAGAGACAAGACGTTCTAAGAGTTTTGATACAAACAGTAAAAGGGAGACTGGGAGGTAATTTGAGAGACAGGTAGGGTCCAGAGAGGGTTTTTTTAAGAAGAGGTTTGATGCACAAATGTTTACTTAGTTTTAATCTGCACCACTTTTTCAGAACTGTTAATTGGAAACGGCACAGCACAGGCTGGATACAATACACAAGCATGCATATCGTACATAACCTTGTATGTTGATTCATTGGAAACTATTACACAATAATAACTGTTTGTGAACTGTACAGACAAACAAAGAAATGGCAGATTTGGGAGTTAGCAAAGCAAAGTGAATTTAGCAACAGTCTATTATTCTGTTGCCCCTCTCTGTGGGAGTGTCTAATTGTTACAATGAGAATTCTAACCTTTGTGATAGGGAAAACAGCGTGGTTAGCATAAAACCCTGTAATCCCTGCCTGCATTCCTTGTCAGAAGTTACCCAATATCAGGGAGATTAAATAGCAAAGTCTGCTGGGTGTGTGCAGCATCTGCATCAAGGAGGAGCAGAGTAGCAGTGGGAGCAGAGCTGAATCTACAGCTCACTGGATTTAAACCTAAAATGTTCTCTAATTGGATGTCTACTGATCTGCGCGGTTACCCTTTGCTGTTCTGTACAAACAGAATCAGGTGAGAACCCCCACACCTCTGTAGTAGTAGTGGGTTTCAGAATATTGGTTTTAATGGGTTTAAAGGGTATGTCCATAAAAATTTTACTTTCTTTCTGTTTTACTGAAGAACAAGAGGTAAATGCACTATTTCTTACCTCCCGTTCTTCAGTGAATCTTGCAGGAGAGCAGGAGAACTTACAGGGATCATTCCAGCGCTGACAGAGCTGCGGCCGAAATCTCAGACGCTTCCACTCTACTTAGCACAGTGTGCGCATGCGCGCACAGTGCAAAGGACTAAAGATGCATCGGAGGCGTCCCTCCTGTTCTTCAGTAAAACAGTTAGAAAGAAAGTTAATTTTTTGATGGACATTTTTAGGACAGACTAGAACCTTGGCTCTCCTGATTTTCCATTCAGCTTCCTGCTTTTGATTGTAGTTTGAACTTTCATGTGGCGGTTGATAAAGTTACTGTGCTAAGGGGTTTGTATCAGGGTGTCGGATTCCTTTAAAAAGATTTTAAATAAACATTCACCAAGAATTAATATAATGAATGCAGTTAGCACCTGTGATATCACTTTATTGTGCCCCACTTTACACTCTGTATATTCCCCAGCTAATAATTCCCTATCCCTTAGTTCCACCAACTTCCTTAACCCCTACTTAGTTCCTAGTAAACAAGCCTGCTACAAACTAACAGAGAACATAATAACAACAAAGAAAACAAATCACTGTGCCTTCTGCTTTTAGGGCAGGGCCAAAATGTAACGCAAACAGATGCGCTAGCGCACTCGCTTGTGATTTCCATGCGTTGCAATGTGTTTGCATTTCCAATTCTGATTATGGAAGCACATGCAATTGTGATTAAAAATGGTGATCGCACGCACTTCCAAAACAGAATTGGAATCACAAACGCAACGCCTTGGAAATCGAAGGAACTTATTGCATTTCCACGATTTCCATTAAATCAAAATTGCAAAATCTATCGTGTGCAAAAATGCGACCGCTGCCTGGGAATAACACTAGATTGCGATGTTTCCTTCAAACCTCATGTCAATTTGCTTGCCAACTCCTGTCGGCTCCAACTCAAAAACATCTCCCGCATTTGACCCTTCCTCTCGAATGAAGCTACAAAAATCCTAGTCCATGCCCTAATCATATCCTGGCTAGACTACTGCAACACACTCCTGTGTGGTTTACCAAACAACCACCTTGCACCGCTTCAATCCATTCTCAACTTTGCTGCCCGGCTCATTCATCTTCTCACTTCTGTAATGACTCTCTTCAGTCAGTCCCTCAACTGGTTGCCCATCACACGAAGGATCCAATTCACACTGCTTACCTTAGCCTTTAAAGCACTATCCAACATAGCCCCTCCATATATCTCAGAGCTGATCCAGCGATACCGTCCCAGACACAAACTCCGCTCTGCAAACAATCTCCCCTCTCATCCACCCTGGTCACCTCTTCCCATGCCCGCATTCAGGCATTCGTGCTGCCCCTCTGCTCTGGAACTCCCTCCATCTGTCCGTCACTCACCCTCCCTTAACACCTTCAAATGTAACCTTAAAACCCACCTCTTTAGGTTAGCATACAACCTGGCCTAAACATTAACCTCTTACTACCCATATGATCCAACCCGCCTTTCACGCTCCACTGCCAATCTATTTACAGCCTACCGACTCCTGCAACCTTATGTCTCACCCCCATATGCTCTAGTCTGTAAGCTCTTTGGCCGGCGTCCTCTTTCCTATTGTATCACTGGATTGCTGTAAGAAACTCCTCACTCTGTTTACTTTTATTATGTATTACCTGTGTATGTAATAAGTATGACTTGTATAACATGTATTACCCTGTATGTAATGTATGAGTGTGTAATTGTAAAGTGCCACAGAATATGGTGGCGCTATAGAAATCCATAATAATATTAACTATCTATCTATCTCTTTCCTATCTCCTATCTATCTTCTCCATATCTATCTATCAAATCTTCCTATCTGACAGATAAGATAAATGATATATATGGAGATAAATAGATATGGAGCTTATAGATAATCTATCGCTATGCATCAATCTTATTATCTATCATTATCTCTCTGTCTCTCTATCTAATAATAAGATGGATAGATAGATATAGACAGAGAGACAGAGAAAGAAGAAAGATACTTATATAGATAGAGAGACTGGACAGATGGATAGAAAGACAGACAGATCTAGATAGATGGACAGACAGCGGCATTGCCCTGTATGTAGCCAGGCAATGCTCTTCATCTATAGTTGTAGTTTAATTCTATAAACTTATAATAATAAGTTATATAATAAATAATATAATTCTTAGTTAAAAACCACACAGTTTAACTGTAAGATGTGTAATAACTGTTTTGTACATCTTACATTATACTGACATATATTATCAGTGTTTTTTAATGTGCCCCATTTGTTAACCTTTGTGCCCATGTTGTGCCCCCGGAAAATTCTGGAGCAGGAGCCGCCACAGTTCCTAAACACAGAAAACAACCAGGAAACTTTTTTCCTTTGTCCTGCCATGTTCCCTGATCACTATCCCTGCTGTTCACTATTATTACATCTATCCCCAATGTGTGCAGCCATAGGGATGGAGTACGTCATTTGTACATTATTAGTCTATATAATGTCACAAGGGACATTAATTCATTCTTCTTACATACGGTACATAATCTATTCATATTTAGAACTATACAGTAGGGCTATACAGTACATAATCCATTTCAGGCGCTGTTGATATTAAATAATGTAGATCCCCCAGACCATTAACATTAACTATTGCTATGTATAATAAAGGTTCATGGATCCCTAAGGGCTCATTTATCCAGAGTGCTGTTTTCCGAAGTTACATTTACACTAATCTATTCAATATCGGTTAGTAGACTTTAATTCCTTTGCACCGGCTGTGTGGGTTTAGCAGAACCCCTGCACAGTGAGATTCAATATTGCATTTTGCAATGGGTTTTTTTCCTCAATTTTAAAGGGCATCTCCACACGTCCAACAAAAAATTGCACATCAGCTGAACACCCCCAAAAACCTTGACCTCACTAGTGTTATGTCTCCTGTATAGTGTTCAAGAGCAAGAAAACACTTGGAATGTAGAGGGAACTTGATTTTATTCAAACAGAGCAACAGGTACATCACACTTTCTCATCCCATGCTATTCCTAGCTTACTTCCTGATACGCTGCCATTTTCCCAGCTTGCCTCTATGCCTTAAAGAAACAGTATTAACTAAACATGTAGATGTTACATATCCCTCTTTTTTTTTTTTTTTTAAAGGTTAAACACAAAACATACAAATAGTAATGAAAAAATAAATGAAACACTGGCATATTAAAATACAGATCAGTTTATATTATGAAAGAGCTTATATTTCCTCAATAAGCCTTGGTGGGGGTTTTCGTGGTCGGCAGGGGTATCGTCTCCTTGAACATGGTTCATCGTGAATCGGAGACTGACCACCACTCCTTGGTGATACTGAAGTATCAGCAGGTACATGGATGCATTCAGGTGATTGAACTGGCCCTCCTAATGTTTGAGGAGACTCTCTGACTCCTGTCTGTGCCTGTGGTATGTTATTCAGACTGGGGAGAACCTTAAAGTATGAAGCATTCCGGGTTATGCTATGTCCATCTCGCTGTGCCGTAATCATGCTACCTTTTCTGGCTATGACATGGTAAGGCTTGGGATTGTATGCAGAGGTTGTTTTGTTATGTCTCTTTTGTAAAACAACCACCCTATCATTTAGACATGCATGGGAGGACTGAGCATGACGTCTTTGGTCCGCATATTGTTTCATTTTCTGTTTGGATTGAGAATCTGTTTCTCTAATAGAAGAGTCACTAGGTGGTGGATTGTGTGCACTAGGGATTTCTGGAAGAAGTGTATGAATTGGCCTGTTAAAGACAAGTTTTGCAGGAGGAACATTAGTGGTTGAGTGAGGAGTGTTTCGGTAATTGCGTAAAAATTTGTACAATGCCTGCTTTAGTGGAATTTGTTCCAGATAAGCAGCCTTAACTCTCTTACCTAGAGTACTCATGAACCGTTCTACAATGCCATTAGCTTGTGGCCAGCAAGGAGTTATTTTTCTGTGTTTAAATCCAAGATATGCAGCAAATTGTTGAAACAGATGTCCATTAAATGGTGGCCCGTTGTCTGTCTTTACCACTCGGGGTATGCCATATGCTGAAAATATGCTGTCCAACGCAGGTAGTATAGTGGTAGCTGATGTGGATGTAATGAATGAAATATCAGGATATCTTGAATATTCATCTACAACAACAAGTAGGTATTGTCCATCGGGTAGAGGACCATAAATGTCCACAGCAATTTCATCCCAAACTGTTGAGGGTAAGGAAGACATATGGAGTGGTTCAGGTTTGGAAGAATTTGTTACTACTTGGCAAGTGGAACAGTGCTGTATAGTTTTTTCAACTATTTGATCCAAGTTTGGAAACCAAACTTTTTCTCTGAGAAGTTTCTTAGTGCCAACAATGCCACAATGTCCTTCATGGGCAATATTTACAGTAGTTTGGCGAAGGGCCTGAGGTACTACTAATTTGGTTCCTTTTAGAATGAGATGGTCCTTAGCAAGGGAAAGTTCATCTTTGACAGCTGCAAATGCCTTTAGTTCAGTGATGATTACTTCAGGATCAGGAAAGGTAGCTCTCTGGATTTCATGCCACCTGTTGGTTTCAATTATGTGTATTAATGCAAGAAGAGTTTTGTCCCGTTTGGTTGCCTCTATAAACATGTCCAATGTGAGTGCTTTTGGCACAGCGTGTGCAGCAACAAAGTTAATATATTCTTCTGCAATAGACTTTGTGGCCTCATCTGAAGTAGTGGGATGTCGTGAAATGTAATCAGCAGGATTGTTATATTTTCCTGGACGATGAATTATTTTGTAGTTATATCCTTGTAGTCGTAAACCCCACATTTCGATTCGAGCAGGCATTTTTGCTCTTGGATTTCCAAATATGGTAATAAGAGCCATATGATCAGTAACAATTGTAAATGGTGCTCCATATAAAAATAAGTGGAAGTGTTCACATCCCCAGACAACTGCTAGACTTTCTTTTTCTGGCTGAGAATATTTCTTTTCTGTAACTGTCAGACTTCTGCTTGCATAAGAAATAGCTTGTGGGTATGGGTTTTCTGGTTTATATTGGACAAGAATAGCTCCGAGTCCAACTGGACTGGCATCCACAATTAGTTCAGTTCTTAGCGCAGGATCAAAATAAGCCATGATAGTGGCAGAATTAAGTTCTGTTTTGATTGTCTCAAATGATTTTTGGCATGCTGATGACCATTGAAATGCACATCCTTGTTTGGTGAGGTCTCGCAAAGGTGCACTGATAGTGGAGAAGTCCTTGATGTACCTAGCGCAGTAACTGGCCATGCCAAGAAAAGAGCGAACTTCATTAACATCATTTGGGATTGTAGTTGATTTTATTGCCTGTACTTTTTTAGGATCAGGTTGCATCCCAGCAGCAGAAAATATGTGGCCATAGAATTCCAAGGTAGATTTGTTGAATTCACATTTGTCTTTGTTGAGTGTAAGTCCTTGGGATGATAAGCACTCAAATACTGCGTGTAGGGCAGAGTTGTGGTCATTCTGTGTTTTACCAAAAACTAGTATGTCATCACTGTAATTGAGTGCATTAGGAATATGTTGAATAATGTTTCTTATTGCTTCTTGAAAAATCTCAGCAGCCGAGCAAACACCAAACGTTAGTCGTTTGTATCTTCGCAGACGAACATGTGTGGAAAATGTAGTTATGTATCTGGATTCTGGACTAAGTTCCAGTTGGTGATAACCCTTATTGAGATCCAGTTTAGAGAACACGGTGGCTCCATTTAGGAGATGAATAACATCACTGAGAGTTGGAGAGAGGTGTCTCTCTCTCTGTATAGCAGTGTTTGGAAGACGCATGTCTACACAAATTCTTATTTTGTTTGGATCTTTGGGTTTAGGTACAGCCACTATGGGAGAAACCCATGGAGTGGGGCCTGAAACAGTTTCAATGATGTCTTGTTCCTCTAAAGACTTTAGTTCGTCTTCAATTTGCTTCCTCAAGTGAAAAGGAATTCGTCTGTGTGGCTGTGAAATTGGACGAATGTCTTCATCAATGTGAAGGTGAATTTGAAAATTCTTTAGTTTACCAAGGCCCACAAAAAGATTGGAGTACTTGTCAACTAGTGCTTGTACATCAGAGACTGTTGGGTTAGCTACAGTGTGAACTATATTGATGAGTCCAAGAGTTAAAGCTGTGTGATAGCTGAGAAGGCAACCCCCAGAGCCTTGTAGTACAAAGAAAGTTGTAGTATAGGTTTTATCTTTGTAGTAAATATCTGAATCAAATTTACCTATTGTCGGCAAAGGAGTTTGAGAGCCATAAGGAAAAATTTTGGTTTGTACAGGTATCAAAGCAGGTTTAGTATTCAGTTGGCTATATGTACACATGTCTATAATGTTCACAGAGGCTCCTGTATCAATAGTAAAAGCAACTGCAGTGTTAAGGAGAGATATTGTGATGATGGGGGAATGTACAGTTTGTGCAGTGGATGTAATAAACACATAGTCACTGCAAACAGTAGGTGACTCATCTCCAGAATTTGGCTGAATGTATTTGACTTGTGCTGAGCTCAGTGTATCTGATGTGCGTAGGGATGACTTAGGAGCAGATTTACATACAATTGCAAAATGATTCAGTTTTCCACAATTAGTACATTTACGTCCTAGAGCAGGACAGTCACCATTATGAGGGAAATGTTTGCCACATCTGTAGCACATCTTTGAGCAGTCAGTGCCTATAGTTTTGCGTTTAGTGTGCACAAGATTGCACACCTGTGCATCAGTGCCCTCCTCTATGGCAGCAGCTTGAGTCTCAGAAATTTCCAGGGACCGTGCCATGTGTAGAAGATCCTGCAAGCAACAATCTGCTTGTAAAGCTTTGCGCCGTAGCTTAGATGATGTGCAGGATACAATGATTTGTGATGTGATTTCATCATCAACATCAGCAAAATTGCAGCTTTGTGCTAATTGTCTTAAACGGGTGACAAAGGAGTCCATGGTCTCCTGGGGTAGTTGTTTAGCAATTCTGAACTTGTATCTTTCATATCTGATGTTTTGCTTAGGATTAAAATATTCAGTTAGTGCTTTAGAGCATTTTGAGTAGTCAGTAGTGCTGTCTGTAGGTAAGGTGCAGTAAATGTCATAAACAGCAGAACCAGCATAATGAAGTAATAAAGCTTTCTTTCTTTTATCCTCTGTGATGGCCATGGCCTCCAGGAAATTGTCAAAACGGAGTAGCCATTTTTTCCAGTTCTGTGCAAGATTATTGGTATCAGACAAATCAAAGTTGGGGAAGGTGTGGAGTTGCTCAGCCATATTAACTTTACTTTTGAAGCAGCAGTGATAGAGTTAAACTGAACAGTGCAGAAAGTAGAATGAGAGCTGTGCAGTCTGCTGTAGATGGACAGTGACAGGCAAGTGAGTATAACTGGGTCCTGTATGTGGAGGACTGGTACAGGTAGTCACAATGGTAAGTATGCTGGTACTCACAGGGTTAAAGTCTTTAATCCTCGTCGCCAGTTGTTATGTCTCCCTTGTTATATTGTTCAAGAGCAAGAAAACACTTGGAATGTAGAGGGAACTTGATTTATTCAAACAGAGCAACAGGTACATCACACTTTCTCATCCCATGCTATTCCCTAGCTTACTTCCTGATACTGCCCCTTTTTCCCAGCTTGCCTCTATGCCTTAAAGAAACAGTATTAACTAAACATGTAGATGTTACAACTAGGTTTATTCGTTTCAAATCGGCCCCTGGACATACCAGCACTCTTTCCCTTGCTGGCTTCTGCTTGTCTCCCGTGACCTTCCATGAACGGAAACAAGCAGAAAGGCCTCAACCGGCAGCCTATAAAGTGATTGGCTTAGGTGCATATTAATTTGCGTACAGGAGATAGTGGCTCTGGGTAAATCTCCCCTGAAAATGTTAATATGTTGGTCGTAATTACCCTCTGGTGGTTAATCTGGAAAATTGCAGAAGTAAAGTTTGCAAAATGTAATGTACTGTAAAGGTAAAATGCAAAAGTACCCCCCTACCTTTTTATTGTGCATGAACAGTGGCATATCTACTGCCTCCGCAGCCCTGCAGTCGGTTGGAGAACACCCCACTACCTTTGCGATCAGCTGTTTTTAAACAGCCTGTACAGTGTGTGCACAGATCTGTAGCCAATGACAGACAGTTTAGTCTGACCACTATTAAAATGTCCATTGGTTGTCTGCTGAGTGATAACCCATAATTTTGCAAGGGGATTATAGTGACCAATATGTTTACAGGAATATTTTTTGTCAAAGCAAAAATAATTGTTTCTAAAATGGATAGTTACATGTTACATTTTTGTCCTTTAAGGTTATAGCAAGCAATTGCAATTCCTGTGTGTTTTCCTGCATTTGCGCATGCATTTTTATAATTTAACATTGCAAAAACACTTTAGTTTGTGTATAAAAATGGTGTACACAAAACGCAATTGCATGCACATCGGTAATCGCGGTAATTTTCGTGTTCCCGAGATTTCTATTTTAAGCAAAATCGTATGCACAAACACGCTAAAAATGCGTTAGTGTGGCCTAGCCCTAAACCAGATTAAAAAAATGTAAATGACCACCTTAGCAAGTCTTTGCTAAATCTGAAATGATTAATAAATGTTACTGAATCTGAAATAGTTCATACAAAACTACATACAGTTCAATGCCTACATACAATGCCTTTAAATTAAAGTGGCTTTCAAACTTAATATCAAATTATAGAAATATTATTGGATTGTCACTCGATGTGTAATTGGTCTCATGGCTGTAAAGAGGGTTGGATCCTTGTTAGTTAAAGGGCATGTCCACCCCCAAAAATAAAATTTAACCCCATACTGGCCCGACTGTGCAGTTTAAAAAAAAATCCTTACCTTACATCTCTGCTCCAAATGGTTCTCCTGCTATGCCTTTTCAAAGTCCAGGAAAGTGAAGAGCAGAAGCTGTCAGTGATTCATGCTGCACCTACATCTTCCTCAACCTAAACAATGTCTCAGGCATGCGCAGGGGAACCCCCCCAATATGGATCCATCCTCTGCAGCTGTGGCACTTAGCGTAAAAAGCTTTTAGGATAAGGTAGGTACCCCCTGACCAACCCCAACCAATGAAATATTTCTTTAAATAAAGTTTAAATCGATATTTACAGTCCTTACACTCCTGCTGCATCTCCATTCTTTAGCCTCCAAAAGCCACAATCGCATGCGCTGTCACGTCGCACGCGCACACGGACCACGCGAACACAGCTTTTGGAGGCTAAAGAAGAATGTGAAGCCGGCAAGTCTCAGAGGGGAGGAGCTCTACAGTCTTGGCTGCACATTCAAGATGTCAGCAACTTTACAGCACCACAGGTAGGCTCAGGAGGGACCTAGGGAAAAAAGGAAGGGAGGAAAGATTACAATTAAACTTGATTGTTTTTACAGTGTACTTATTCTTTAAGAATTCAGGTGTGCCTCAAGAAAAATTAGCATTGCCGAGTTTGTGAACCACTGGATTATAGTATGCTAGTCAGTGCTTTATCACCAGCTATTCAGGCATATAAGGAGACTGATAATACCACTATTTTCCCAGGGCTAATGCTACTAAAATAATTGAGTCCCGGTACCTATATTGGGTGAGTGTATTATAAGCAGACTTCACTTCCGGTTGGTCTCCCGGCTTGTGCCCGGATTAATCCTGATACCTCGATAGATAAGACGCAGCATGTCTTAATATGATGTAAGGTGTCCAGTACCTGGCTGCTTTCCACACAGTGTGTCTCTGAGTAGCCTGAGTAGCCTGAATTCCATGCTGGTTTACCTGTTAGCGTCTCACTGTAAACTTTCCCTCATGGGGTTACGACTATATTGACTTCATCAGGGTGTATCTGTTATCAGGGGCGGACTGGGCCGGTCTCCACTGTAAAATCGGAGGCGCAGCCCAATTTGGTGCTTTGTGGGAATGGCCAACTCTGCAGAGGTGATGTCATTAAGCACAGCCGCGCAATAACACCATTATGTGTCCCCCATGTTGCTGTCTATACTTTAAGGACATATATGTCCTTAAACTAATTTTTTTTTCTTTCTATGTGTTCTATAATTCCCCCAACCCCCAGAGTACATGTACAAATTAAAAGATTTCAATACACCACTCCTGCTTGAGGTGTCAATCAAATCCCCTAACAGCATGCTGGTGTAGTATGCAGGCATACACAAATTTTACAGCAAGTCTTCTTATGACTTCTTCCTGCTCACTAAAATGCTTGGCAAATACTGGTTTAAAAACAGAAGTAAAGGGAAGCTTTCACCAATTTATTTCCTGTTAAAGGGAGATCGGGCTGCAGTGATAAGGCAGACTAACCACTGGGGCGTAACTAGAAATCAGTGGGCCCCCACAGCAAAATTTGGGATGGGGCCCCCCACACCACCAAACTGCAACTCCCCCTAACCTTGACTATAATTACCATAAAAATAACCATATACGAAGTAGTTAATTAAACAACATAAAATGTGCATAAACTTTTTTTTTGCAATGTTCCTTAGGTGAAAGAAGGAATTTTTCACAACAGCTGAGATTTGGTTCCTGAAGCTTAGTTCCCCATCAATCAGTACACCCAGGCTGCGCACAAAGTCTGAGTTTTTCAGGTCTGAGCTTCCTATTCTTAATGGTACTGGCTGAGACTGAAGCTGCTTTGCTGTTTAGCGCTGACCCCCAATAACTAGAACTTCAGTTTTGTCATCATTCATCCATTCCTGAAGTTCAGCTAAGCATTTGTTTATTTGTGGGTTAGGGTCTGTGACGCCAGGTTTAAATGATAGATATACCGTAGTTGGGTATCATCGGCATAGCAATGATATGTCAGCCCCTGGCCCCACTACCACTACGTATGGAGGAGACCACTAACTCTCAACTGCTTTTGACTCCATAGCCCCCTTACGCATTAAAGTTCCACCCCATTACATCACGCTCGCTGGTTTGACAACTCAGTAAAGGAGCTAAAGAAAAAGGGGCGCAGACTGGAGCAACAGTGGCGCAAACATCAATGCCCTGAAGACAAACTTTCACTGATTGCACACCAGAACAAATATCAAACACTGGTCAATAAGAAAAAGTCCTTATTCCTGTCTCAGGAGATTGCAAACAAAGCCAACAGACCTGCCCAGCTTTTCCGCACGATTGACAATCTTTGCAACTCATCTTGCTGGAAATCCAGCATCAGACCTTCAAAGGACCTATGTGAGAAATTTTCCCACTTCTTCTCAGATAAAGTCTCCTCCATACGGTCTGTCATCCAACCCACAATGCTGGAAACCAAAGCAGAACCGTTTAATGGATGCAAAAATCGTCTACAAGCATGGTCTAATTCCAAGACAATTACTGAAGATGGCAACTTAGACATCCTCTTAACCCTTTCCCTGCCACAGATCGTATATTCACGATCTGTGCAGTGAATGCACAAACTGCCACAGATCGTGAATATACGATCTGTGGCTTCCCCCCTCCCCAAAAAAATTTGCCCCCCTCTAGCCGCGATCGGGGGGCAGCATTCGACTGCCCCCCTACCCCCCTCGATCCCCCCTCGGTTTGGTCCAAATCCGAGGGGGGGATCGGGAGAAAACAGTACCTGTATCGCCCATCAGCCGGTCCCACGAGGAGGAGGTGAGGAGGAGCTGTTCTTCAACGGAAAGGGAGACCCCGGTGACTCACAGAACTTCCTCCTTCACCGGGGTCTTCCCTTGAAACTGTACTCTGGTGGTCTAGTTGAGGTACTGCAGCCTGATCTCAATTTAGATCATGCTGCTGTACCTAGTATAGAACAAGCTGTCAAGCTGACAGCTGTACTATACATTTTGTGAATGGAACTCAAAGTTCCATTCACAAATAGGATTTTTTCTAAGTCTTTGCTACTTAGCGAAGACTTAGAAAAAAAATGGGGACAGAGATCAAAATTTGGTGATCACTTCTGATCACCAAATTATTGATCTTTGCCAATGAATGAAAAATCACTTCCTGGAAAATGATTTCCGGGAAGTGATTTTTCCGATCGGATTTCGAATTGGAAAACGGGCATTTATGCCCGTATTCCAAGTTCGGTATCATTCCCTAAGATGATTTGATGATCATCTTTGGGAATGATCCCCCCAAAAAAGGGGAAATGCACACAAAAAAAATCTTAAAGTGATACACACACCTTTTTTTTTTTTACCCTAAAACTATAAATTAGCAAAAAACTTTTTCTTCTCCAAGCTTCCCAATGTCCCCGGTGATATCGGTAAAGTAAACGCGGATCATTTTTTGTTGGATTTCAAGGGAAACTAAGCCTATTTTAGTAGGAATTTTGCAGAGGGACCAAAAAAAGACCGTATTGATTTTTTAGGATCAGTAAAGTGTGCAAAAACGTGTGTGACTCTCCGTACTAAGTGGTTTTCCACTAAAAGGGGGAGTGGGGATAGGGGTGGGGGAGTGGGTTGTGGCGTTTTTTAATTTTTTCTTGTAATTGCAATTGCGCATGGATCCCATTTGAGCTAGTTGGTGGCCCCGTCTCTGTTTGCACCCACCCTTATGGCATACCGTTTGATTCAGGACATGTGGGAGATTGCCGTTTAGTGGGTTTTTTACTTGCCGAGTGGGTTTAGGTAGGATTTCAACCATTGAGTCCTCTTATTTTATTTTTTCACAAAATCTCCTAAAAGCACGGAGTTCTATGGATAACAGCGCCTGGAATTCTTCATGTATATACGAAAGCATGATACCATCACGTAGCTGAAGGTGTGTAGCTTCCAAAAATATATAGTTTGTGGGGGGTATTTCCAAGTTGATTAGGCTGTTCAAATTACAGAACACTTTGATTTTTTTCTTGTAATTGGACTTGTGCATGCGTCCAATTTGAGCTAGTTGGTGGCCACGTCTCTGTGTGCACCCACACATATGGCATAACATTTGATGCAGGATATGTGGGAGATTGACATTTAGTGGGTTTTTTTGCTTGTCAAAAGGGTTTAGGTAGGATTTCAACCCTTGAATCATCTTATTTTATTTTTCACAAAACCTCGTAAAAACAGGGACTTCTTTGGATCAGTGGGTCTGGAATTCTTCATGTATGTATGAAAGCATGGCATCGTAACGTAGCTGAAGGTGTGTAGATTCCAAAAATATATAGTTTGTGGGGAGAATTTCCATGTTTCGGGACTGTTTCCTTAGAAAAAGTGTAGGCTGTTCAAATTACAGAGCACTTTGATTCTTTCTTGTAATTGCATTTGTGCATGCGTCCCATTTGAGCTAGTTGGTGGCCACGTCTCTGTGTGCATCCACGCATATGGCATAACGTTTGATTCAGAACATGTGGGAGATTGATATTTAGTGGGGGGTTTTATTTGTGGGGGGCATTTCCAAGTTTTGGGGCTGTTTGAAATTACAGAGCACTTTGATTTTTTTCTTGTAATTACACTTGTGCATGTGTCCCATTTGAGCTAGTTGGTGGCCATGTCCCTGTGTACATCCACGCATATGGCATACCGTTTGATTTTGAAGATTTGGAAGATTGATAATTGACAAGTTTTTTTTACATGACATGGAAATTTGCCATGATTTTTAACTTTGAATTGTATTTTTATAAATTTTTCCTGAAAATCTGGTAAAAAAGCGAAATTTTACATGAAACTGCGCCCACACCATTGGTGGTATGCATAAAGGAATCACACCATTGTGTAGCTGAAGGTGTGTAGATTCCAAGAACATATAGTTTGGGGGGGTATTTCTAATATAGAGGGGTGTTTATTCTGACAAATCTGAAAAGTTGCTGTAATTGGGCCATTGTTCATTGGCTCAATTTGTGGCTAGTTGATTCCACGTTTGCGTGTGTAACCATACATAGGGCATACCGTTTGATTCCGGACATTTGGGAGATTGATATTTGGTAACTTTTTTTTTACATTACTTGGGATTTTGGCATGATTTCTACCTTTGAGAGTGTTTTTTTTCAAATTTTTTAGAAAATCTGCTAAAACTGTGAACTTCTACGAAGAACTGCGCCCACACCATTGATGGTACGAATGAACAAACTACAGAATTTCGTAGATAAAGGTGTGAGGATTCGAGAAATATATGGTTTGTGGGGGTTGTTTTGTGGGGAAAAATTGCAGACTGTTCAAATTCAGATTTGACTGAATATTTTTGCTGTTTCTGAGCCATTGTGCATTGTTTCACTTTGTGTCTTTTGGCTTCCACGTCCACGTGTGTAACCACACATATGGCATACCGTTTGATTCAGGACATTTGGGAGATTGATATTTAGTAGCTTTTTTTTACATTCCATGGGGTTTTGGCATGATTTCTACCTTTTGAAGTTGTTTTTGTTCATTTTTTCAGACAAATGCGAATTTCTACGAAGAACTGCGCCCACACCATTCATGGTATGAATGAACAAACTACAGCGTTACGTAGCTGAAGGTATGTAGATTCTGAGAATATATCGTTTTGTGGGGGTATTTCCAAGTTAGAGGGGTGTTCAGTTTGAAAAATCTGGGAAAATGCTGTTATTGGCTCACTGCACATTGTTTTACATTTTGACTAGTCGCTTCCACGTCCGTGTGTGTAACCACACATATGGCATACCGTTTGATTCAGGACATTTAGGAGATTGATATTTGGTAAGGTTTTTTTACATTACATGGGGTCTTGGTGTGATTTTGTAACTTTGAAATGTATTTTTCTCTATTTTTCCAGAAAATTGTGTAGAAATGCGAAATTCTACGAAGAACTGCGCCCACACCATTGATGGTATGAATGAACGAACTACAGTGCTACATAGCTGAAGGTGTGTAGATTTGAGGAATATATAGTTTGTGTGGGGTATTTCTGAGTTATCAGGGTGTTTTGTGGAAAAAACTGCAGACTGTCCAAATTCGGAGTTGGCTAAATATTTTCGCTGTTTCTGAGCCATCGTGCAGATTAGTACTGGACGACTAGTTCCAGTGGTGATAACCCTTATTGAGATCCAGTTTAGAAACGGTGGCTCCATTTAGGAGATGAATAACACACTGAGAGTTGGAGAGATGTCCTCTCTCTGTATAGCAGTGTTTGGAAGACGCATGTCTACACAAATTCTATTTTGTTTGGATCTTGGGTTTAGGTACAGCCACTATGGGAGAAACCCATGGAGTGGGGCCTGAAACAGTTTCAATGATGTCTTGTTCTCTAAAGACTTTAGTTCGTCTTCAATTTGCTTCCTCAAGTGAAAAGGAATTCGTCTGTGTGGCTGTGTGAAATTGGACGAATTCTTCATCAATGTGAAGGTGAATTTGAAAATTCTTTAGTTTACCAAGGCCCACAAAAAGATTGGAGTACTTGTCAACTAGTGTGTACATCAGAGACTGTTGGGTTAGCTACAGTGTGAACTAATTGATAGTCCAAGAGTTAAAGCTGTGTGATAGCTGAGAAGGCAACCCCCAGAGCCTTGTAGTACAAAGAAAGTTGTAGTATAGGTTTTATCTTTGTAGTAAATATCTGAATCAAATTTACCTATTGTCGGCAAAGGAGTTGGAGAGCCATAAGGAAAAATTTTGGTTTGTACAGGTATCAAAGCAGGTTTAGTATTCAGTTGGCTATATGTACACATGTCTATAATGTTCACAGAGGCTCCTGTATCAATAGTAAAAGCAACTGCGTGTTAAGGAGAGATATTGTGATGATGGGGAATGTACAGTTTGTGCAGGTGTAATAAACACATAGTCACTGCAAACAGTAGGTGACTCATCTCCGAATTGGCTGATGTATTTGACTTGTGCTGAGCTCAGTGTATCTGATGTGCGTAGGGATGACTTAGGAGCAGATTTACATACAATTGCAAAATGATTCAGTTTTCCACAATTAGTACATTTACGTCCTAGAGCAGGACAGTCACCATTATGAGGGAAATGTTTGCCACATCTGTAGCACATCTTGAGCAGTCAGTGCCTATAGTTTTGCGTTTAGTGTGCACAAGATTGCACACCTGTGCATCAGTGCCCTCCTCTATGGCAGCACTTGAGTCTCAGAAATTTCCAGGGACCGTGCCATGTGTAGAAGATCCTGCAACAACAATCTGCTTGTAAAGCTTTGCGCCGTAGCTTAGATGATGTGCAGATACAATGATTTGTGATGTGATTTCATCATCAACATCAGCAAAATTGCAGCTTTGTGCTAATTGTCTTAAACGGGTGACAAGGAGTCCATGGTCTCCTGGGGTAGTTGTTTAGCAATTCTGACTTGTATCTTTCATATCTGATGTTTTGCTTAGGATTAAAATATTCAGTTAGTGCTTTAGAGCATTTGTGAGTAGTCATTAGTGCTGTCTGTAGGTAAGGTGCAGTAAATGTCATAAACGCAGAACCAGCATAATGAAGTAATAAAGCTTTCTTTCTTTTCCTCTGTGATGGCCATGGCCTCCAGAAATTGTCAAACGGAGTAGCCATTTTTTCCAGTTCTGTGCAAGATTATTGGTATCAGACAAATCAAAGTTGGGAAGGTGTGGAGTTGCTCAGCCATATTAACTTTACTTTTGAAGCAGCAGTGATAGAGTTAAACTGAACAGTGCAGAAAGTAGAATGAGCTTTGCAGTTCTGCTGTAGATGGACATGACAGGCAAGTGAGTATAACTGGGTCCTGTATGTGGAGGACTGGTACAGTAGTCACAATGGTAAGTAGCTGGTACTCACAGGGTTAAAGTCTTTAATCCTCGTCGCCAGTTGTTATGTCTCCCTTGTTATATTGTTCAAGAGCAAGAAAACACTTGGAATGTAGAGGGAACTTGATTTATTCAAACAGACAACAGGTAACTCACACTTTCTCATCCCATGCTATTCCCTAGCTTACTTCCTGATACTGCCCCTTTTTCCCAGCTTGCCTCTATGCCTTAAAGAAACAGTATTAACTAAACATGTAGATGTTACAACTAGGTTTATTCGTTCAAATCGGCCCCTGGACAACCAGCACTCTTTCCCTTGCTGGCTTTGCTTGTCTCCCGTGACCTTCCATGAACGGAAACAAGCAGAAAGGCCTCAACCGGCAGCCTATAAGTGATTGGCTAGGTGCATATTAATTTGCGTACAGGAGATAGTGGCTCTGGGTAAATCTCCCCTGAAAATGTTAATATGTTGGTCGTAATTACCCTCTGGTGGTTAATCTGGAAATTGCAGAAGTAAAGTTTGCAAAATGTAATGTACTGTAAAGGTAAAATGCAAAAGTACCCCCCTACCTTTTTATTGTGCATGAACAGTGGCATATCTACTGCCTCCGCAGCCCTGCAGTCGGTTGGAGAACACCCCACTACCTTTGCGATCAGCTGTTTTTAAACAGCCTGTACATGTGCACAATCTGTAGCCAATGACAGACAGTTTAGTCTGACCACTATTAAAATGTCCATTGGTTGTCTGCTGAGTGATACCCATAATTTTGCAAGGGGATTATAGTGACCATATGTTTACAGGAATATTTTTTGTCAAAGCAAAAATAATTGTTTCTAAAATGGATAGTTACATGTTACATTTTTGTCCTTTAGGTTATAGCAAGCAATTGCAATTCCTGTGTGTTTTCCTGCATTTGCGCATGCATTTTTATAATTTAACATTGCAAAAACACTTAGTTTGTGTATAAAATGGTGTACACAAAACGCAATTGCATGCACATCGGTATCGCGGTAATTTTCGTGTTCCCGAGATTTCTATTTTAAGCAAAATCGTATGCACAAACACGCTAAAAATGCGTTAGTGTGGCCTAGCCCTAAACCAGATTAAAAAAATGTAAATGACCACCTTAGCAAGTCTTTGCTAAATCTGAAATGATTAATAAATGTTACTGATCTAAATAGTTCATACAAAACTACATACAGTTCAATGCCTACATACAATGCCTTTAAATTAAGTGGCTTTCAAACTTAATATCAAATTATAGAAATATTATTGGATTGTCACTCGATGTGTAATTGGTCCATGGCTGTAAAGAGGGTTGGATCCTTGTTAGTTAAAGGGCATCCACCCCCAAAAATAAAATTTAACCCCATACTGGCCCACTGTGCAGTTTTTAAAAAAAATCCTTACCTTACATCTCTGCTCCAAATGGTTCTCCTGCTATGCCTTTTCAAAGTCCAGGAAAGTGAAGAGCAAAGCTGTCAGTGATCATGCTGCACCTACATCTTCCTCAACCTAAACAATGTCCAGGCATGCGCAGGGAAACCCCCCCAATATGGATCCACCTCTGCAGCTGTGGCACTTAGCGTAAAAAGCTTTTAGGATAGGTAGGTACCCCCTGACCAACCCCAACCAATGAAATATTTCTTTAAATAAAGTTTAAATCGATATTTACAGTCCTTAACTCCTGCTGCATCTCCATTCTTTAGCCTCCAAAGCCACAATCGCATCGCTGTCACGTCGCACGCGCACACGGACCACGCGAACACAGCTTTTGGAGGCTAAAGAAGAATGTGAAGCCGGCAAGTCTCAGAGGGGAGGAGCTCTACAGTCTTGGCTGCACATTCAAGATGTCAAACTTTACGCACACCACAGGTAGCTCAGGAGGGACCTAGGGAAAAAAGGAAGGGGGAAAGATTACAATTAAACTTGATTGTTTTTACAGTGTACTTATCTTTAAGAATTCAGTGTGCCTCAAGAAAAATTAGCATTGCCGAGTTTGTGAACCACTGGATTATAGTATGCTAGTCAGTGCTTTATCACCAGCTATTCAGGCATATAAGGAGACTGATAATACCACTATTTTCCCAGGGCTAATGCTACTAAAATAATTAGGTCCCGGTACCTATATTGGGTGAGTGTATTATAAGCAGACTTCACTTCCGGTTGGTCTCCCCTTGTGCCCGGATTAATCCTGATACCTCGATAGATAGACGCAGCATGTCTTAATATTGATGTAAGGTGTCCATTACCTGGCTGCTTTCCACACAGTGTTCTCTGAGTAGCCTGAGTAGCCTGAATTCCATGCTGTTTACCTGTTAGCGTCTCACTGTAAACTTTCCCTCATGGGGTTACGACTATATTGACTTCTCAGGGTGTATCTGTTATCAGGGGCGGCTGGGCCGGTCTCCACTGTAAAATCGGAGGCGCAGCCCAATTTGGTGCTTGTGGGAATGGCCAACTCTGCAGAGGTGATGTCATTAAGCCACGCCGCGCAAAACACCATTATGTGTCCCCCATGTTGCTGTCTATACTTTAAGGACATATATGTCCTTAAACTAATTTTTTTTTCTTTCTATGTGTTCTATAATCCCCCAACCCCCAGAGTACATGTACAATTAAAAGATTTCAATACACCACTCCTGCTTGAGGTGTCAATCAAATCCCCTAACAGCATGCTGGTGTAGTAGCAGGCATACACAAATTTTACAGCAAGTCTTCTTATGACTTCTTCCTGCTCACTAAAATGCTTGGCAAATACTGGTTTTAAAAACAGAAGTAAAGGGAAGCTTTCACCAATTTATTTCCTGTTAAAGGGAGATCGGCTGCAGTGATAAGGCAGACTAACCACTGGGGCGTAACTAGAAATCAGTGGGCCCCCACAGCAAAATGTGGATGGGGCCCCCCACACCACCAAACTGCAACTCCCCCTACCTTGCTATTTACATAAAAATAACCATATACGAAGTAGTTATTAAACAACATAAATGTGCATAAACTTTTTTTTGCAATGTTCCTTAGGTGAAAGAAGAATTTTTCACAAAAGCTGAGATTTGGTTCCTGAAGCTAGTTCCCCATCAATCAGTACACCCGGCTGCGCACAAAGTCTGAGTTTTTCAGGTCTGAGCTTCCTATTCTTATGGTACTGGCTGAGACTGAAGCTGCTTTGCTGTTTAGGCGCTGACCCCCAATACTAGAACTTCAGTTTTGTCATCATTCATCCATTCCTGAAGTTCAGCTAAGCATTTGTTTATTTGTGGGTTAGGGTCTGTGACGCCAGGTTTAAATGATAGATATACCGTAGTTGGTATCATCGGCTAGCAATGATATGTCAGCCCCTGCCCCACTACCACTACGTATGAGGAGACCACTAACTCTCAACTGCTTTTGACTCCTAGAGCCCCTTACGCATTAAATTCCACCCCATTACATCACGCTCGCTGGTTTGACAACTCAGTAAAGGAGCTAAAGAAAAAGGGGCGCAACTGGAGCAACAGTGGCGCAAACATCAATGCCCTGAAGACAAACTTTCACTGATTGCACCCAGCCAATATCAAACACTGGTCAAATAGAAAAAGTCCTTATTCCTGTCTCAGGAGATGCAAACAAAGCCAACAGCCCTGCCCAGCTTTTCCGCACGATTGACAATCTTTGCAACTCATCTTGCTGGAAATCCAGCATCAGACCTTCAAAGGACCTATGTGAGAAATTTTCCCACTTCTTCTCAATAATTCTCCTCCATACGGTCTGTCATCCAACCCACAATGCTGGAAACCAAAGCAGAACCGTTTAATGGATGCAAAAATCTTCTACAAGCATGGTCTAATTCCAAGACAATTACTGAAGATGGCAACTTAGACATCCTCTTAACCCTTTCCCTGCCCAGATCGTATATTCACGATCTGTGCAGTGAATGCACAAACTGCCACAGATCGTGAATATACGATCTGTGGCTTCCCCCCCCTCCACAAAAAATTTGCCCCCCTCTAGCCGCGATCGGGGGGCACATCGATTCGACTGCCCCCTACCCCCCCGATCCCCCTCGGTTTGGTCCAAATCCGAGGGGGGGATCGGGAGAAAACATACCTGTATCGCCCACAGCCGGTCCCACGAGGAGGAGGAGGAGGAGCTGTTCTTCAACGGAAAGGAGACCCCGGTGACTCACAGAACTTCCTCCTTCACCGGGTTCTTCCCTTGAAACTGTACCTGGTGGTCTAGTTGAGGTACTGCAGCCTGATCTCAATTTAATCATGCTGCTGTACCTAGTATAGAACAAGCTGTCAAGCTGACACTGTACTATACATTTTGTGAATGGAACTCAAAGTTCCTTCACAAATAGGATTTTTTCTAAGTCTTTGCTACTTAGCGAAGACTTAGAAAAAAAATGGGGACAGGATCAAAATTTGGTGATCACTTCTGATCACCAAATTATTGATCTTTGCCAATGAATGAAAAATCACTTCCTGGAAAATGATTTCCGGGAAGTGATTTTTCCGATCGGATTTCGATGGAGAAACGGGCATTTATGCCCGTATTCCAAGTTCGGTATCATTCCCAAGATGATTTGATGATCATCTTTGGGAATATCCCCCCAAAAAAGGGGAAATGCACACAAAAAAAAATCTTAAAGTGATACACACACCTTTTTTTTTTTTACCCTAAAACTATAAATTAGCAAAAAACTTTTTCTTCTCAAGCTTCCCAATGTCCCCGGTGATATCGGTAAATAAACGCGGATCATTTATTTGTTGGATTTCAAGGAAACTAAGCCTATTTTAGTAGGAAATTTTGCAGAGGTACCAAAAAAACCGTATTGATTTTTTAGGATCAGTAAAGTGTGCAAAAACGTGTGTGACTCTCCGTACTAAGTGTTTTTCCACTAAAAGGGGGAGTGGGGATAGGGGTGGGGGAGTGGGTTTGGGCGTTTTTTAATTTTTTCTTGTAATTGCAATTGCGCATGGATCCCATTTGAGCTAGTTGGGGCCCCGTCTCTGTTTGCACCCCACCTTTGGCATACCGTTTGATTCAGGACATGTGGGGATTGCCGTTTAGTGGGTTTTTTACTTGCCGAGTGGGTTTGGTAGGATTTCAACCATTGAGTCCTCTTATTATTTTTTCACAAAATCTCCTAAAAGCACGGAGTTCTATGGATAAAGCGCCTGGAATTCTTCATGTATATACGAAGCATGATACCATCACGTAGCTGAAGGTGTGTAGCTTCCAAAAATATAGTTTGGTTGTGGGGTATATCCAAGTTGATTAGGCTGTTCAAATTACAGAACACTTTGATTTTTTTCTTGTAATTGGACTTGTGCATGCGTCCAATTTGAGCTAGTTGGTGGCCACGTCTCTGTGTGCACCCCACACTATGGCATAACATTTGATGCAGGATATGTGGGAGATTAACATTTAGTGGGTTTTTTTGCTTGTCAAAAGGGTTTAGGTAGGATTTCAACCCTTGAATCATCTTATTTTATTTTTCACAAAACCTCGTAAAAACAGGGACTTCTTTGGATCAGTGGGTCTGGAATTCTTCATGTATGTATGAAAGCATGGCATCGTACGTGCTGAAGGTGTGTAGATTCCAAAAATATAGTTTGTGGGGAGAATTTCCATGTTTCGGGACTGTTTCCTTAGAAAAAGTGTAGGCTGTTCAAATTACAGAGCACTTTGATTCTTCTTGTAATTGCATTTGTGCATGCGTCCCATTTGAGCTAGTTGGTGGCCACGTCTCTGTGTGCATCCACGCATATGGCATAACGTTTGATCAGAACATGTGGGAGATGATATTTAGTGGGGGGTTTTATTTGTGGGGGGCATTTCCAAGTTTTGGGGCTGTTTGAAATTACAGAGCACTTTGATTTTTTTCTTGTAATTACACTTGTGCATGTGTCCATTTGAGCTAGTTGGTGGCCATGTCCCTGTGTACATCCACGCATATGGCTACCGTTTGATTTTGAAGATTTGGAAGTTTGATAATTGACAAGTTTTTTTTACATGACATGGAAATTTGCCATGATTTTTAACTTTGAATTGTATTTTTATAAATTTTTCCTGAAAATCTGGTAAAAAAGCGAAATTTTACATGAAACTGCGCCCACACCATTGGTGGTATGCATAAAGGAATCACACCATTGTGTAGCTGAAGGTGTGTAGATTCCAAACTATAGTTTGGGGGGGTATTTCTATATAGAGGGGTGTTTATTCTGACAAATCTGAAAAGTTGCTGTAATTGGGCCATTGTTCTTGGCTCAATTTGTGGCTAGTTGATTCCACGTTTGCGTGTGTAACCATACATAGGGCATACCGTTTGATTCCGGACATTTGGGAGATTGATATTTGGTAACTTTTTTTTTACATTACTTGGGATTTTGGCATGATTTCTACCTTTGAGAGTGTTTTTTTTTCAAATTTTTTAGAAAATCTGCTAAAACTGTGAATTCTACGAAGAAACTGCGCCCACACCATTGATGGTACGAATGAACAAACTACAGAATTTCGTAGATAAAGGTGTGAGGATTCGAGAAATATATGGTTTGTGGGGGTTGTTTTGTGGGAAAAATTGCAGACTGTTCAAATTCGATTTGACTGAATATTTTCTGTTTCTGAGCCATTGTGCATTGTTTCACTTTGTGTCTTTTGGCTTCCACGTCCACGTGTGTAACCACACATATGGCAATACCGTTTGATTCGACATTTGGGAGATTGATATTTAGTAGCTTTTTTTTACATTCCATGGGGTTTTGGCATGATTTCTACCTTTTGAAGTTGTTTTTGTTCATTTTTTCAGACAAATGCAATTTCTACGAAGAACTGCGCCCACACCATTCATGGTATGAATGAACAAACTACAGCGTTACGTAGCTGAAGGTATGTAGATTCTGAGAATATATCGTTTTGGTGGGGTATTTCCAAGTTAGGAGGGTGTTCTTGAAAAATCTGGGAAATGCTGTTATTGGCTCACTGCACATTGTTTTACATTTTGACTAGTCGCTTCCACGTCCGTGTGTGTAACCACACATATGGCATACCGTTTGATTCAGGACTTTAGGAGATTGATATTTGGTAAGGTTTTTTACATTACATGGGGTCTTGGTGTGATTTTGTAACTTTGAAATGTTTTTTCTCTATTTTTCCAGAAAATTGTGTAGAAATGCGAAATTCTACGAAGAACTGCGCCCACACCATTGATGGATGAATGAACGAACTACAGTGCTACATAGCTGAAGGTGTGTAGATTTGAGGAATATATAGTTTTGTGGGGGTATTTCTGAGTTTATCAGGTGTTTTTGTGGAAAAAACTGCAGACTGTCCAATTCGGAGTTGGCTAAATATTTTCGCTGTTTCTGAGCCATCGTGCATTGTCTCACTTTGGTGCTTTTCGCTTCACTCCACGTGTGTAACCACACATATGGCATACCGTTTGATTCAAATTGGGGAGATTGATATTTAGTAACTTTTTTTTAGATTTCATGAGGTTTTAGCATGATTTTTACCTTTTGAGTTGTTTTTTGTTCATTTTTCATAAAAGTGCGAACTTCTACACAAGAACTGCGCCCACACCATTGATGTATGAATGAACACACTACAGTGCTACATAGCTGAAGGTGTGTAAATTTCAGGAATATAAGTTTGTGGGGGTTATTTCTGAGTTACGGGGGTGTTTGTGGAAAAAACTGCAGACTGTCCCAATTCGGAGTTGGCTAAATATTTTCGCTGTTTCTGAGCCATCGTGCATTGTCTCACTTTGTGGCTTTTCGCTTCCACGTCCGCGTGTGTAACCACACATATGGCATACCGTTTGATTCAGGACATTTGGGAGATTGATATTTAGTAACTTTTTTTAGATTTCATGAGTTTTAAGCCCAGAAAGCCCATAAAATCAAGTCTTTATTGGTTCACCATATAAAAACAGCACATCGGATACCAACTAAACACCCACACCCTTCATCTATAAGCTCCGCCCAACATGTTTCGTGACCTCTCGTCACTTCCTCAGGGGCATGGAGCTAAACACTTCTAACCCCATATATATAGGTGCATATTAACCCTATATAGTGTAAATACAAAACATAGTGAAAATTCAAAACCATACCATATTAATATTAAAAACATCCAATAATTCTTATATACATAATATTATAAATAGCACCAACAATTGTCATATAGTCCAAAAATATAAAAGATATTAGTAAATTAAGGACTATGTAACACAAATACAGGGACAAGCCCAGAATAGCCACATAATGCACGTAGTAATCCTGACCACCTGTAAGGGATAAATACAAACAAGAAGGAATACATATCCCAAATCAAGAAAACGTAACAATTCATCAGAAACTAGAGCAGCCAGATAATAAGTAAATGTTACATAAATGTTAACAAATCGATACATCGTATAAAAGAGTATTCAAGCTTAAAACTCATGAAATCTAAAAAAAGTTACTAAATATCAATCTCCCAAATGTCCTGAATCAAACGGTATGCCATATGTGTGGTTACACACGCGGACGTGGAAGCGAAAAGCCACAAAGTGAGACAATGCACGATGGCTCAGAAACAGCGAAAATATTTAGCCAACTCCGAATTGGGACAGTCTGCAGTTTTTTCCACAAACACCCCCGTAACTCAGAAATAACCCCCACAAACTTATATTCCTTGAAATTTACACACCTTCAGCTATGTAGCACTGTAGTGTGTTCATTCATACATCAATGGTGTGGGCGCAGTTCTTGTGTAGAAGTTCGCACTTTTATGAAAAAATGAACAAAAAACAACTTCAAAAGGTAAAAATCATGCTAAAACCTCATGAAATCTAAAAAAAAGTTACTAAATATCAATCTCCCCAATTTGAATCAAACGGTATGCCATATGTGTGGTTACACACGTGGAGTGAAGCGAAAAGCACCAAAGTGAGACAATGCACGATGGCTCAGAAACAGCGAAAATATTTAGCCAACTCCGAATTGGACAGTCTGCAGTTTTTTCCACAAAAACACCTGATAAATCAGAAATACCCCCACAAACTATATATTCCTCAAATCTACACACCTTCAGCTATGTAGCACTGTAGTTCGTTCATTCATCCATCAATGGTGTGGGCGCAGTTCTTCGTAGAATTTCGCATTTCTACACAATTTCTGGAAAAATAGAGAAAAAACATTTCAAAGTTACAAAATCACACCAAGACCCCATGTAATGTAAAAAACCTTACCAAATATCAATCTCCTAAAGTCCTGAATCAAACGGTATGCCATATGTGTGGTTACCACACGGACGTGGAAGCGACTAGTCAAAATGTAAAACAATGTGCAGTGAGCCAATAACAGCATTTCCCAGATTTTTCAACGAACACCCTCCTAACTTGGAAATACCCCACCAAAACGATATATTCTCAGAATCTACATACCTTCAGCTACGTAACGCTGTAGTTTGTTCATTCATACCATGAATGGTGTGGGCGCAGTTCTTCGTAGAAATTGCATTTGTCTGAAAAAATGAACAAAAACAACTTCAAAAGGTAGAAATCATGCCAAAACCCCATGGAATGTAAAAAAAAGCTACTAAATATCAATCTCCCAAATGTCTGAATCAAACGGTATTCCATATGTGTGGTTACACACGTGGACGTGGAAGCCAAAAGACACAAAGTGAAACAATGCACAATGGCTCAGAAACAGAAAATATTCAGTCAAATCGAATTTGAACAGTCTGCAATTTTTCCCACAAAACAACCCCCACAAACCATATATTTCTCGAATCCTCACACCTTTATCTACGAAATTCTGTAGTTTGTTCATTCGTACCATCAATGGTGTGGGCGCAGTTCTTCGTAGAATTCACAGTTTTAGCAGATTTTCTAAAAAATTTGAAAAAAAAACACTCTCAAAGGTAGAAATCATGCCAAAATCCCAAGTAATGTAAAAAAAAAGTTACCAAATATCAATCTCCCAAATGTCCGAATCAAACGGTATGCCCTATGTATGGTTACACACGCAAACGTGGAATCAACTAGCCACAAATTGAGCCAAGAACAATGGCCCAATTACAGCAACTTTTCAGATTTGTCAGAATAAACACCCCTCTATATAGAAATACCCCCCCAAACTATAGTTTGGAATCTACACACCTTCAGCTACACAATGGTGTGATTCCTTTATGCATACCACCAATGGTGTGGGCGCAGTTTCATGTAAAATTTCGCTTTTTTACCAGATTTTCAGGAAAAATTTATAAAAATACAATTCAAAGTTAAAAATCATGGCAAATTTCCATGTCATGTAAAAAAAACTTGTCAATTATCAACTTCCAAATCTTCAAAATCAAACGGTAGCCATATGCGTGGATGTACACAGGGACATGGCCACCAACTAGCTCAAATGGACACATGCACAAGTGTAATTACAAGAAAAAAATCAAAGTGCTCTGTAATTTCAAACAGCCCCAAAACTTGGAAATGCCCCCCACAAATAAAACCCCCCACTAAATATCATCTCCCACATGTTCTGATCAAACGTTATGCCATATGCGTGGATGCACACAGAGACGTGGCCACCAACTAGCTCAAATGGGACGCATGCACAAATGCAATTACAAGAAGAATCAAAGTGCTCTGTAATTTGAACAGCCTACACTTTTTCTAAGGAAACAGTCCCGAAACATGGAAATTCTCCCCACAAACTATATTTTTGGAATCTACACACCTTCAGCACGTTACGATGCCATGCTTTCATACATACATGAAGAATTCCAGACCCACTGATCCAAAGAAGTCCCTGTTTTTACGAGGTTTTGTGAAAAATAAAATAAGATGATTCAAGGGTTGAAATCCTACCTAAACCCTTTTGACAAGCAAAAAAACCCACTAAATGTAATCTCCCACATATCCTGCATCAAATGTTATGCCATATGTGTGGGTGCACACAGAGACGTGGCCACCAACTAGCTCAAATTGGACGCATGCACAAGTCCAATTACAAGAAAAAAATCAAAGTGTTCTGTAATTTGAACAGCCTAATCAACTTGGAATACCCCCACCAAACTAATATTTTTGGAAGCTACACACCTTCAGCTACGTGATGGTATCATGCTTCGTATATACATGAAGAATTCCAGGCGCTTTATCCATAGAACTCCGTGCTTTTAGGAGATTTTGTGAAAAAATAATAAGAGGACTCAATGGTTGAAATCCTACCAAACCCACTCGGCAAGTAAAAAACCCACTAAACGGCAATCTCCCACATGTCCTGAATCAAACGGTATGCCAAAGGGTGGGGTGCAAACAGAGACGGGGCCCCAACTAGCTCAAATGGGATCCATGCGCAATTGCAATTACAGAAAAAATTAAAAAACGCCCAAACCCACTCCCCCACCCCTATCCCCACTCCCCCTTTTAGTGGAAAACCACTTAGTACGGAGAGTCACACACGTTTTTGCACACTTTACTGATCCTAAAAAATCAATACGGTTTTTTTGGTACCTCTGCAAAATTTCCTACTAAAATAGGCTTAGTTTCCTTGAAATCCAACAAATAAATGATCCGCGTTTACTTTACCGATATCACCGGGGACATTGGGAAGCTTGAGAAGAAAAAGTTTTTTGCTAATTTATAGTTTTAGGGTAAAAAAAAAAAAGGTGTGTGTATCACTTTAAGATTTTTTTTTGTGTCATTTCCCCTTTTTTGGGGGGATATTCCCAAAGATGATCATCAAATCATCTTGGGAATGATACCGAACTTGGAATACGGGCATAAATGCCCGTTTTCCATTCGAAATCCGATCGGAAAAATCACTTCCCGGAAATCATTTTCCAGGAAGTGATTTTTCATTCATTGGCAAAGATCAATAATTTGGTGATCAGAAGTGATCACCAAATTTTGATCTCTGTCCCCATTTTTTTTCTAAGTCTTCGCTAAGTAGCAAAGACTTAGAAAAAATCCTATTTGTGAAGGAACTTTGAGTTCCATTCACAAAATGTATAGTACAGCTGTCAGCTTGACAGCTTGTTCTATACTAGGTACAGCAGCATGATCTAAATTGAGATCAGGCTGCAGTACCTCAACTAGACCACCAGGTACAGTTTCAAGGGAAGACCCGGTGAGGAGGAAGTTCTGTGAGTCACCGGGGTCTCCCTTTCCGTTGAAGAACAGCTCCTCCTCCTCCTCCTCGTGGGACCGGCTGTGGGCGATACAGGTACTGTTTTCTCCCGATCCCCCCCTCGGATTTGGACCAAACCGAGGGGGATCGGGGGGGTAGGGGGCAGTCGAATCGATGTGCCCCCCGATCGCGGCTAGAGGGGGGCAAATTTTTTTGGGGGGGGGGAAGCCACAGATCGTATATTCACGATCTGTGGCAGTTTGTGCATTCACTGCACAGATCGTGAATATACGATCTGGGCAGGGAAAGGGTTAAGAGGATGTCTAAGTTGCCATCTTCAGTAATTGTCTTGGAATTAGACCATGCTTGTAGAAGATTTTTGCATCCATTAAACGGTTCTGCTTTGGTTTCCAGCATTGTGGGTTGGATGACAGACCGTATGGAGGAGAACTTTATGAGAAGAAGTGGGAAAATTTCTCACATAGGTCCTTTGAAGGTCTGATGCTGGATTTCCAGCAAGATGAGTTGCAAAGATTGTCAATCGTGCGGAAAAGCTGGGCAGGGCTGTTGGCTTTGTTTGCATCTCCTGAGACAGGAATAAGGACTTTTTCTTTTGACCAGTGTTTGATATTGTTCTGGTGTGCAATCAGTGAAAGTTTGTCTTCAGGGCATTGATGTTTGCGCCACTGTTGCTCCAGTTGCGCCCCTTTTTCTTTAGCTCCTTTACTGAGTTGTCAAACCAGCGAGCGTGATGTAATGGGGTGGAATTTAATGCGTAAGGGGCTAGGAGTCAAAAGCAGTTGAGAGTTAGTGGTCTCCTCATACGTAGTGGTAGTGGGGCAGGGGCTGACATATCATTGCTAGCCGATGATACCAACTACGGTATATCTATCATTTAAACCTGGCGTCACAGACCCTAACCCACAAATAAACAAATGCTTAGCTGAACTTCAGGAAGGATGAATGATGACAAAACTGAAGTTCTAGTATTGGGGGTCAGCGCTAAACAGCAAAGCAGCTTCAGTCTCAGCCAGTACCATAAGAATAGGAAGCTCAGACCTGAAAAACTCAGACTTTGTGCGCAGCCGGGTGTACTGATTGATGGGGAACTAGCTTCAGGAACCAAATCTCAGCTGTTGTGAAAAATTCCTTCTTTCACCTAAGGAACATTGCAAAAAAAAGTTTATGCACATTTATGTTGTTTAATAACTACTTCGTATATGGTTATTTTTATGTAAATAGTCAAGGTAGGGGGAGTTGCAGTTTGGTGGTGTGGGGGGCCCCATCCCAATTTTGCTGTGGGGGCCCACTGATTTCTAGTTACGCCCCAGTGGTTAGTCTGCCTTATCACTGCAGCCGATCTCCCTTTAACAGGAAATAAATTGGTGAAAGCTTCCCTTTACTTCTGTTTTTAAACCAGTATTTGCCAAGCATTTTAGTGAGCAGGAAGAAGTCATAAGAAGACTTGCTGTAAAATTTGTGTATGCCTGCTACTACACCAGCATGCTGTTAGGGGATTTGATTGACACCTCAAGCAGGAGTGGTGTATTGAAATCTTTTAATTTGTACATGTACTCTGGGGGTTGGGGGATTATAGAACACATAGAAAGAAAAAAAAATTAGTTTAAGGACATATATGTCCTTAAAGTATAGACAGCAACATGGGGGACACATAATGGTGTTTTGCGCGGCTGGCTTAATGACATCACCTCTGCAGAGTTGGCCATTCCCACAAGCACCAAATTGGGCTGCGCCTCCGATTTTACAGTGGAGACCGGCCCAGCCGCCCCTGATAACAGATACACCCTGAGAAGTCAATATAGTCGTAACCCCATGAGGGAAAGTTTACAGTGAGACGCTAACAGGTAAACAGCATGGAATTCAGGCTACTCAGGCTACTCAGAGAACACTGTGTGGAAAGCAGCCAGGTACTGGACACCTTACATCAATATTAAGACATGCTGCGTCTTATCTATCGAGGTATCAGGATTAATCCGGGCACAAGGGGAGACCAACCGGAAGTGAAGTCTGCTTATAATACACTCACCCAATATAGGTACCGGGACTAATTATTTTAGTAGCATTAGCCCTGGGAAAATAGTGGTATTATCAGTCTCCTTATATGCCTGAATAGCTGGTGATAAAGCACTGACTAGCATACTATAATCCAGTGGTTCACAAACTCGGCAATGCTAATTTTTCTTGAGGCACACCTGAATTCTTAAAGAATAAGTACACTGTAAAAACAATCAAGTTTAATTGTAATCTTTCCCCCTTCCTTTTTTCCCTAGGTCCCTCCTGAGCTACCTGTGGTGTGCGTAAAGTTCTGACATCTTGAATGTGCAGCCAAGACTGTAGAGCTCCTCCCCTCTGAGACTTGCCGGCTTCACATTCTTCTTTAGCCTCCAAAAGCTGTGTTCGCGTGGTCCGTGTGCGCGTGCGACGTGACAGCGCATGCGATTGTGGCTTTGGAGGCTAAAGAATGGAGATGCAGCAGGAGTGTAAGGACTGTAAATATCGATTTAAACTTTATTTAAAGAAATATTTCATTGGTTGGGGTTGGTCAGGGGGTACCTACCTATCCTAAAAGCTTTTTACGCTAAGTGCCACAGCTGCAGAGGATGGATCCATATTGGGGGGGTTTCCCCTGCGCATGCCTGGACATTGTTTAGGTTGAGGAAGATGTAGGTGCAGCATGAATCACTGACAGCTTCTGCTCTTCACTTTCCTGGACTTTGAAAAGGCATAGCAGGAGAACCATTTGGAGCAGAGATGTAAGGTAAGGATTTTTTTTAAAACTGCACAGTGGGCCAGTATGGGGTTAAATTTTATTTTTGGGGGTGGATGCCCTTTAACTAACAAGGATCCAACCCTCTTTACAGCCATGAGACCAATTACACATCGAGTGACAATCCAATAATATTTCTATAATTTGATATTAAGTTTGAAAGCCACTTAATTTAAAGGCATTGTATGTAGGCATTGAACTGTATGTAGTTTTGTATGAACTATTTAGATTCAGTAACATTTATTAATCATTTCAGATTTAGCAAAGACTTGCTAAGGTGGTCATTTACATTTTTTTAATCTGGTTTAGGGCTAGGCCACACTAACGCATTTTTAGCGTGTTTGTGCATACGATTTTGCTTAAAATAGAAATCTCGGGAACACGAAAATTACCGCGATTACCGATGTGCATGCAATTGCGTTTTGTGTACACCATTTTATACACAAACTAAGTGTTTTTGCAATGTTAAATTATAAAAAATGCATGCGCAAATGCAGGAAAACACACAGGAATTGCAATTGCTTGCTATAACCTAAAGGACAAAAATGTAACATGTAACTATCCATTTTAGAAACAATTATTTTTGCTTTGACAAAAAATATTCCTGTAAACATATTGGTCACTATAATCCCCTTGCAAAATTATGGGTATCACTCAGCAGACAACCAATGGACATTTTAATAGTGGTCAGACTAAACTGTCTGTCATTGGCTACAGATTGTGCACACTGTACAGGCTGTTTAAAAACAGCTGATCGCAAAGGTAGTGGGGTGTTCTCCAACCGACTGCAGGGCTGCGGAGGCAGTAGATATGCCACTGTTCATGCACAATAAAAAGGTAGGGGGGTACTTTTGCATTTTACCTTTACAGTACATTACATTTTGCAAACTTTACTTCTGCAATTTCCAGATTAACCACCAGAGGGTAATTACGACCAACATATTAACATTTTCAGGGGAGATTTACCAGAGCCACTATCTCCTGTACGCAAATTAATATGCACCTAAGCCAATCACTTATAGGCTGCCGTTGAGGCCTTTCTGCTTGTTTCCGTTCATGGAAGGTCACGGGAGACAAGCAAAGCCAGCAAGGGAAAGAGTGCTGGTTGTCCAGGGGCCGATTTGAAACGAATAAACCTAGTTGTAACATCTACATGTTTAGTTAATACTGTTTCTTTAAGGCATAGAGGCAAGCTGGGAAAAAGGGGCAGTATCAGGAAGTAAGCTAGGGAATAGCATGGGATGAGAAAGTGTGATGTACCTGTTGCTCTGTTTGAATAAATCAAGTTCCCTCTACATTCCAAGTGTTTTCTTTGCTCTTGAACAATATAACAAGGGAGACATAACAACTGGCGACGAGGATTAAAGACTTTAACCCTGTGAGTACCAGCATACTTACCATTGTGACTACCTGTACCAGTCCTCCACATACAGGACCCAGTTATACTCACTTGCCTGTCACTGTCCATCTACAGCAGAACTGCAAGCTCTCATTCTACTTTCTGCACTGTTCAGTTTAACTCTATCACTGCTGCTTCAAAGTAAAGTTAATATGGCTGAGCAACTCCACACCTTCCCAACTTTGATTTGTCTGATACCAATAATCTTGCACAGAACTGGAAAAAATGGCTACTCCGTTTTGACAATTTCTGGAGGCCATGGCCATCACAGAGGATAAAGAAAGAAAGCTTTATTACTTCATTATGCGGTTCTGCTGTTTATGACATTTACTGCACCTTACCTACAGACAGCACTACTGACTACTCACAAATGCTCTAAAGCACTAACTGAATATTTTAATCAACAAAACATCAGATATGAAAGATACAAGTTCAGAATTGCTAAACAACTACCCCAGGAGACCATGGACTCCTTGTCACCCGTTTAAGACAATTAGCACAAAGCTGCAATTTTGCTGATGTTGATGATGAAATCACATCACAAATCATTGTATCCTGCACATCATCTAAGCTACGGCGCAAAGCTTTACAAGCAGATTGTTGCTTGCAGGATCTTCTACACATGGCACGGTCCCTGGAAATTTCTGAGACTCAAGCTGCTGCCATAGAGGAGGGCACTGATGCACAGGTGTGCAATCTTTGTGCACACTAAACGCAAAACTATAGGCACTGACTGCTCAAAGATGTGCTACAGATGTGGCAAACATTTCCCTCATAATGGTGACTGTCCTGCTCTAGGACGTAAATGTACTAATTGTGGAAAACTGAATCATTTTGCAATTGTATGTAAATCTGCTCCTAAGTCATCCCTACGCACATCAGATACACTGAGCTCAGCACAAGTCAAATACATCAGCCAAATTCGGAGATGAGTCACCTACTGTTTGCAGTGACATGTGTTTATTACACCACTGCACAAACTGTACATTCCCCATCATCACAATATCTCTCCTTAACACTGCAGTTGCTTTTACTATTGATACAGGAGCCTCTGTGAACATTATAGACATGTGTACATATAGCCAACTGAATACTAAACCTGCTTTGATACCTGTACAAACCAAAATTTTTCCTTATGGCTCTCAAACTCCTTTGCCGACAATAGGTAAATTTGATTCAGATATTTACTACAAAGATAAAACCTATACTACAACTTTCTTTGTACTACAAGGCTCTGGGGGTTGCCTTCTCAGCTATCACACAGCTTTAACTCTTGGACTCATCAATATAGTTCACACTGTAGCTAACCCAACAGTCTCTGATGTACAAGACTAGTTGACAAGTACTCCAATCTTTTTGTGGGCCTTGTAAACTAAAGAATTTTCAAATTCACCTTCACATTGATGAAGAATTCGTCCAATTTCAACAGCCACACAGACGAATTCCTTTTCACTTGAGGAAGCAAATTGAAGACGAACTAAAGTCTTTAGAGGAACAAGACATCATTGAAACTGTTTCAGGCCCCACTCCATGGGTTTCTCCCATAGTGGCTGTACCTAAACCCAAAGATCCAAACAAAATAAGAATTTGTGTAGACATGCGTCTTCCAAACACTGCTATACAGAGAGAGAGACACCTCTCTCCAACTCTCAGTGATGTTATTCATCTCCTAAATGGAGCCACCTGTTTCTAAACTGGATCTCAATAAGGGTTATCACCAACTGGAACTAGTCGTCCAGTACTAATCAAAAAGTAGGAATGGAGGCAGGCAGCCAGAAAGCCCATAAAATCAAGTCTTTATTGGTTCACCATATAAAAATTAGCATGATTTTTACCTTTTGAAGTTGTTTTTTGTTCATTTTTTCAGAAAAGTGCGAATTTCTACGAAGAACTGCGCCCACACCATTGATGGTATGAATGAACGTACTACAGTGCTACATAGCTGAAGGTGTGTAGATTTCAGGAATATATAGTTTGTGGGGGTTATTTCTGAGTTACGGGGGTGTTTTGTGGAAAAAACTGCAGACTGTCCAAATTCGGAGTTGGCTAAATATTTTCGCCGTTTCTGAGCCATCGTGCATTGTCTCACTTTGTGGCTTTTCGCTTCCACGTCTGCATGTGTAACCACACATATGGCATACCGTTTGATTCAGGACATTTGGGAGATTGATATTTGGTAACTTTTTTTTACATTCCATGGGGTTTTGGCATGATTTCTACCTTTTTGAACGTTGTTTGATGTTAATTTTTTTTGAAAATCTGGTAAAAGTGCAAATTTCTACGAAAAACTGCGCCCACACCATTGATGATATGAATGAACGAACTACAGCGCTACATAGATGAAGGTGTGTAGATTTCAGGAATATATAGTTTGTGGGGGGTATTTCTGAGTTGGGGGGGTGTTTTGTGGAAAAACTGCAGACTGTTCAAATACAAAACTGGCAAATTTTTTTTTGCTGCTACTGACATTTGGCACTGGTCACGCTCTGGGTTAGTTGGTAGCCATGTCTCTGGGTACACCCATGAATGTGGCATACTGTTTTATTCGGGAGGAGTTAGGCTTTCATATTTGAGATGCGTTTGAACTTTCCTCCACAGTTTTTAGCTGAAATTCGCATTTGATTTTGTCTCTGATTTTACAGTTGAGGAAAAAAAGGAAAATGTGAGAAAGTAACTTACAATTTGACGAAGAGCTGCGTCCGGGTATCTGCATTTTGATCAAAACTAACCTCACTCGTAAAATCCTGTGGGTGTGTAGTTTCTAAAAATATCTCACTTGTGGGGATATTTTAGATAATTTGGAAGATATTCTATGTTAACTGTCAGTAGTGGTTATACATTTTAATTTGGTGTAATATTCTTGAAGGTGCAGTTTTAGTTTGGGGGGGTTTCCTGTACAGGAAAAGTGGGGTACCTACATATATCTGGTATCGTTGTACTCGGGAGTATCTGAGCTTTTAGAAACAGTAAGATTTTTGTGCGTAACCTTAAGATAACTATAAGTAAAAATGGGAAAAATCCATGAAAATTTGCAAATTTTTCATTTTTTTTACAAATTTTACCCATAATTCCAGTAAAATTTTCAGAAAAGTTACAAAATTTTGTTACCATGTTAAAGTACACTTTGTGCTGAAAAAAACAATGTATAATATTCCTGATTTACTGCAAGGTTTCCTACTGTAAAATTAGTCTAAAGCGATTAAGGACAAAATCCTGAAAATTCTTCTGGCAGTTAACGCAAAAAAAAATGAAAATCTCCTGGCAGTGAAAGGGTTAAACCTTCGCCAGACCACCTGTGACCTGGCCCCACTGAGTTCATGTTAAAATGCCCTGAGCTATTTAGACCAGCATTCCACAAAATAGTAAACTGTTCCCTACAAGAGGGAAGGTTTCCCACAATTCTGAAAGAGGCAATCGTCAGACCACTACTCAAGAAACCATGCTTAGACCCAAAAGCTTTAAACAACTACAGGCCTGTCTCCAACCTCCCCTTTCTGGTGGAAAGTTATTGAAAAGGTTGTCTATCTCCAACTTGAAGCTAGGCTCAAGAAACAGCATCCTTGACCCTCTCGAATCTGGCTTCAGAAAACATGAAAGCTGTGAAACAGCCCTTACCCAGGTCTGCAACAATCTGCTCATGGCAAGAGACAGAGGCCAATGTTCCATCTCAGCAGCTTTGACATAGTTGATCATCAAATCTTGCTCATTTCTTACTCCCAGGTTCCCCAGAGTAAGGGGCGGAGATATGCAAAATACTCACAGCTAGAAAGCTTAGGGAGAGGGGAGCCAAAGGGATCTTTGCAGGCTGTATTTCACAGAGATTTACAGTATAATTACTTTTTTTAAAAAAGCTCCTTGTTGTTAAATTTAAAATTTCAAAGTTATGGTATAAGTGTAGAGAGACCAACATGTAACATGACAAGCACATTGGATGTTCCAATTCCACTACTTACAGAAAGGCCCAAAAATGAGGATGAAGAATTTCAAAGTCTGAGGTCAGCTACTAGCAGGCTAGGGATGATTAGTCCAGGTCAGTATTAATACAAATGAACAAATCAGTAAACTGAACTTCTTATAGGACCTCCCTAGGTGAACTCATAAAACATTACCAACTGCAATGATAATTTAACTATGTGACCACTCACTTATGTATACATGGCGATCTGGGTGTATATACCCCAGATCGATCTCTTCTAGTGCTGTATTAATCTTTAAGCATGTTTATCTTTAACATGTTCCTCTTTATTCTTAAACAAGCAGTACAGGCAAGGCAGCATTAGACTCACCCCTCCATGTGGGTGGTCCGGGTGCTGGAAAAGCCCCGGACCCTTCGCTATGGTACGACTTCAACAATCACTGCTAGAAACACTTTCGTAAGGCATTCCTGCTTTCAAGAGAACACCAGGTACTCCGTTAGTAGGTTAAAAAATACGCCTGATGCGTTTCGAGCGTAACACCGCTCTTAATCATAGGCCAAACATCTGTGTTGCCCGTACGTTTAAATAGCGGTCCAGCGTTCAAATCTAACTGGTCTCTTACATACCATAACTGTGCAGCACATGCGCTATACTCTGCACCCAATCGTTAGGCAGGCTGACCCGATACCCAATGTAGCAAGGTGCTACTGTAACAATTGCATAAGAACAAATACATATATTTACATTATATCCACATAAAAAGATATTATACAAACTCGAGATGTCAAGTAAAGCTCTACCTATATTTTTTGGGCCACATTTTATTTGGGAAGGCTTAGCCGTCCAAAACCTTTTACAAAATCCGCCAAGGTGTGTGTAAGAGAGTGTGAGGGTACCTGTATATCTGAGAGAGTGGAAGTGAGTGTCTGTCTCTCTGTGGAAGTGTGTGGGTGTCTGTCTGTGTGCAAGAGAGTGTGATAGTACCAGTATATCTGAGAGAGTGGAAGTGTGTGTGAGTGTCTGAAAGAATGTGAGGGTACCTGTATATCTGAGAGAGTGTGTGAGTGTCTGTGTTAGAGAGAGTGTGGGAGTACTTGCATTTTTGAGAGTAGAAGTGTGTGTGTCTGTCTGTAAACGCAGGGAAAGGTGTTATCCAGTCAGAATGTTTATAGGGTAACCCTTTTTAAATAAAAAATAACAAAGGTGGTATAAAGGTGATACCTTTATTGGCTAACTAAGAAAATCATAGCAAGCTTTCAGAACATTCTAGTTCCTTTTTCAAGCTGAATACAATAAAGCTGTGGTGCTCTCTGATATATATACATTAGGCTCATAGTTCAAATAACCAGAAAAAAAGGAATATCAGTGTGGAAGGTGTTAAAGTTATATAAAAGGGGTGTGCAAGGGACAAACAGATAAGGTACAAGATACTGTGGATCAAAGTGGCTGATGTAAATAGTGGTAAGTTACTGAAGTGTGAAGTAAAAGGAATTCCATGTAATTAAGTGTTCCAATGTCTCTACAGATGTTTGTATTTCTGTCATGCTGGCAGTTCTTAATCTATATAGTTTGCCATAAATCCAAGGCCCAGGTTCAGTCCCTTTTTCAGAGAGTTAAAAGTTTTCATCAATTTGTACTCCCATACCTTCCTTTCAGTGGCGTAACTAGGAATCACAGGGCCCCCCAGCGAAACTATGATGGGGCCCCTATACATGCTTCATCCACAGTGGTTTTCTGGGAGGAGGCTATATCTATCATAGGAAATATAAGAAGATGGGGGCCCCTTGGCTCCTGTGTCCCCTGCGGTTGCTCCCCCTGCTTCCTTTCATTTTCTGTTTTAAAGTTCCCCTTAAGGACCAAAATTCTTAAATCGTTTATGGAGTGGTGAGGGCTGTTAAAATGGTTCCCTACTGGTGTGTCCAGTTGTTTATTTGTTATAGTAAAGCGATGATGTGTATTCCTCTCTCTCAGGCTTTGGCCAGTCTCTCCTATATACAGCCCTCATGTTGGGCATCTAGTGCACTGTATCCAACGTGGTGTACTTAATAAAGTGCATCTGTAGAGGAATACACACTTTTATACCACTTTTGTTGTTTTTTTATTTCAAAAGGGTTACCCTATAAACATGTCTGTCTGTAAGAGTGTGAGAGTACCTGTATATCTGAAAGACTGGAAGTGTGTGTGTTAGAAAGAGTGTGGGAGTACCTGAATGCCTGAGAGTGGAAGTGTGTGAGGGTACCTGTATGTGTTAGTGTCTCTGTTAGGTTGAATAAAGACACAAGTCCATCCAATCCAACCAGTGACTAGTGATCCAAATTACTAGTCAGGCTTGATTTAAATCATAGTTTTCTACATAATAATTATAATAATAATTGTTGCTGGTATAACTTTTTAATATGCAAGTACCGTATATACTCGAGTATAAGCCGACCCGAGTATAAGCCGAGGTACATATTTTTACCTCAAAAATTAGGAAAACCTTATTGACTCGAGTATAAGCCGAGGGTTGAAATTAGCCACTACTGCCTTCTGTAGCCATGTGCATTTTATTACATAAAAATTTACTGGGAATTACTGGTAGCCATGTGAATTACTGGTAGCCATGGGAATTACTGGTAGCCATGGGAATTACTGGTATGGGAATTACTGGTAGCCATGGGAATTACTGGTAGCCTTGGGAATTACTGGTAGCCTTGGGAATTACTTGTAGCCATGGGAATTACTGGTAGCATGGGAATTACTGGTAGCCATGGGAATGGTACTTACAGTTTGGTGTGTAGAGCCTTCTGGACGCCTTCCCAGAGCCTTCCGGACGCCTTCCCAAAGCCTTACCGACGCAGCCGCAAGTCAGGATGAAAAGCCGGCAGTTCCCAGTAGTGCTTTACGGGTGAGCGATGTCATTGCGCCGGCGTGCGCAAAGTACTACTGGGAACTGCCGGTTTTCTTACCTGACTAGCGGCTGTGTCCGGAATTTAGGTAAGTCCCAGCTTGACCCGAGTATAAGCCAAGGTTCATTTTTCAGGTCATTTTTAAGACCTGAAAACCTCGGCTTATACTCGAGTATATACGGTAGATGAAGATTTTTAGAATAACAATGTAAATATATTTACTCAACTGAAACAATAACATTAGAGCACATGTTATTTGCTTAAACAAACATCCAGATCTATTCCACTCCAAACAATCAGAAAAATATTGATTCTACTTCTTGAACTTCTTGAAACTTAGCACTGAGGGGTTGATTCTGTATTCTTAGGTTTGTAGAACAATAGGATTAAGGTATTTTTCTCAACTCTGTTCATGTTATAACATTTTTGCTGTGAAGAAGGGCATGTTATCTCTGCTGAGTCACTGGATTTGCTTGATTTTTATTCTTAATGTCATGTTTATGTTTGCTTAAACTTACCTTTAGTTGTCTTGAAGTCTGCCCCACATAAACTTCCCCACACAGACATTTTATTGTACCCTTAGTTGGGTGATATATTATGTCCCCTTTTATACAGCTATTACTGTAGGAACATGCTAGACAGGGAAATTTGTTGACCTGTTAGTGTCACCTGAGAGTTACCTTTTTTAGAACCCAAGTCAGCGTTGACTAATTGATCCAGTGTTCCTTCACAATACTTGCTAACTTTTGCGATAATACATTATACCTAGTATAATGTATTATAGTAACCCATTATAAAGAGAATTGTTGATGAAAGAGTCCCACAAAGGTTGGATGAGATTTAGGCGAAGTTTAGGAACAGGGGTTACCCGGAGGATCTCTTAAAAAAATGTAGGGGGGATCCTGCAGGTAGCAACAGAACCAAAAGGAAAAATGATAAAGAGATAAAAGAAAGGGTGGTTCTAATATCTAGGTATAATTGCAAAAGAAACAAAAAAAAAACCACTTGACAATTTTGAGTGCCAACTTACCTAGTGTTCTAGTGTTTAAGGAACCCACTTGAATATGATATAAAAGATCTCATTCAATAAAGGTCAATTAGTCAACGCTAAATTGAGTTCTAAAAAAAGGTAACTCAGGTGACACTAACAGGTCAACATAAAGAAGGTAAGTTTCCCTGTCTAGCATGCTCCCACTGTAATAGCTATTTAAAATTAAGGGCTGCAATAAGATGTCTGTGTGGGAAAGTTTATGTGGGGCAGACTTCAAGAAAACTAAAGTTACGTTTAAGCGAACATAAACGACATTAGGGTTAAAAATCAAGCAAAGAGAAACATTTTTTGTCCCAAATTAGATTTCAGATACAAGAGCATGTACTAGTGATGGCCCAGTTCGCGGATCCAAACCCGGATCCGCGGCGGATTTACCTCATTCGCGAACGGCGGATATCGATTTTCCGGTTTTCCGCCTTCCGAACTTCTCCGAACCGCGTTTTCGACAATTTTCAAAATTACGAGGATTCGAAGAATCCTCGTATTTTTGAAGAATCCTAGTATTTTTGAAAAATCCCGTATTTTCGAAGAATCCTCGTATTTTCGCAGAATCCTCGTTTTTTCGAAGAACGGATTTTGCCGAACTTTTATTTTAATAGGTTTTAATGGGTCCGCTCGCTGATTTTCGAATTTTTGGATTTTTCCGAAAATTTGCGGATCCTCGAGCGGACCAGATTTTGCGAAGTTTGGACATCTCTAGCATGTACCTGGGAAACGTAGGGGTAGTGACAGATTAAGAGATTTGTTCACTTGTGAAGCCAGATGGATTTGCAGATTGGTTAGCCTCCAACCGAAGGGGTAAAACAATGAATTTAATGTGAAATTTCTAGTGTAAATGTTTTTCAATGTACAAATGATATCAATAATCCATTGTTATCTTTTAAGACTGGTAAGGTGATTTTATATATGTGATACCATTATGTGATACTATTGCCATCTGTGTATCTTTGTATTTGGATACAATGTATAAAAATAATTTTCCTCTGGCCACTAGATGGAGTGGGTGTGTGTGGTTCCTGTATATCTAAGAGAGTAGAAGTGTGTGAACTGTTTGTCTGTAAGAGAGTGTTAGAGTACCTGTGTGTCTGAGAGAGTGAAATTGTGTGTGTGTGTGTCTGTCTGTAGAAGGGAGTGTTAGGGTACCTTTGTGTCTAAGAGAGTTGAGGTGTGTGTCTGTGAGGGTATCTGTGTATCTAAGAGAGTGGGAGTGTGTGGGAGTGTGTCTGTTAGAGAGACTGTGGAAGTACCTGTAAGTTTCACAGAGTGGAAGTATGTGTGTCTGTCTGTCAGAGTGTAAGGGTACCTGTATATCTGAAAGAGTGGAAGTGTGTCTAGGGGTCTGGCTGTTAGAGAGTGTACCCGTATGTTTGACAGTGGAATTGTGTGTGTGTCTGACTGTAAGAGAGTGTGAGTGTACCTGTGTATCTGAGAGTGAAAGTGTGTGTGAGTGTCTGTCAGAGTGAGTGTGGGAGTAGCTGTATGTTTGACAGCGTGGAAGTGTATGTAAGTGTCTATAAGGGAGTGTGAGGGTACCTATATATCTGACAGAGTGGAAGTGTATGTCTGTTGGAGAGTGTGGGAGTACCTGTATGTTTGACAAAGTAGAAGTGTGTGTGTCTGTAAGAGAGTGTGAAAGTACCTGTATATCTGAGAGAGTTGGTGTCTGTGAGAGCAAGAGTATGGAAGTGCCTGTATGTCTGAGATAGTGGAAGTGTTTGTGAGCATCTGTCTGTGAGAGAGTGTGGGAGTTCATGTATGTCAGAGAGTGGAAGTGTGTGCGAGTGACTGCAAAATACCTTCTGTTTTAAGAAGGCTCTGTTCCATTTTTATTTTCTGTGGTGGGCTTTTTGCTCCTTTGGCCCACCTCACCTTAAGCTATAAAGCTGCCTGGTATTTATATGAGTGTCAGCTGTGAGAGACAGAGAATGTTGGAGTACCTGTATGCCTGAGAGTGTGAGGTGTGTGTGTGTATGTCTGTCTGTCTGTGAGAGAGAGAGTGTGAGGGAGTAGCTGTATGTCTGAGAGAGTAGGTGTGTGTGGGTGCCTGACTGAAAGGGAGAGTGTGAGAGTACCTGTCTGTCACAGTATCTCTCTGCTCTCTACCCCTATATATGCCAGGCATTGACATTATGGCATCTCGGAACACTCTTAACCTTCCATTCCAAAGCAAGGGGTCCACAGCCACTACTGATAGATGCTTTAGTGGTCAGGTGGCCCTTTCGGCTGGTCTACATTTTTCCCCAGATATCCATGATTCCAAGAATACTAAAAAGGTAGAGATGGAGGGCGTCCCAGTCATCTTTGTGGCTGTGTCCCTTGTGGTACTTGGACCTTCTTGGCTTGGTGGTGGGATCCCCCTTTCAGCTACCCCTGTGCCCAGACCTACTTACACAGGGGCCTCTCCATCATACGTAGCTTCAAAGTCTCAATTTAGCAGTAGTCTCAAGAATGCTGGTAACTTCAGCTCCTCCTTCCTCCTCCAGTCGGCAGCTTAGTACCGCTCCACAGTTATCAAAAATCAATTGACAGTTCTTGTCCGGTTAAAAAGTTACATTTTATTCGTACATGTTAAAATTGCCAATTTGCAAACAGATAGAACACAAGATGGTCTTCTTACGCGTTTCGGATTTACATCCTTACTCATAGAGACCTATGTTTTTCATATAATACATCCCTTAAAAAGGCTGCCGAGCCAATCAGAATACTCCCTTAATTACCTAATTATTAACCCTTTAGTCCCTTAGCTCGACTTTCATATTGGTCTACTTAACCCTTTATTCTAATACTGTTATACAAGAAAGCCTTTGCCACATTTTATATACAATACAAAAAATTTTTTTGAAACATACTTATTGCAAGACTCACTCCTTTTTAGCACGTTATCAGCTAACCATACTTAAATACATATTTTTCCTCATATTTTTTGACATATTCGATTTTTACTTATTATGGAAGTTCAAGACCCAACTTTAAATTTGTTCCTTATTGTAAAAGATCTACAAAAATAAAATAAAAATATTAATAACTATTGGAGTTCCAAAGTTTAACAGGTTAGACTATACATGCAATATCAAACCTTGAATTAAGGCCTGTTGGTATCCTTGTCTCTAACTCCAAGATCCAATACGCCTCTCGCTTATCGAGTAGTTTTTTTGGGTCTCCTCCCCATAATCCACATCTTACTCTCTTAATAATTTGTACCTTACATTTAGTGGAATTTACTCCATTACACTCTGAGAAATGTTTCCCTAATTTTTTTCCAGAGTGAGCACGGCCAGAGTATAGATTTGGGCATTGAATGCTATACATATCATACATCGTTTAGTCCAGTCAAAACGTACAGCTGATGTAGCTGCAGCGAGTGGTGAGCAAAGAAAACGTTTTTATAACCGCTGGTTTAAGAATTATGAACAGTGCATGTATGAAACAAATGCCGATTTTAATATACAAGATGACACTATAAATGGAATGTTTTTACAATTAGAAAAACTTGTGATAAAAGAGAATTACCTCTATTGGGACATTGTCAGTTTTAAACGTTATTTGCATAATGGGATAATCCCAAGAGGCTTACATATGAACAAAAGACCGAGTTTCAATATATTAGAGGAGACTTTCGTTGAAAGATGGAATAATATATTATCAGAATGTTCAAACAGCCTTATGAGATTAATTCTGGAGCATAAGGAAGATCAGATAAAAAAGCTCAGAGATGAGATGGAACTAATACAAACCGAAATTACTAAGTTTGAAAAAGATACAAACTTTTCTAAATTTGACATTAATCTAAAAGAAAAAATAGAAATAGTGGAGTTGGAAACACAGTCTAGAAAACAAAAGAAGTTCATGAGAGATAAAATGGATTATGACAGAAATGTGGTTTATGACCGAGGGAGGGTTTGATCGTAATACCATTAAGGAGGAAAAAACAAAAATCAAAATCAGTCTTGAAATCTTCTAATAAACGTGTTTCCTTCTCAAAAAGCAGTGGAGGATCTTCAGACAGTGATTTCCGTAGCAGTGACGTCAGGACATCGGACGATGACCAGGAATCAGAGGAGCACCATAAAAAGGAAAGTAGTTCTGCAAATAAGGGTCGAAATAGGAGGGATGATAGTGTTGGAAACAAAAATCAAATATCGTCAAAAAACTACCAGCGTACTCAGAGGGCGAGAAGAAAAAGTATATTAGAAGAGGAGGGAGGAATCGAATCAGGAACAGGAAGGTACCCTCTGAGGAAAATGTGGGAAAGAAAGAAGAGATTCTAAATGTGATTAATTTATCTAAAGTAACTTTAAGTGAACCACAACTGACAGTACGCTCTAAAGGGTTAACGTTTGTACCTAAGACTCATTTCAACTTATTCAGAACAATTATTGATGTAAATGGTTTTGTCAGGAGACTGATGTTAAGGAAACATTTCTTTAATGAACAAGCTGAGCAATTAGAAGTGTCTGATATTGTTGGGGAGGAAAGTGATAATATGATAAATGTATTTATGTCTGAAGATTTAACACTGCTTCAGGATTTACAGGATATGGATGATGGAAATTTAAGAATGGAAGGTCAGGTCCTCAGAAAGAGAAGTCAATTAAAGAGAAAATCGGACTTCTACCCCGTAAATGCCTGTAGCAAAGAGGTTGATGAATTCCAGCATCTAGTAGAAAAAGATCTAAAAGATCTTTACCAGAAAAATAGTTATATCCATCACGACAATTTAAGTCACCAAGAGAGAAAAGCTTTGCTGTCTCTAGAAAGTAATAGACAAATAGCCATAAAGATGGCTGATAAAGGTGGAGCAGTTGTCGTGATGGACATAGAGGCTTATATGCTTGAGGCAAAGCGACAATTGGATGATAAAGGTACATACATAAAACTCCAAAGTAATCCCACAAAAATGTTTAACATGCAACTTAAGAGATTGGTGGAAACCTATCATAGTGCAGGGGTTTTGACAGATAAAGAGAAAGTTCAATTGGTAAGTGACTTTCCAGTGATACCCATATTCCATCATTTACCTAAGGTACACAAGAATCCTGTTAATCCAGAAGGAAGACCAATAATAGCGAGTATAGGTTCGATGGGAGAGTGTCTGGGTCAACTCATAGATTTCTATCTCCAGCCTATAGTCAAATCACAACACAGCTGAAAGGCAGGCTGCAACGACGGAGACACAAGGAGCACCACAAGAATCACCTCAGGAGCTAGGTGGGAGGCAGAGGTGCTCCAGAGTTCCAGACAGACTGAGCCCTTCTACATCTGGGGGGAAGAGAACAAGAAAGAGCAAGAGCCCAGAGTGGCTGAAGAAAAGAACAGCTACAACAAAAAAGGTACTCCGAGTGGACAGGGGAAGGGATGCCATTAGAGTAGCAGGCAGGCAGGTTAATCAAAATGGCGGCCGAGGTGTTCAAAGTAGCAGGAGGGAAGTGAGTGACACCTTGGGTCAGGTAAGCGGACAGGAGAATAGACTAGATGACAGAGTACAACAGAGAGAATTGCCAGCATCAGGGAGGTTATCACCTCAGGTCACATACCAAAGGGGCGAATTGGATAATCAAACTGAGTCAGTGCACGCTGCGATAGGCAGGGCGTGGGAGAGACTCGATAGACCAGGGCAGGAAATGAGGCCTCAGGAAAATTTGGTGCAGCGGGCTCATTTAGAAAAGTCGATGGAGGCGGCCGCCAGGGTTGGGCGTACAAGTATGGCATCTGATATTTCATTTCAGAATATGCAGTCAGGGAGCAGTGACCGTCAACAAGTACAAGAGATAGAAGTCAATACACAATCGCTTCGAGTGACTGCGGAAAGAGGTCCAGGAAGGGCGCACGTTGCGGAATCGGCGACGGCAGGTTTTTAAGAGGACTGCAGCGTCGAATAGGATCCGTCGAGAATCGACCCAGGATCTGAGGCGACAGGACGGCAGTCGAGCTCCAACTATCCAGGTACAATGCAACACACTTTGTACATCACACACCCCACGAACACAACACAGCCTAGAAGTACACAACAGTCTTTAAATACTAATTATCAGGGCAATGAGGGCATGCAGGGTTTTATGAGTAGCCTAAAACAGTTAGTGGGGCAATGGGAAGCATCACTGACAACAGAAAGACAGAATACGAATGCTACATTGGATACGGTAGCTCTTAAGCAGGTAATTCCGGACGTCAGCACCAGTGTTGGTGGTAAGGCACCTGACAGCATAGGGGGGAGCAGACAACAAATGGAGCTTACAGATCTTAGCTCACCCTCAGTGGTCAGTGGCAGCATCATAGCGGCAGCCAGTAATGTATCAGCAAATGACAGCTTCGTCAATACAACCGGTATATCAGACCAAGCGAGGGGAAATACATCTGTTTCGAGGGCCCATTAGGAGCACACTTGAAACAAGAAATAAAAGACAGGATATGGCGGAAGAAGTATTTGGAAATTTTCTCTCTACTGCCCTTGGAGAGATTTAATTTGGACAAGTGGGATAGATTCAGAGAGCCTAGGAAAGAAGAGGACGAAGAAAGAAGGAGAATTAGGATGATCCCGAGAACGTTCAAGAATTGGCTTCAAGCATTTGTAATATTGGGTAGTATTATAGGGGAGCGCTAGCCGATGCAATGCTCATCATTATTCTGCTACCTGGACACCATATGGGAAGCGCATAGGGTATATGGAGGTCAAGCTTGGCTTCGATATGATGAGGCATTTAGACAGGATGGTGGTGCGACAATTTATATTATCTATCTATCTCTTCTATCTATCTCTGATATTTATCTATCTATCTTTATTATCTATCTATCTCTGCTATTTATCTCTTCTATCTGTTTATCTATCTATCTATCGCTATTATCTATCTATCTCTATTATCTATCTATCTATCTATCTCTATTATCTATCTATCTCTACTATCTATCTATCTCTGCTATCCATCTATCTCTACTATCTATCTATCTCTGCTATCTATCTTTCTCTGATATTTATCTATCTCTGCTATCTATCTATCTCTGATATTTATCTATCTATCTATATTATCTATCTATCTCTGCTATTTATCTATCTCTTCTATCTGTCTCTCTATCTATCACTATTATCTATCTATCTCTATTATCTATCTATCTATCTCTGCTATGTATCTATCTATCTCTGCTATCTATATATCTATCTATCTCTGCTATCTATCTATCTCTGCTATCTATCTATCTCTGCTATCTATCTATCTCTGCTATATATCTAATATATGTATCTATCTCTGCTATATATCTAATATATGTATCTATCTCTGCTATCTATCTAATATATGTATCTATCTCTGCTATCTATCTAATCTATCTATCTATCTCTGCTATCCATCTATCTCTGCTATCTATCTATCTATCTATCTTATCTATCTATCTCTGCTATCTATCTATCGCTTCTATCTGTTTTTCTATCTAATCTCTGCTATTTATCTATCTATCTCTGATATTTATCTGTCTCTGCTATATATCTATCTATATTATCTATCTATCTCTGCTATCTATCTATCCATCTATCTCTGCTATCTATTTATCTATCTATATTATCTATCTATCTTTGCTATTTATATATATCTGCTATCAATCTATCTATCTATCTCTCGCTATTATCTATCTATCTCTATTATCTATCTATCTCTGCTATCTATATATCTATCTCTGATATTTATCTATCTATCTCTGCTATCTATCTATCGCTATTATCTATCTATCTATCTATCTCTGCTATCTATCTATCTATCTCTGATATTTATCTATCTCTTCTATCTGTCTATCTATATTATCTATCAATCTCTGCTATCTATCTATCTATCTATCTATCTATCTCTGATATTTATCTATCTATCTATATTATCTATCTTATCTATCTATCTATCGCTATTATCTATCTATCGCTATTATCTATCTATCTCTATTATCTGTCTATCTCTGCTATCTATCTCTCTCTGCTATCTATCTATCTATCTCTGATATTTATCTATCTATGCTATCTATCTATCTATACTATCTATCTATTCTATCTGTCTATCTATCTCTGATATTTATCTATCTATGCTATCTATCTATCTCTTCTATCTGTCTATCTATCTATCTCTGATATTTATCTATCTATCTATCTCTGCTATCTATCTATCTCTGCTATCTATCTATCTATCTCTCTATCTATCTCTATTATCTATATATCTCTGCTATCTATCTATCTCTCTCTGCTATCCATCTATCTCTGCTATATATCTATCTCTGCTATCTATCTACCTACCTACATACCTATCTCTGTCTATCTATCTATCTATCTATATATCTATCTTTGTATCTATCTATCTATCTCTGTCTGTCTGACTATCTATCTATCTATCTATCTATCTATCTATCTATCTATCTATCTATCTATCTATCTATGTCTATCTACCTTTCTATCATCTATTTATCTCTGTCTGTCTATCTGTCTATCTCCTTACCTACCACTCCCCCTGTAGCCAGCAGGACAGTCTGACCCTGCTGTCAGGAAGGAGTTTCAGCACTCGTAAAAGAATTTAGCCGGCAACTTAATTTTTTAAAAAAAATCCCTTACCGTAACCGACTGGTGAACCCAATTTTCGGCTCCTGTCTTCGCCCCGAGTGGAAGAGAGAGAGATGAGGGATACCCAGCATGGGTAGGAGGGTAGTACAGCTGTGTAGTGTAGAAGTAAAACACACACACACACACACTACCCGAACCAGCGATGCTGCTGAGTCCCGCTCCCACTTGCTTCCGGCTCTTACCTGAGCTTCCGGCGCTGCTGAGTCCCGCTCGCAACCTCGCGGCAGCTCAATTGCCGGGGGAAAATGGCGCCTTTTTTTTATAAAAACACAACACTACAATGCCGCCATGAGCAACTTTTTCAAGTTGCGTCATGGTAGGAGCGGCTCAATCCAAAATACTCACGATTTGCGGATCAGGATCATACTGCCCAATGGAAAAAAGGGGGGTACTTCCAGCGCTCACTGCACCTCCGAAAAAGCCGGCTCCCAGACGGCCCCGATACAACTCACAAAAAGTAGGAATGGAGGCAGGCAGTCAGAAAGCCCATAAAATCAAGTCTTTATTGGTTCACCATATAAAAACAGCACATCGGATACCAACTAAACACCCACACCCTTCATCTATTTAGCTCCATGCTCAGGGGCATGGAGCTAAACACTTCTAACCCCATATATATAGGTGTATATTAACCCTATATAGTGTAAATACAAAACATAGTGAAAATTCAAAACCATACCATATTAATATTAAAAACATCCAATAATTCTTATATACATAATATTATAAATAGCACCAACAATTGTCATATAGTCCAAAAATATAAAAGATATTAGTAAATTAAGGACTATGTAACACAAATACAGGGACAAGCCCAGAATAGCCACATAATGCACGTAGTAATCCTGACCACCTATAAGGGATAAATACAAACAAGAAGGAATACATATCCCAAATCAAGAAAACGTAACAATTCATCAGAAACTAGAGCAGCCAGATAATAAGTAAATTTTACATAAATGTTAACAAATCGATACATCGTATAAAAGAGTATTCAAAGGGGAATGAAACTAGACATCATATCACTTTAATAAATACATGAATAAATATAATTATGATTAATCCGTTGACTAAAAACACTAAAAAACACTAATAATTCATGTAGGGCCACAGGGACCTAGTAGTTAATCACAAAAACATTTAAGCTCAAAATCCTTGTTAAGACCCCATGGACTGGTAGATTCCAATGTATATATCCAAAATGCCTCTTTTTTAAGAAGGCTTTTATTTCTATCTCCCTTTCTTAGGGCCCATTTCACATGATCTATCACTTGAAAGGTAATACTTAAATTCCCTTGATGGGCTTCAATGACATGTGCCGATATGGCAGTAGTACTCAAGCCTGCCAAGGATGCATTCACATGCTCCATTACCCTCTTATAAGCAGGTCTTATGTTCTTACCCACATACTGCTTGCCACATTCACATGTGGCTAGGTAAACAACAAATGTGGTCCTACAATTGAACAATCCATTAATTTTATATTCATTATTGTTACTGGAAGACACAAAGGACTTCGAGTTCTTCACATATTTACACATTTTGCATCTCGGCAATCCACATTTGTAACTCCCCTTACACATAAGCCAGGTAATAGACTTATGACATATATCATTTGTTACAACACTCGGGGAAACTATGGAACCAATTGTTCTATTCCTTTTAAACACCATTTTAGGTTCCTTTTTCATATGTTTCCCCAAAACGGGGTCCATTTTTATAACTGACCAGTGTTTATAAATTATTCTCCTAAGTCGCTCACTGTCTGTGGAGTATTTAGTAATAAATAGGGGTACATCATCCGGATCCCCATAATTGCTCTTCTTCTTTTTCGATTTATCCAACAAAAGTATCTGTCGTTCTGCCCCAACTGCTTTCTCATATGCTGTCCTGATTTTTTCAATTTGGTAACCCCTTTCAACCAACCGATCCCACAATAACATAGCCTTCTCCTGGAAGTTATCCCAGGTGGAGCAAACCCTCCTGTACCTTAAAAATTGGCCATACGGAATCGCATTGATGACCGAAGGGGGATGGCAACTATCAGCTCTCAGGATAGTGTTCCTCGAGATCGGTTTACGAAAAATATCCGTTGTTATAGTATTATTAACTATTCTAAATTCAATATCCAAAAATTCCATACTAACTCGATCTCTCTGGTAAGTAAACTGTATCCCCCATTGTGTCGAGTTACAATACTCCATAAATATGTCAGTACCACTGGGTCCCATGGACAAATCATCCCAAATGATGATTATATCATCTATGTATCGGTGAAACTCGATAATATTGTCTCAAACTATTAGATGAATTAAGTATATGTACCGCCTCCCAGTGACCCATAAAAAGATTCGCATAGGAGGGTGAAAAACACCCCCCCATAGATGCTCCTCTTTTTTGTAGATAGTACACTCCATTATACAAAAAATAGTTAGTACTTAATAAATGTTGGAGAGCCTCCATAATAAACCATTTCTGGACTTCAGGATATATACTATTTTGTTCCAACCAGAATTGTATAGCCCGAAGGCCTAAATCATGGGGTATTGATGAGTACAGCGAGGTCAAATCCAACGTAAGCCAACTGTACGTATCTTTCCAAACAGTACCTGCAATTTTATTAATGATATGTGTCGAATCTCGTATAAATGATGGTAAAGTATCTACCATAGGGCGCAACAAAACATCAATATATTTAGATAAGGGTTCATTCAAGGACCCAATACCAGAGACAATGGGGCGACCTTTTATGTCTTGCAGTGACTTGTGTACCTTCGGTAATACATGAAAAATGGGTGTAACTGGGTCAGTAACCATAAGATATTCGTATTCAGTCTGAGAAAGGACCCCTCTGGAAACACCCATCTCGAGGAAAGATCCTAACTGGGTTTGAAACACTTTCACCGGGTCACCCCCAAGTTTAGAATAAGTGTCATTATCCGACAGTTGTCTCAAAATTTCAGTATTATACACCGAGGTATCCATGACCACAACGGACCCCCCTTTATCCGCTGATCTCACCACAATATTCGAGTTCTTTTTAATATCTTTCAAGGCTCTCCTATATTGAGATTCATTCTTAACATATGGTGTTTTACATTTACTCTTATTCAATCTTCTAATATCATTTTCCACTAATCTCTGAAACATATCCACATAAGCCCCCTTACTGTGTACCGGGTAAAAAGAAGATCTATTACTAAGATCTGAATGTATAACCGACTGTTGTTCAATGGGACTTCCCTCCTCTAACAGAGCCAGTAAGGTATTGATATTATCTTTATCCATCTCCCTATTCTCATCCTGTATAAGAGGAGTATCCATATTATTATCCTCCATATAAGTGCTAGATGATAACAAAGTTTTCAAGGTAAGTTTACGTACAAATCTGTTAAAGTCTACCAGGGTTTCAAAACCATCACAGGGAGTATCCATAACAAAGTTAAGACCTAAATTTAGAACTTCATATTGATCTTTAGTCAAAGACGTATTAGAAATGTTAATAACATTATTACCATTATCCACATTCTCAGATATCCCTAATACATTACTTAAAGATAGTCCAGGGGTTATGTTCTCATCCTTCCCCTCTTGTTCTTCGTTCTTTGTTCTCGTGGTCTCCCAAAGAACGGACCTCTTTCTTCGTCCTCTTTTCGTATGACGTCTCTTCTGGAAGATCTGTCCCTCAATTTGTCCCTGTAACTTATTCTGGGAACTTCCGATACTCCATTGGCCTCCCCCACTGGCTGTTGTTCCCCCTGTAAAAAAGAAGAAGAAAGCGAAACAAGATTCCTATCCCCGATAGTCGGCCCCTTCGAGATCCCTCTCAGGGGTACACGATCCATGGAGTCACCCACAAAATCTCCATCTCCTTCAAAATGGACTCTCCGGTCCCTCGAACGTGCCCTTCTATTGTCTCTCCTTTCATTTCTCCAATTCATTTTCCATGGGGACCTCTCTGTGCTCTGTGCTCTAGGAGATCTCACATTCTGCCAACTGTAAACATTTAGTAAATCATAATCTGTTTTATCACGTATAAATTTGTCATGTTTAATCCGTTTAGTGTCCAACTCAAATTTGGATAATTTAGCATGAATAGACTCAATCAATTCTTTTCCCTTATTGATATCTCTGTCAAGGAGATTATCCTTAATTAATTGTATATCTTCTGTTAATTTAACATGTTGTTTATTATTAAATAGGATGATCAACTCCATAAGTTTAAACGAACATTGGCACAACACAGTATTCCAGTTCTCAATGAACTCTTTATCATTAACTGCAAAGGTAGGAAATTTCTTAATCCGTAAACCCCTAGGTATACGTTGTACACGGATGTAATTTTGTAGGGTACAGGTATCCCACCATATTTTAATCTCCTGGGACATTCTCTTCTCCAGGTCTTTTCCCAAATTATCTCCGTCCAACCTCCACATATTGTGTTCCCAGTCCCCATTCGTATCCTCCGCAAACACCAATTGAGCGGCTTTATAACGGCCATCCATGTGACTCTCCCCTCCATCACGTATAGATTCCATAGTGTAGGGCAAATGTGACAATAAAAATGTAAAGTATACAGGGATAAATTGTTTAATATATATATATTCCCCAAGTATCCAATCCCATAAATACACGTGCTGCTAGGGAAACAACAGTTCCTCGTTTAGTAAAACATCTCATGTAAAAAAGGCACTGCAGGCAGACGCTACTACCGAACAGCAAAACCAGAGCGGGAGCTACAAAAAACAACTCAATCCAAAATACTCACGGTTTGCGGATCAGGAGCATACTGCCCAATGGAAAAAATGGGGGTACTTCCAGCGCTCACTGCACCTCCGAAAAAGCCGGCTCCCAGACGGCCCCGATACAACTCACAAAAAGTAGGAATGGAGGCAGGCAGCCAGAAAGCCCATAAAATCAAGTCTTTATTGGTTCACCATATAAAAAAAGCACATCGGATACCAACTAAACACCCACACCCTTCATCTATAAGCTCTGCCCAACATGTTTCGTGACCTCTCGTCACTTCCTCAGGGGCATGGAGCTAAACACTTCTAACCCATATATAGGTGCATATTACCCTATATAGTGTAAATACAAAACATAGTGAAAATTCAAAACCATACCATATTAATATTAAAAACATCCATATTCTTATATACATAATATTATAAATAGCACCAACAATTGTCATTAGTCCAAAAATATAAAAGAATTAGTTAAATTAAGGACTATGTAACACAAATACAGGGACAAGCCCAGAATAGCCACATAATGCACGTAGTAATCCTGACCACCTGTAAGGGATAAATACAAACAAGAAGGAATACATATCCTGTGGCCCTACATGAATTATTAGTGTTTTTTAGTGTTTTTAGTCAACGGATTAATCATAATTATATTTATTCATGTATTTATTAAAGTGATATGATGTCTAGTTTCATTCCCCTTTGAATACTCTTTTATACGATGTATCGATTTGTTAACATTTATGTAACATTTACTTATTATCTGGCTGCCTAGTTTCTGTGAATTGTTACGTTTTCTTGATTTGGGAATGTATTCCTTCTTTTTGTATTATCCCTTACAGGTGGTCAGGATTACTACGTGCATTATGTGGCTATTCTGGGCTTGTCCCTGTATTTGTGTTCATAGTCCTAATTTACTAATATCTTTTATATTTTTGGACTATATGACAATTGTTGGTGCTATTTATATATTATGTATATAAGAATTTGGATTTTTTTAAATTAATATGGTATGGTTTTGAATTTTCACTATGTTTTGTATTTACACTATATAGGGTTAATATGCACCTATATAATGGGGTTGAAAGTGTTTAGCTCCATGCCCCTGAGGAAGTGACGAGAGGTCACGAAACATGTTGGGCGGAGCTTATAGATGAAGGGTGTGGGTGTTTAGTTGGTATCCGATGTGCTGTTTTTATATGGTGAACCAATAAAGACTTGATTTTATGGGCTTTCTGGCTGCCTGCCTCCATTCCTACTTTTTGTGAGTTGTATCGGGGCCGTCTGGGAGCCGGCTTTTTCGGAGGTGCAGTGAGCGCTGGAAGTACCCCCCTTTTTTCCATTGGGCAGTATGCTCCTGATCCGCAAACTGTGAGTATTTTGGATTGAGTTGTTTTTTGTAGCTCCCGCTCTGGTTTTGCTGTTCGGTAGTAGCGTCTGCCTGCAGTGCCTTTTTTACATGAGACTTTTTACATGAGATGTTTTACTAAACGAGGAACTGTTGTTTCCCAAGCAGCACGTGTATTTATGGGATTGGATACTTGGGGAATATATATATATTAAACAATTTATCCCTGTATACTTTACATTTTTATTGTCACATTTGCCCTACACTATGGAATCTATACGTGATGGAGGGGAGAGTCACATGGATGGCCGTTATAAAGCCGCTCAATTGGTGTTTGCGAGGATATGAATGGGGACTGGGAACACAATATTGGAGGTTGGACGGAGATAATTTGGGAAAAGACCTGGAGAAGAGAATGTCCCAGGAGATTAAAATATGGTGGGATACCTGTACCCTACAAAATTACATCCGTGTACAACGTATACCTAGGGGTTTACGGATTAAGAAATTTCCTACCTTTGCAGTTAATGATAAGAGTTCATGAGAACTGGAATACTGTGTTGTCCCAATGTTCGTTTAAACTTATGGAGTTGATCATCCATTTTAATAATAAACAACATGTTAATTAACAGAAGTATACAATTTATAGGATAATCTCCTTGACAGAGATATCAATAAGGGAAAAGAATTGATTGAGTCTATCATGCTAAATTATCCAAATTTGAGTTGGACACTAAACGGATTAAACTGACAAATTTATACGTGATAAAACAGATTATGATTTACTAAATGTTTACAGTTGCAGAATGTGAGATCTCCTAGACACAGAGCACAGAGAGGTCCCCATGGAAAATGAATTGGAGAAATGAAAGAAGAGACAATAGAAGGCACGTTCGAGGGACCGAGAGTCCATTTTGAAGAGATGGAGTTTTTGTGGTGACTCCATGGATGTGTACCCCTGAGAGGGATCTCGAAGGGGCCGACTATCGGGGATAAGAATCTTGTTTCGCTTTCTTCTTCTTTTTTACAGGGGGACAACACGCCATGGGGGAGCCAATGGATATCGAAGTTCCCAGAATAAGTTACAGGGACAAATTGAGGGACAGATCTTCCAGAAGAGACGTCGTACGAAAAGAGGACGAAAGAAAGAGTCCGTTCTTTGGAAGACCACGAGAACAAAGAACGAAGAACAAGAGGAGAAGGATGAGAACATAACCCCTGGACTATCTTTAAGTAATGTATTAGGGATATCTGAGAATGGTGAAATGGTAATAATGTTATTAACATTTCTAATACGTCTTTGACTAAAATCAATTGAAGTTCTAAATTTAGGTCTTAACTTTGTTATGGATACTCCCTGTGATGGTTTTGAAACCCTGGTAGACTTTAACAGATTTGTACGTAAACTTACCTTGAAACGACACTTTATGTTATCATCTAGCACTTATATGGAGGATAATAATATGGATACTCCTCCTATACAGGATGAGAATAGGGAGATGGATAAAGATAATATCAAACCTTACTGGCTCTGTTAGAGAGGAAGTCCATTGAACAACAGTCGGTTATACATTCAGATCTTAGTAATAGATCTTCTTTTTACCTGTCCACAGTAAGGGGACTTATGTGATATGTTTCAGAGATAGTGAAAATGATATTAGAAGATTGAATAAGATAAATGTAAAACACCATATGTTAAGAATGATCTCAATATAGGAGAGCCTTGAAGATATTAAAAAGAACTCGAATATTTGTGGTGAGATCAGCGGATAAAGGGGGGGTCCTTTGTGGTCATGGATACCTCGGTGTATAATACTGAAATTTTGAGACAACTGTCGGATAATGACACTTATTCTAAACTTGGGGGTGACCCGTGTGAAAGTGTTTCAAACCCAGTTAGGATCTCTCCTCGAGATGGGTGTTCCAGAGGGGTCCTTTCTCAGACTGAATACGAATATCTTATGGTTACTGACCCAGTTACACCCATTTTTCATGTATTACCGAAGGTACACAAGTCACTGCACAACATAAAGGTCGCCCCTTGTCTCTGGTATTGGGTCCTTGAATGAACCCTTATCTAAATATATTGATGTTTTGTTGCGCCCTATGGTAGATACTTTACCATCATTTCCGAGATTCGACACATATCATTAATAAAATTGCAGTACTGTTTGGAAAGATACGTACAGTTGGCTTACGTTGGATGTGACCTCGCTGTACTCACAATACCCTATGATTTAGGCCTTCGGGCTATACAATTCTGGTTGGAACAAAATAGTATATATCCTGAAGTCCAGAAATGGTTTATTATGGAGGCTCTCCAACATTATTAAGTACTAACTATTTTTTGTATAATGGAGTGTACTATCTACAAAAAAGAGGAGCATCTATGGGGGGGGTGTTTTTCGCCCTCCTATGCGAATCTTTTTATGGGTCACTGGGAGGCGGTACATATACTTAATTCATCTAATAGTTTTCGAGACAATATTATCGAGTTTCACCGATACATAGATGATATAATCATCATTTGGGATGATTTGTCCATGGGACCCAGTGGTATTGACATATTTATGGAGATTGTAACTCAACACAATGGGGAGATACAGTTTACTTACCAGAGAATCGAGTTAGTAGGAATTTTTGGAATATGAATTTAGAAGTTAATAATACTATAACAACGGATATTTTTCGTAAACCAATCTCGAGGAACACTATCCTGAAGCTGATAGTTTGCCATCCCCCTTCGGTCATCAATGCGATTCCGTATGGCCAATTTTTAAGGTACAGGAGGGTTTGTCCCACCTGGGATACTTCCAGGAGAAGGCTATGTTATTTGTGGATCGGTTGGTTGAAAGGGGTTACCAAATTGAAAAATCAGGACAGCATATGAGAAAGCAGTTGGGGCAGAACGACAGATACTTTTGTTGGATAAATCGAAAAAGAAGAAGAGCAGTTATGGGGATCCGGATGATGTACCCTATTTATTACTAATACTCCACAGACAGTGAGCGACTTAGGAGAATAATTTATAAACACTGGTCAGTTATAAAAATGGACCCCGTTTTGGGGAAACATATGAAAAAGGAACCTAAAATGGTGTTTAAAAGGAATAGAACAATTGGTTCCATAGTTTCCCCGAGTGTTGTAACAAATGATATATGTCATAAGTCTATTACCTGGCTTATGTGTAGGGGAGTTACAAATGTGGATGGCCGAGATGCAATGTGTAATATGTGAAGAACTCGAAGTCCTTGTGTCTTCCAGTAACATAATGAATAAAAATTAATGGATTGTTCAATTGTAGGACCACATTTGTTTTTTTATCTAGCCACATGTGAATGTGGCAAGCAGTATTGTGGGTAAGACCTAAGACCTGCTTATATAGAGATAATGGAGCATGTGAATGCATCCTTGGCAGCTTGAGTACTACTGCCATATCGGCCATGTCATTGAAGCCCATCAAGGGAATTTAAGTATTACCTTTCAAGTGATAATCATGTGAAATGGGCCCTAAGAAAGGGAGATAGAAATAAAAGCCTTCTTAAAAAAGAGGCATTTTGGATTTACATTGGAATCTACCAGTCCATGGGGTCTTAACAAGGATTTTGAGCTTAAATGTTTTTGTATTAACTACTAGGTCCCTGTGGCCCTACATGAATTATTAGTGTTTTTTAGTGTTTTTAGTCAACGATTAATCATAATTATATTTTCATGTATTTATTAAAGTGATATGATGTCTAGTTTCATTCCCCTTTGAATACTCTTTATACGATGTATCGATTTGTTAACATTTATGTAAAATTTACTTATTATCTGGCTGCTCTAGTTTCTGATGAATTGTTACGTTTTCTTGATTTGGGATATGTATTCCTTCTGTTTGTATTTATCCCTTATAGGTGGTCAGGATTACTACGTGCATTATGTGGCTATTCTGGGTTGTCCCTGTATTTGTGTTACATAGTCCTTATTACTAATATCTTTTATATTTTTGGACTATATGACAATGTTTGGTGCTTTTTAATATTATTTATAAATTTTGGTTTTTTTATATTTTGGTATGGTTTTGATTTTCACTATGTTTTGTATTTACACTATATAGGGTTAATTACACCTATATATATGGGGTTAGAAGTGTTTTAGCTCCATGCCCCTGAGCATGGAGCTAAATAGATGAAGGGTGTGTGGGTGTTTAGTTTGGTATCCGATGTGCGTTTTTTATTGGTGAACCAATAAAGACTTGATTTTATGGGCTTTCTGACGGCCTGCCTCCATTCCTACTTTTTTGAGTTGTATCGGGGCCGTCTGGGAGCCGGCTTTTTCGGAGGTGCAGTGAGCGCTGGAAGTACCCCCCCTTTTTTTCCATTGGGCAGTATGATCCTGATCCGCAAATCGTGAGTATTTTGGATTGAGCCGCTCCTACCATGACGCAACTTGAAAAAGTTGCTCATGGCGGCATTGTAGTGTTGTTGTTTTTATAAAAAAAAGGCGCCATTTTCCCCCGGCATTGAGCTGCCGCGAGGTTGCGAGCGGGACTCAGCAGCGCCGGAAGCTCAGGTAAGAGCCGGAAGCAAGTGGGAGCGGACTACAGCCATCGCTGGTTCGGTAGTGTGTGTGTGTGTGTGTGTTTTACTTCTACACTACCAGCTGTACTACCCTCCTACCCATGCTGGGTATCCCTCATCTCTCTCTCTTCCACTCGGGGCGAAGACAGCCGAAAATTGGGTTCACCAGTCGGTTACGGTAAGGGATTTTTTTTAAAATTAAGTTGCCGCTAAATTCTTTTACGAGTCTGAAACTCCTTCCTGACAGCAGGGTCAGACTGTCCTGCTGGCTACAGGGGGAGTGGTAGGTAAGGAGATAGACAGATACAGACAGAGATAAATAGATGATAGAAAGGTAGATAGACATAGATAGATAGATAGATAGATGATAGATAGATATAGATAGATAATAGATAATAGTCAGACAGACAGATAGATAGATAGATACAAAGATAGATATATGAGATAGATAGATAGACAGAGATAGGATTAGGTAGGTAGATAGATAGCAAGATAGATATATAGCGAGATAGATGGATAGCAAAGAGATAGATGATAGCATAGATATATGATAAGATATAGATAGAGAGATATAGATAGATGCAGAGAATAGATAGATAGCAGAGATAGATAGATAGATAATCAGAGATAGATAGATAGACAGATAGAAGAGATAGATAGATAGCATAGATAAATAAATCAGAGATAGATAGACAGATAGAATAATGATATATATAATAGAATAGCATAGAATATAAATATCAGAGATAGATAGATAGATGAGAGAGAGATAGATAGCAGGATACAGATATAGAGATAGATAGATCATAGGAGCGATAGATAATACGATAGAGATAGATAGATAAGATGATATTGATGATAGATAATATCAAGATAGATAGTATGATAGATAATAGCAGAGATGATAGAAATATATAGATAGACAGATAGAAGAGATGATAATATGAGATAGATAGATAGATAGAGAGATAGATAAGTAGATAGATAATAGCGATAGATAGATAGAGAGATAGATAGATAAATTAGGTATTTAGTAGGAGATAGATAGATATATGGTAGTAGATATAGCGAGAGATGTGTGATGTAGTATATATGGTGTATTGATAATTAGATGAGGATTAGATACAATTTAGGATAGTGATAGTGTGATAGTAATAGTGATAGATATATAGCAGAGACTATAAATATCATAGATAGATGATAATAGCAGATTTAATATAAACAACAGATGATATAGATAGATAGCAGAGATAGTATAGATGAATAGATAGATAGATAGATAGCAGAGTAGATGGATATAGCAGAATGATTAGATAGATTAGATAGATAGATCAGAGATAGATATAATAGATATAGCAGAGATGATACATATATTATATAATAGCAAGTAGATAGCATATATTAGAATATAGCAGAGATAGATAGATAGCAGAGATAGATAGATGCAGAGATAGTATACAAGATAATAGATATATGATAGCAGAGATAGATAGATACATACAAGATAGTAGATAGATATGAGATATAGTGATAATGGATAGATAGAGAGACAGATAAGAGATAATAAATAGCATAGATAGATAATATATAGATAGATAGATAAATATCAGAGATAGATAGATAGCAGAGATAGATAAATTCAGAGAAAGATAGATAGCAGAGATAGATAGATAGAGAGATAGAGATAGAGATAGATAGATAGAGATAGTAGATATAGAGAAGATAGATAGATAGTAATAGAGTAGATAGATATAGCGATGTAGATAGATAAACAGATAGAAGAGATAAATAGCAGAGATAGATAGATAATAAATAGATAGATAAAATCAGAGATAGATAGAAGAGATAGATAGATATATAAATTGTCGCACCACCATCCTGTCTAAATGCCTCATCATATCGAAGCCAAGCTTGACCTCCATATACCCTATGCGCGTTCCCATATGGTGTCCAGGTAGCAGAATAATGATAGCATTGCATCGGCTAGCGCTCCCCTATAATACTACCCAATATTACAATGCTTGACCAATTCTTGAACGTTCTCGGATCATCCTAATTCTCCTTCTTTCTTCGTCCTCTCTTTCCTAGGCTCTCTGAATCTATCCCACTTGTCCAAATTAAATCTCTCCAAGGGCAGTGAGAGAGAAATTTCCAAATACTTCTTCCGCCATATCCTGTCTTTTATTCTTGTTTCAAGTGTGCTCCTAATGGGCCCTCGAAACAGATGTATTTCCCTCGCTTGGTCTGATATACCGGTTGTATTGACGAAGCTGTCATTTGCTGATACATTACTGGCTGCCGCTATGATGCTGCCACTGACCACTGAGGGTGAGCAAATCTTAAGCTCCTTGTTGTCTGCTCCCCCCTATGCTGTCAGGTGCCTTACCACCAACACTGGTGCTGACGTCCGGATTACCTGCTTAAGAGCTACCGTTCCAATGTAGCATTCGTATCTGTCTTTCTGTTGTCAGTGATGGCTTCCCATTGCCCCACTAACTGTTTTAGGCTACTCATAAAACCCTGCATCCCCTCATTGCCCTGATAATTAGTATTTAAAGACTGTTGTTACTTCTAGGCTGTGTTGTGTTCGTGGGTGTGTGATGTACAAAGTTGTTTGCATTGTACCTGGATAGTTGGAGCTCGACTGCCGTCCTGTCGCCTCAGATCCTGGGTCGATTCTCGACGGATCCTATTCGACGCTGCATGTCCTCTTAAAAACCTGCCGTCGCCGATTCCGCAACGTGCGCCCTTCCTGGACCTCTTTCCGCAGTCACTCGAAGCGATTGTGTATTGACTTCTATCTTTGTACTTGTTGACGGTCACTGCTCCCTGACTGCATATTCTGAAATAAATATCAGATGCCATACTTGTACGCCCAACCCTGGCGGCCGCCTCCATCGACTTTCTCTAAATGAGCCCGCTGCACCAATTTTCCTGAGCCTCATTTCCTGCCCTGGTCTATCGAGTCTCTCCCACGCCCTGCCTATCCAGCGTGCACTGACTCAGTTTGATTATCCAATTCGCCCCTTTGGTATGTGACCTGAGTGATAACCCCCTGATGCTGGCAATTCTCTCTGTTGTACTCTGTCATCTAGTCTATTCTCCTGTCCGCTTACCTGACCCAAGTGTGTCACTCACTTCCCTCCTGCTACTTTGAACCCCTCGGCCGCCATTTTGATTAACCTGCCTGCCTGCTACTCTAATGCATCCCTTCCCCTGTCCACTCGGAGTACCTTTTTTGTTGTAGCTGTTCTTTTCTTCAGCCACTCTGGGCTCTTGCTCTTTCTTGTTCTCTTCCCCCCAGATGTAAAGGGCTCAGTCTGTCTGGAACTCTGGAGCACCTCTGCCTCCCACCTAGCTCCTGAGGTGATTCTTGTGGTGCTCCTTGTGCCTCCGTCGTTGCAGCCTGCCTTTCAGCTGTTGTTGTGATTTGACTATAGGCTGGAGATAAAATCTATGAGTTGACCCAGACACTCTCCCATCGAACCTATACTCGCTATTATTGGTCTTCCTTCTGATTAACAGGATCTTGTGTACCTTAGGTAAATGATGGAATATGGTATCACTGGAAAGTCACTAACCAATTGAACTTTCTCTTTATCTGTCAAAACCCCTGCACTATGATAGGTTTCCACCATCTCTTAAGTTGCATGTTAAACATTTTTGTGGGATACTTTGGAGTTTTATGTATGTACCTTTATCATCCAATTGTCGCTTTGCCTCAAGCATATAAGCCTCTATGTCCATCACGACAACTGCTCCACCTTTATCCCATCTTTATGGCTATTTGTCTATTACTTTCTAGAGACAGCAAAGCTTTTCTCTCGTGTGACTTAAATTGTCGTGATGGATATAACTATTTTTCTGGTAAAGATCTTTTAGATCTTTTTCTACTAGATGCTGGAATTCATCAACCTCTTGCTACAGGCATTTACGGGGTAGAAGTCCGATTTTCTCTTTAATTGACTTCTCTTTCTGAGGACCTGACCTTCCATTCTTAAATTTCCATCATCCATATCCTGTAAATCCTGAAGCAGTGTTAAATCTTCAGACATAAATACATTTACATTATCACTTTCCTCCCCAACAATATCAACCCTTCTAATTGCTCAGCTTGTTCATATAAGAAATGTTTCCTTAACATCAGTCTCCTGACAAAACCATTTACATCAATATTGTTCGAATAAGTTGAAATAGTCTAGGTACAAACGTTAACCCTTTAGAGCGTACTGTCAGTTGTGGTTCACTTAAAGTTACTTTAGATAATTAATCACATTTAGACTCCTTCTTTCTTTCCCACATTTTCCTCAGAGGGTACCTTCCTGTTCCTGATTCGATTCCTCCCTCCTCTTCTATATACTTTTCTTTCTCGCCCTCTGAGTACGCTGGTAGTTTTTTGACGATATTTGATTTTTGTTTCCAACACTATCATCCCTCCTATTTCGACCCTTATTTGCAGAACTACTTTCCTTTTATGGTGCTCCTCTGATTCCTGGTCATCGTCCGATGTCCTGACGTCACTGCTACGGAAATCACTGTCTGAAGATCCTCCACTGCTTTTTGAGAAGGAAACACGTTTATTAGAAGATTCAAGACTGATTTTGATTTTTGTTTTTTCCTCCTTAATGGTATTACGATCAAACCCTCCCTCGGTCATAAACCACATTTCTGTCATATCCATTTTATCTCTCATGAACTTCTTTTGTTTCTAGACTGTGTTTCCAACTCCACTATTCTATTTTTTCTTTTAGATTAATGTCAAATTTAGAAAAGTTTGTATCTTTTTCAAACTTAGTAATTTCGGTTTGTATGTTTCCATCTCATCTCTGAGCTTTTTTATCTGATCTTCCTTATGCTCCAGAATTAATCTCAAAGCTTTTTGAACTTCTGATAATATATTATTCCATCTTCAACGAAAGTCTCCCTCTATATATTGAAACTCGGTCTTTTGTTCATATGTAAGCCTCTTGGGATTTTCCCATTATACAAATAACGTTTAAAACTGACAATGTCCCAATAGAGGTAAGTCTCTTTTATCACAAGTTTTTCTAATTGTAAAAACATTCCATATATAGTGTCATCTTGTACATTAAATTCGGCATTTGTTTCATAAATGCACTGTTCATAATTCTTAAACCAGCGGTTATAAAAACTTTTTCTTTGCTCACCACTAGAGATGTACTTTGGGTTCTAATAGAACCCAGTTTCGATTCGAATCCGGCGGTATCAAAGTCCCGACGAAACTTTCGGAACTCCCGGATTTTTAGAAACTCAAATTTTCTGAGTTTTCGATTTTTATCATAAATTCGATATTTATCGAAAGTAGATGATTATCGAAATCGAAAGTAGATGATTATCGAAAATGAAATCGAAAACGCAATAATCATCGAATTTATGGAAATGACTCTGCCACATGACCTAAATTCACCAACCACAGTAGTGCCAACCCCCTGGGTATAAAAGGCAAACTTTCAGACACCATTTTGTCAGTGTTTTGGAGAGTTTAGTTGGAGAGCTGATAGTTTTGGAGTTTGGAGAGATTTTTTCGTTTTTTGAGCGAACTTGAGCTTTGATTGTGTGGATTTCAGTGTGGTGGGTTAACACTTGCTGTTATCCCCCCGTGTTCATACATTGATAAAACCAAAAGTCCTTTTAAGGACTACTGTGAAACCAAAAGTCCTTTTAAGGACTACTGTGAAACCAAAAGTCATTTTAAGGACTAACCCATCCTTTTAAGTCCTTAGGACAATTTTCTGTGAGTCCTTTTAGAGGGCTTTGTGTGTTTTATTTCTCTCTGTCTGTATTAGTGTATACAGTATATATATATATATATATATACAGATATACAGGGAGAGCAAAATGCCAGGCAGGGCAAGAGGACGAGGCAGAGGAAGAAGTGCCTCTGCACGTGATGTTAGAGGCAAAGGTGGGCCCATGCAGTCTGCTGCTGCTGGGCAGGAGCCACCTGGCCCTTCACAGGGCAGGGCAACCTTTCCTGATATGTTCTGGGGTAGCCGGGCTAGGGCTATCAATCCTGATCAAGGAAGGCAGGTAGTCGACTGGATTACCCAGCCTTCCCCTTCCACCTCCTCACAGGCACAGGACAGCTGAGCTGCCACCACTGATAATATGCCTGCCCGGTGGCGGTGCAGCTGCTACCATTCAGTAGACAGTGCAGCATTCAGAGAGTTTGTGGCTATTGGCACACCACAGTGGCAAGTCCCTGGCCGTAATTATTTTGCCAAGAAGGCAGTACCAGCCCTGCACGAACACCTGCAGGGCAATATAGCTGCTTCGCTGGAATGTTTCTACCTGTGGGTCAATCCTGCCTGGCCCATGCCAAAGGTTTACACCCTTGTGGTGTCACCTGTTTTGACCATTGTGTACAGCTGCACCAGCTACTCTGTGGCTAATGTTTATACCTGTGGGTCAACCCTGCCTGGCCCATGCCAAATATTTACACCCTTGTGGTGTCACCTGTTTTGACTAACTAACTAAAGTGGTCCAGCTCCTGTACTACAGTGTGCCTGGGATGGTATAATTATGTGTGCAGTAAATTATAAAGACAACATTTTAAAGGTAGAATAAATATAAAGAAATCTTATTTATCCTTCCTTTATATAAAATTATTTTCCATTTTGTGGAGATTGCATTGAGTTTTTAGACTGTACTATGTAGGTGGGGGTAGGCTAAAATAATATTATACATAGTAAAAGTGTATATTGTAATATAAAAGGTATAACATGAATTAGTTTATTAATATGTACAAAATAAAGATATATAAGTGTGTAACAGCGTGTAAATGGCATATGAAATAAAAAATAAATAAGTACTAACCTACAGAATCTCCCCACGTTTGAATGGACTGGTCAAAATGGGAGCTATAGACACACCTCTCAAATTTATTAAATTCTGCATGGAAGTTTGCTGCCATTTCCTTATTGTCCTTATTATCCAATAGGTGTGCTTCTGGTAGCTGCTGTAGCACTACATCACATCCTGACGCAATGCATGCTTTACAGTAACATCCTTTAGCTTTGCATTGTGGTAGAGACTTACTGAGTATGTGCGAGTTAATGGCCAATCAAAAGAAAGTTTGCTTTCCCAGTAAGTGTAGATGATATCCAGCTGTATTGCATTGTGGGAGAGACTTACTGAGCATGTGCGAGTTAATGGACAATCAAAGTTTGCTTTCCCAGTAAGTGTAGATGATATCCAGCTGTATTGCATTGTGGGAGAGACTTACTGAGCATGTGCGAGTTAATGGCCAATCAAAACAAAGTTTGCTTTCCCAGTAAGTGTAGATGATATCCAGCTGTATTGCATTGTGGGAGAGACTTACTGAGCATGTGCAAGTTAATGGCCAATCAAAACAAAGTTTGCTTTCCCAGTAAGTGTAGATGATATCCAGCTGTATTGCATTGTGGGAGAGTGCTTCACATCCTCATGCAATGTGTAGTGGAAGCGGGTGGGCATGGCCAAACGACACTGTCTGTCTCTCTCTCTGTCTCTCCCTCTGTCTCTCCCTCTGTCTGTCTCTGTCAATTTCTCTGTCTCTTTCTCCTATTCTGTTAGCAGCAGTGCTCACAATGATCAGCTTCCAGGTTAGTACAATTATTATAAATTGTCCCATTACTGTAATAGTGGCCGACTGTATTCTAGCAGCCAATAGGAATACCCCATATTAAACAAGCACCAGGTTCCTCCTTACTGCCGCATGTGTGTAAAGTACAGCATCTAACAAAGCCCTTCCACATTGGTCGTAATCCAGGTAAAAGCCAATAGTGTTCCGTTTAACTGGGAGAGAAGGCATTGCCTATAGAAATGGTGGGCGATCCTTGCTGTTGCTAGGTATTGAGACGCTGCCTGTTCCTGCTTGAGAGCCCTGGGGATTAGCTGGAGGAGGGAGTTAATGTGTGTACAGTATTGTATGTATACAACTTGACAGCACCTGGTCTGGGGCTCCAAGTGCTGATGGAAGCCCTTGCGGCGGGGCCTGGTTTTCAGCCACAACCAGCCACAAACTACCCCTGGAAGACGGAACTACCGGGAAAGGCTCCAAGTGCCGCGGGAAGTTATCATTAGGTAAAAACGTATCTTAAACATAATAATTACACTACAAAAATAACAGCATTATTACTTAAAATATGTCATTCTTAGATAGGACTACCCTAATATGGAGGGCCTTGTAAGTGGTGGGTAGCTTACACATATATTTTAATCAATATATGTAACTAACACTCCAGCAAATTAAACTATATAAAATTAACCACTATTTTACAATACACCAGTTGTCATCCAATCACCTTAAAAAATTCTTTACCTATCTCCCAATACTGCAGGGTTTTAAGAAATAATTCCAATGATAGAATTTGCAAGCAACAAATTGAAGAAATGACACATAAATGTTTATCTAGAGGATATCCCAAAAAGATACTAGATAACGCCCTGGAAAAAGCATATTCTAAAATGGATAATAAGACAACAAAATTGAAGCACAAAGATGACAAATCAAAGTTCTTTTGCAGTATACAATTTAACAACATGGGAAATGAGATAAAAAACAGTTTGAAAAATAATTGGAAAGCTCTAACTACAGATGAAAATCTAAAAACAACATTACCACAACACCCGACTATAAGTTTCCGTAGAGGCAGAAATCTCAGAGACATTTTAGTAAAGACCGATCCAATAGCGAGCTATGCAAATGAAAGCTCATGGTTCCCAAAAAAGAAACAAGGTTGTACATCATGTGGAAAATGCACTTCGTGTAAACAAATGATACAGGGACGAACATTCAAACACCCGCATACTGATGAAATGATTGAAATCAGATACCCTATTACATGTACCACCACACGTCATATATATGACAACATGCCCATGTGGACTTACATACATCGGAAAAACCGACTTGAGTCTGAGATTACGTATTGATGGCCACCGCTCGGCCATAAAGACAGCAATTCGTGACAACCAAAGCAATAAACCGGTGGCAAAACATTACCTACAAAAAAACCACACTCCGAATAACTTTAAATACATAGGAATTGACCATATACCTCACTTGAAGAGAGGAATAAGCCTAAATAGCCAATTTTTTAAACAATCACTTTTAACAAGTAACCCCCTTTTTAATATTTTAAACACAGCACTGTATCACTTTACTAGGAAGCACTTTATAACTTAAGATCATCTATGCACTTGCACAAGTAGTTGATTTAAACTAAGACATGCTATTTGTTGTTTTTTTCTATTAATGTTGGGCAGCTTAAGGGTTAATTATGTGTCTCACAGACAATTATGCAAATGTGATTAAGTGATTACCTATCTAGTTAAATAGTCACCATGTGTGAGATTCACTCAGCTTGAAAAAGGTCATAAACCACGACCGAAACGTCGCTGTAAGCACTAAAAATTTTGCCTACACTGTATGGCCCTCGGCCATACGGCCATCATCATGCACCATGTATAGTGGTGCTGGTGGCGATGGTGTTGGTGCAGGGGATGGGCCGGGCTCCTGTGCTTCCATTTCTGTAAGATTATATAAAAAAATAAAATATATATTAATATGATGACAAACAGCTTTGCCGCACTTTTAATGCTTTTTAACACTTTATATAACAATCAGGGTAGGCCACACTAACTCATTTTTTACGTGTTTACGCACTCAATTTCACTCGCGATTTTAAATACCATGGAAATCACAGGAATGCACAAATTCTTGTGATTTCCGAAGCATGTGCGATTGCACATGCCTGTCCATTTTAGTAACACATGCGATCACCATTTTTTTTTTTTTTTGCACAATTGCTTGCGTTTCCATAATGGAAAATATTGAAATTGCGTGTGCAAATGCGAGACAATGCACTGGAATTGCGTGCACGCTTCAATGCGTTGCAGTGTGGCCCCAGCCTCAAGGTCGAAAAAAAATGGCTAAAACTGTGATACTTGCCTTGTGGTGGTGCCGGAGGCTGAAGAGGCGAAGGAGGAGGAGGAGGTGAGGGTGGTGTGGACCCTTTAGTCTCCGTATCGTCCTCTTCTGTAAGATTATATAAAAAATAAAATAAATTAATATGACGGTGGCGACAGCTTTGCTGGGCTTTCAAATGCCCCACCAGTTTATTCATTAACAATAATTAACATTTAGGGTGAGGCCACACTGCAACGCACAGGAATCGCGCACCAAATTGCGAGCGATTCTTGTGCGTTTTGCGTTCGCGTTTTGCACATGCGTTTTCGACCTTTTTGCATTAAGGAAATGCATGCGTTAACGCACCAAAAATGGTGAACGCATGCGTTACCAAAACGCGAACGGACGCGCAATCGCATGCACATCGGAAATCGCTGGAATTTTCGCATTCCCGCGATTTCCATTTTAGCGAAAATCGCGGGTGCGAACGTGAAGCGTGTGCGCAAACGCGTGAAAAACGCACTAGTGTGGCCTAGCCCTAACTAACATTTATAGCTAATCGCTGGCATGCAATAATTTTTTAAAATAACAAAAAGTTTTTCTGACAATTATTTATGTGATGTACAAAAAAGTACAAATAAGTGAGAATATTTTATATAAACATTTTATATAACAATCAAAGCAGAAAAAAATGTCTCAAACTGTGATACTTGCCTTCCGCTCTGTTGGCTATGTCAGTCACATAGCTTGACCGCTGCCTCTTCAAGTCAGACCATCTCCTCTGCAGCTGGAAGATGGTCTAGGAAATATTAAATTTTCTTTGCAGCTTCCTCTGCAAACTGCGCATAATGCGCAACTTTATATGTGGGGTGCCAGCCGGCATTCCCATCATAATTTTTTTTGGCCAGGTAGGCCACCATATACCTCTGCCACTCCATACTAAGCATCCTGGCTCAAAGTGAGGCTGTGATGCAGATTCTTATATAGTGGGGCAAACAGGAACAAGCTGCCAAAAACAGGAAGTAGATTCCGAAAGCAGATCGGCCGCTTTTGGGAATCTGCCAAAGTAGAACGGCCGATTTCGGTAATCCGCGAAACCGCACGCCGATTTCGGTAATATCCGAATGTACAGCGACCGTAACCCGCGAAAGTAGCTATCGATTTCGGTAACCCTCGAAAGCATGGATCGATTTCGGTAAACATCAAAAAGGTGTATCGTAAGTGGGGATCAATTTCGGTAACCCTCGATAATTGTACGAATCAGGGTAACCCTCGTAATCGTAAGTCCATCAACCCTCGAAAAGTAGCGATCGATTTCGGTAACCCTTGAATGTACAAGCTGATTTCGGTAACCCTCGTATTTGTGATATCGCTAACCCTCCAAAGTAGTGTTCGATTTGCGTAACCCTCGAAAATAGACCGCGAAAACTCAAAAAATGCCCGATCGTGAGGAAAGATAGATTTTAAATGAGTTTTACTTATATTTACGGGTTCCCCAGACCATTCCCCAGGTCCCTTTGCTATTAACAGTAACCTGCTATTACTATTTAATCCTTAAAATTGATAGAAACTTTCGAATTTATTTTCCCCATAGACTTCTATGGGTCCGTTTTCAGATTTTTTCAAATTTTCCCGAAAATTCGAAAATCCGAAAACGGGACGAAACTCATCAGTTTCGGCCATCTCTACTCACCACTCGCTGCAGCTACATCAGCTGTACCTTTTGACCGGACTACCTCCATACTTTCTTCCCACGTGGTTTATCGCCCTCCCGGCGATATCAAACGATGTATGATATGTATATCATTCAATGCCTAAATCTATACTCAAGCTGGCCGTGCTCACTCTGGACAAAAACAATTTGCAAATACACAGATTTGGTGGCTCAAGCCACTTTACCTTCCTTCTGCCGTGACCCTTTTTGCAAACAAAAATCTTTTCTTTACGTGCGGTCATTTGGGCTCAACACTGAGCTGTTGGGCGTGCTTCTGCCTGGGGCTTGTCCTAACCCCACTTCACTATTAACTTCAGCTCCTCCTTCCTCCTCCAGTCGGCAGCTTAGCACTGCTCCACAGTTATCAAAAATCAATTGACAGTTCTTGTCCGGTTAAAAAGTTACATTTTATTCGTACATGTTAAAATTGCCAATTTGCAAACCGATAGAACACAAGATGGTCTTCTTACGCGTTTCGGATTTACATCCTTGCTCATAGAGACCCATATTTTTCATATAATACATCCCTTAAAAAGGCTGCCGAGCCAATCAGAATACTCCCTTAATTACCTAATTATTAACCCTTTAGTCCCTTAGCTCGACTTTCATATTGGTCTACTTAACCCTTTATTCTAATACTGTTATACAAGAAAGACTTTGCCACATTTTATATACAAGAATACAAATTTTTTTTGAAACATACTTATTAATTGCAAGACTCACTCCTTTTTTGCACATTATCAGCTAACCATACTTAAATACATATTTTTCCTCATATTTTTTGACATATTCGATTTTTACTTATTATGGAAGTTCAAGACCCAACTTTAAATTTGTTCCTTATTGTAAAAGATCTACAAAAATAAAATAAAAATATTAATAACTATTGGAGTTCCAAAGTTAACAGGTTAGACTATACTGCAATATCAAACCTTGAATTAAGGCCTGTTGGTATCCTGTCTCTAACTCCAAGATCCAATACGCCTCTCGCTTATCGAGTAGTTTTTTTGGGTCTCCTCCCCATAATCCACATCTTACTCTCTTAATAATTTGTACCTTACATTTAGTGGAATTTACTCCATTACACTCTGAGAAATGTTTCCCTAATTTTTTTCCAGAGTGAGCACGGCCAGAGTATAGATTTGGGCATTGAATGCTATACATATCATACATCGTTTAGTCCAGTCAAAACGTACAGCTGATGTAGCTGCAGCGAGTGGTGAGCAAAGAAAACGTTTTTATAACCGCTGGTTTAAGAATTATGAACAGTGCATGTATGAAACAAATGCCGATTTTAATATACAAGATGACACTATAAATGGAATGTTTTTACAATTAGAAAAACTTGTGATAAAAGAGAATTACCTCTATTGGGACATTGTCAGTTTTAAACGTTATTTGCATAATGGGAAATCCCAAGAGGCTTACATATGAACAAAAGACCGAGTTTCAATATATTAGAGGAGACTTTCGTTGAAAGATGGAATAATATATTATCAGAATGTTCAAACAGCCTTATGAGATTAATTCTGGAGCATAAGGAAGATCAGATAAAAAAGCTCAGAGGCGAGATGGAACTAATACAAACCGAAATTACTAAGTTTGAAAAAGATACAAACTTTTCTAAATTTGACATTAATCTAAAAGAAAAAATAGAAATAGTGGAGTTGGAAACACAGTCTAGAAAACAAAAGAAGTTCATGAGAGATAAAATGGATTATGACAGAAATGTGGTTTATGACCGAGGGTTTGATCGTAATACCATTAAGGAGGAAAAAACAAAAATCAAAATCAGTCTTGAAATCTTCTAATAAACGTGTTTCCTTCTCAAAAAGCAGTGGAGAATCTTCAGACAGTGATTTCCGTAGCAGTGACATCAGGACATCGGATGATGACCAGGAATCAGAGGAGCACCATAAAAAGGAAAGTAGTTCTGCAAATAAGGGTCGAAATAGGAGGGATGATAATGTTGGAAACAAAAATCAAATATCGTCAAAAAACTACCAGCGTACTCAGAGGGCGAGAAGAAAAAGTATATTAGAAGAGGAGGGAGGAATCGAATCAGGAACAGGAAGGTACCCTCTGAGGAAAATGTGGGAAAGAAAGAAGAGATTCTAAATGTGATAAATTTATCTAAAGTAACTTTAAGTGAACCACAACTGACAGTACGCTCTAAAGGGTTAACGTTTGTACCTAAGACTCATTTCAACTTATTCAGAACAATTATTGATGTAAATGGTTTTGTCAGGAGACTGATGTTAAGGAAACATTTCTTTAATGAACAAGCTGAGCAATTAGAAGTGTCTGATATTGTTGGGGAGGAAAGTGATAATATGATAAATGTATTTATGTCTGAAGATTTAACACTGCTTCAGGATTTACAGGATATGGAGGATGATGGAAATTTAAGAATGTCGTGATGGACATAGAGGCTTATATGCTTGAGGCAAAGTGACAATTGGATGATAAAGGTACATACATAAAACTCCAAAGTAATCCCACAAAAATGTTTAACATGTAACTTAAGAGATTGGTGGAAACCTATCATAGTGTAGGGGTTTTGACAGATAAAAAGAAAGTTCAATTGGTAAGTGACTTTCCAGTGATACCTATATTCCATCATTTACCTAAGGTACACAAGAATCCTGTTAATCCAGAAGGAAGACCAATAATAGCGAGTATAGGTTCGATGGGAGAGTGTCTGGGTCAACTCATAGATTTCTATCTCCAGCCTATAGTCAAATCACTCAAATCGTACATCAAAGATACTAAGGATGTTCTAGCAAAGCTGGCAGCTGTAACATGGGAGAGTGACTGCTATTGGTTGACCCTAGATGTCAAGTCGCTATACTCTGTAATTGATCATAAACTTGGGCTAAAAGCCATTGAATTCTTTTTGGAAAGACATTCTAATTATGGTCCAGAATTAAGGAGGTTTATTTTGGATGGAATTGGCTTCCTATCCCATAACTACTTTGTTTTTGACGGGTTGTTCTACCTCCAGAGGTGTGGGACGGCGATGGGCGTGGCCTTTGCGCCTGCCTTTGCCAACATTTTCATGGGTTGGTGGGAAGGTACCCACATCTTTGGAGGTAGCAACCCGCATAGGAAACACATAAGATGGTATGGTCGCTATATAGACAACCTACTATTTATTTGGAAAAGAGATGTAGATACAATGAAGGATTTCCTTACATATGTAAATAAGAATGAGTTAAACTTGATCTTTACAGCTTCTTCTGATTCTAAACAAATATTTTATTTAGATCTAAAATTGATTGGCGATCTGGGTACAGGTCTAGTTATAACAGATGTATATAGAAAGGAGGTTGGGAAAAACACTGTGTTATTGGCCAACAGTTGTCATCCTAAACAGACCATAAAGGGGATACCTTATGGTCAGTTTATAAGACTACTACAAAATTGTTCTAATGAAGAGTTATTTATGAAAGCTTCAGAGGAACTAAAAATGAGATTACTGGAGAGGAAATATGACAGAGTTAATAGAGAAAGCTTATAACACAGCGAGACTGAGATCAAGGAAAGAACTGTTGTTCCAGCAAAAAAGAGAAAGAAAGGGGGATGATAAAAAACTTACCTAGTAACAGACTACATCTTGGAGTTTGATCAGATTAAACATATGATTTATGAACACTTGGCAATATTGAAGAGGGAACCTATCCTTAGACAGGTATTAAATGATGGAGTTAAGATGGTCTCCAGAAGAGCGAGAACAATTGGAAATAGAGTCTCACCAAGCCTTTGTTGGAATGATAGATTAAGAGGGAAGAGATTAACCTGGTTAAACAATCCAGGGAACTATCAATGTGGTAAAAACATTTGTAAAACGTGCCATAGAATAGAGGTAGGGATGATTTATAAATCAACAGTCACGGGAAAGACTCACAGAATATCTGAATATGTAAATTGTGATACATGTAACATTGTTTATCTAATTACTTGCACACACTGTCAAAAACAATATGTAGGCAGGACAACACGATCTTTGAAAGAAAGGGTTAGGGAACATTTAAATGCAATTGTGAAGCAGGATAGAAGGTCCCCAATAGGGAAACATTTCTCAGAGTGTAATGGAGGAAATTCCACTAAATGTAAGGTACAAATTATTGAGAGAGTAAGATGTGGATTACGGGGAGGAGACCCAATAAAACTACTCGATAAGCGAGAGGCGTTTTGGATCTTGGAGTTAGAGACAAGGATACCAACAGGCCTTAATTCAAGGTTTGATATTGCATGAATAGTGTAACCTGTTAAACTTTGGAACTCCAATAGTTATTATTATTTTTATTTTATTTTTGTAGATCTTTTACAATAAGGAACAAATTTAAAGTTGGGTCTTGAATAGTGAGCGCTGTGGACTTCCATAATAAGTAAAAATCATAAAGTGGGAATTAGTTATTTAAAGGGAAGCAGCAAGAAAAGTTTGAAACTAAAGAATATATCACGGAGAAATAAATAAGTATTTATGGTTGTATTATACCATCTGTATCCAATATGGTTTTAATGGTTGCTCGTAATTAAAGAGTTGGTTAGCCTAACTTATAATTAACGAATATGTCAAAAAATATGAGGAAAAATATGTATTTAAGTATGGTTAGCTGATAACGTGCAAAAAAGGAGTGAGTCTTGCAATAAGTATGTTTCAAAAAAAAATTGTATTCTTGTATATAAAATGTGGCAAAGGCTTTCTTGTATAACAGTATTAGAATAAAGGGTTAAGTAGACCAATATGAAAGTCGAGCTAAGGGACTAAAGGGTTAATAATTAGGTAATTAAGGGAGTATTCTGATTGGCTCGGCAGCCTTTTTAAGGGATGTTTTATATGAAAAACATAGGTCTCTATGAGTAAGGATGTAAATCCGAAACGTGTAAGAAGACCATCTTGTGTTCTATCTGTTTGCAAATTGGCAATTTTAACATGTACGAATAAAATGTAACTTTTTAACCAGACAAGAACTGTCAATTGATTTTTGATAACTGTGGAGCGGTGCTAAGCTGCCGACTGGAGGAGGAAGGAGGAGCTGAAGTTAATAGTGAAGTGGGGTTAGGACAAGCCCCAGGCAGAAGCACGCCCAACAGCTCAGTGTTGAGCCCAAACGACCGCATGTAAAGGAAAGGATTTTTGTTTGCAAAAAAGGGTCACGGCAGAAGGAAGGTAAAGCGGCTTGAGACACCAAATCTGTGTATCAAGAATGCTAGTGGCCAGGAAGCAGGCCTCTGCTAAAATTTACTACAAAGTTTGGCAAAGGTACATATCTTGGTTTAATTCCAGAGGTTTTCCCTCAAATTATTTTGTTCTTTCTCGACTTCTTCGATTCTTACAGTCTGGTCTAGATAAAGGACCGTCCCTCCGTTTTATAAAGGTTCAGGAATCTGCTCTATCTTTTTTCACAAACCTCTAGCTCTCAAATGAGGCGTCATTACTTTCCTACAGGGGATGGCTCATTTGCGTCCTGCTTGGCAATGTCTTCTTCAGCCTTGGGACCTCTGCTTTGTCCTCAGGGCTCTGCAGTCCACTCCTTTCGAGCCTCTGTAATCTTTCTTGGAAGACGCTCTCTCTACTGGGTACTGCTGTGTTTTACAGCCCAAGAAGTCACAGGTTCAAATCCCCTATTTTACTTATGAAACAATACAACATAGTCAACATACAACATACTGTCTGAGTTTTTAGCTTTTTTGTTTGTTTCCATCATGTTTCTAGAAAAATATAAACAGGGTTATTCAATAAAGTTCTTATCGTTAAAAATTGTGCAAATTTTGACCCAACCAATCAGATCTTATTTAACATTTGAAAGCAAACATCTAATTGGTTGGGGCAAAATTAGCACCATTTTTAGCAATAAGAACTTTTATTGAATCTCCCTGATAGCAGCTCTGTTTTTTATTTACCAACTAGTGTGAATTGCTGACAGCCTTCCAGGAGCAATACAAAAAAGTGAACTGATTTTACTGATATTTACTCAGATGTTCTTGAATCAAATGTGTCTGGAGTGGTGGCGAGCTTCTTCAGAGCTGGGTTTGAAAACATACAAACCATTGGGACGCAGGTTCAATTGCCCAGGCTTAACTTTTTTTGTTTCTAGCAAAAGATAGAAATTCTACATGTACACATATCCTCCATTAGCCCTTCTAGAAAGTTTTTTTTTTAGCAAGACACAGTATAGAAAGGTTGCAGGTTCTATTCCCCAAATGTTAATATTCTGTTTCTTATAGCCATGCAAGCAAAGAAAAACTGCAAAGATTACTTTTCTTTCTTGTATGTAATGTGTTTATACAAAAACTGCACTGAAATATGTGTTCTGTGTCAGAGGGAGGGATGATCTCTAAACTATAACATAATTGGCTGTCGGCTTCTAGGAAGCAAAGCTGAAGCATCATGTGAAGTTTACTGTGCACACTTAGCTGGCTGTTCCCAGATAAGGTGAATTATGGGAGCTGATCCCTAGTCCCCATAGTATATTTTCCTAAATCACCCAGCATCCACAGCAAAGGGAAAGATGAAACACAGCTTTTTGAACCTCTGTGAATGTGCTCTTTCTAGTTGGGAATGTTGTCTGGATACTACTGTTCTCCTTTAAATGCTTAATCAAAAAACTTTTTAAATTTTTTTTCAGACCGTTGTGGCAAGCCATCTAGTGAACGAGAAATGGAGCTTGAAGGTACTTGGGATAAAGACTCCTTCCCTTCTGGTTCAATTGCTACATTTCTTTGCCGCCCAGGATACAGTCCACTTGGTGTTATTAAAAAGGGATGCATGCGTGGTCAGTGGAGGTATATTACAAGAGGGATATGCGCAAGTAAGTGTGGATATAATTGCATTTATATTTTTGCATTTAAATGTGAGTTAGATCTTTAAGATGCCTATCTAGTCCTGGGGCTTTGTTCAGTGGCCAATATGATTTAATATGATTTCCACACCTCATAGTAAAATCTAACCGCATGAAGCTCCGCTCTTCTCCAAAAAGTTTACTTCACAGATTTCCTGTGCACACGGCACAGCAGGTGCAGAAAAAATTGATCTATGGTCTCTTTGCTGAAGTGGTGCAGGCTCCTGGTATTGTTGAAAGGGACAGGGCATCAGTGCATTGCTGTATAAAATCTAGTATAGGTGAGAAGTGAAAATGCAAACCTCCAGGGAATAACCATATCTTTACCATAATTGGGCTACTGTGACCCATGTGGTGTTACTTTTTAACAGGCATCGTCAGATTGACCTGAAGTTCTTGAAGATGTTTCGCTAGTTATCTAACTGGCTTTCTCAATTCAGAATGATTTCTACAAGAATCAGTTGGCAATAAATTCCCTGGACTGTGTCCCAATCAGCATAAAACAGCAAGGTGTTAGGGACCTCCTGACTGCAAGGTGTTGATTGTATTGTAGCTAAGCTGTGCAAAGAGTACCTTCATAAAACCTGACGGTCTGATTGTACAGGAAAGAAGAGCCTTAAAGTGCATGTCCACTCCCCAAACTAAAATTTAAAGGGCATCTATAGTGAAATGTATACATTGCTCCAATCCAGACATAAAAAAGGTTATTGTATTCTGCCTTATTCTCACCTTCCTCTGTGGCTCCGTGTCTGATTTACTGCAGAGCTCCCCACTCCCCCTCCCCTCTATGGTCATTCCCCCATTCAAGTAATCCATCTGCAAATTAATCCTATGAAACAAACCGCTCATGAGCATTAACCCTTTCACTGCCACAGAACGTATATTCACAATCTGTGCAGTGAATGACCAAACTGCCACAGATCGTGAATACACGATCTGTGGCTTCCCCACTGCAGAAAAAAATTTGGCCCCCGCTAGGGGCGATCGGGGGCAGCATTCAACTGCAACCCTAGCCCCCTCGATCCCCCCTCGATTGTGTACAAATCTGAGGGGGGGATCGGAAGATATACCTACCTGCAGCCCGGCAGCCGGTCCCACGTGGAGAGAGGAAGAGAGAGGAGGAGAGAGGAAGAGAGAGGAGGAGGTCTTCTGTCCGGAAAGGGAGACTCCGGTGACTCACTGAACTTCCTCCTTCACCGGGGTCTTCCCTAAGAGAGGTAAGATGCTGCCCCTGGTGGTCTAGTGAAGGTGTGATCTCCATTCAGATCACACTGCAGTACCTAGTATAGTACAAGCTGTCATGCTGACAGCCTTACTATACATTTTGTGAATAGAACTCAAAGTTCCATTCACAAATAGGATTTTTTCTAAGTCTTTGCTACTTAGCGAAGACTTAGAAAAAAAATGGGGACAGAGATCAAAATTTAGTGATCACTTCTGATCACCAAATTATTGATCTTTGCCAATGAATGAAAAATCACTTCCTGGAAAAAGATTTCCGGGAAGTGATTTTTCCGATCGGATTTCGAATTGGATTTCGAATTTGGGAATGATCCAAAAAAAAAAAAAAGGGGAAATACACACGAAAAAAATCTTAAAGTGATACACACACCTTTTTTTTTTTAACCTAAAAACTATAAATTAGCACAAAACTGTCTTCTCCAAGCTTCCCAATGTCCCCCGTGATATCGGTAAAGTAAACGCGGATCATTATTTGTTCGATTTCAAGGGAAACTAAGCCTATTTTAGTAGAAAATTTTGCAGAGGTACCAAAAAAAGACCGGATCGAATTTTTAGGATCAGTAAAGTGTGCAAAAACTTGTGGGACTCTCCGTACTAACTGGTTTTCACTAAAATACCACGAAAAGGGGAGTGGGGATAGGGTTGGGGGTGGGGTGTGGTGTTTTTTTATTTTTTCTTGTAATTGCAATTGCGCATGGATCCCATTTGAGCTAGTTGGTGGCCCCGTCTCTGTTTGCACCCACCCATATGGCATACCGTTTGATTCAGGACATGTGGGAGATTGCCATTTAGTGGGTTTTTTTACTTGCCAAGTGGGTTTAGGTAGGATTTCAACCATTGAGTCCTCTTATTTTATTTTTTCACAAAATCTCCTAAAGCACGGAGTTCTATGAATAACAGCGTCTGGAATTCTTCATGTATATACGAAAGCATGATACCATCAGGTAGCTGAAGGTGTGTAGCTTCCAAAAATATATAGTTTGTGGGGGGTATTTCCAAGTTGATTAGGCTGTTCAAATTACAGAACACTTTGATTTTTTTCTTGTAATTGGACTTGTGCATGTGTCCCATTTGAGCTACTTGGTGGCCACGTCTGTGTGCACCCACATATATGGCATACTGTTTGATGCAGGATATGTGGGAGATTGACATTTAGTGGGTTTTTTTGCTTGTCAAAAGGGTTTAGGTAGGATTTCAACCCTTGAATTATCTTATTTTATTTTTCACAAAACCTAAAAACACGGAGTTCTTTGGATCACTGGGTCTGGAATTCTTCATGTATGCATGAAGCATGGCATCGTAACGTAGCTGAAGGTGTGTAGATTCCAAAAATATATAGTTGTGGGGGGAATTTCCATGTTTCGGGACTGTTTCCTAAGAAAAAGTGTAGGCTGTTCAAATTACAGAGAACTTTGATTTTTTTTGTAATTGAATTTGTGCTCGTCCCATTTGAGCTAGTTGGTGGCCACGTCTCAGTGTACATCCACGCATAAGGCATAACGTTTGATTCAGAACATGTGGGAGATTGATATTTAGTGGGGGGCATTTCCAAGTTTTGGGGCTGTTTGAAATTACAGAGCACTTTGATTTTTTTCTTGTAATTACACTTGTGCATGCGTCCCATTTGAGCTAGTTGGTGGCCACGTCTCTGTGTACATCCACGCATATAGCATACCGTTTGATTCAGAACATGTGGGAGATTGACATTAAGTGGGGTTTTTTGCCTGTCAAGTGGGTTAAGGTAGGATTTCAACCCTTGAATCATCTTATTTTATTTTTCACAAAACCTAAAAACACGGAGTTCTTTGGATCACTGGGTCTGGAATTCTTCATGTATGCATGAAAGCATGGCATCGTAACGTAGCTGAAGGTGTGTAGATTCCAAAAATATATAGTTTGTGGGGGGAATTTCCATGTTTCGGGACTGTTTCCTAAGAAAAAGTGTAGGCTGTTCAAATTACAGAGAACTTTGATTTTTTCTTGTAATTGAATTTGTGCATGCGTCCCATTTGAGCTAGTTGGTGGCCACGTCTCAGTGTACATCCACGCATATGGCATAACGTTTGATTCAGAACATGTGTGAGATTGATATTTAGTGGGGGGCATTTCCAAGTTTTGGGGCGTTTGAAATTACAGAGCACTTTGATTTTTTTCTTGTAATTACACATGTGCATGCGTCCCATTTGAGCTAGTTGGTGGCCACGTCTCTGTGTACATCCACGCATATAGCATACCGTTTGATTCAGAACATGTGGGAGATTGACATTAGTGGGGTTTTTTGCCTGTCAATGGGTTAAGGTAGGATTTCAACCTTTGAATCATCTTACTTTATTTTTCACAAAACCTCCTAAAAACACGGAGTTATTTGGATTACTGGGTCTGGAATTATTCATGTACGTATGAAAGCATGGCATCGTAACGTAGCTGAAGGTGTGTAGATTCCAAGAATATATAGTTTTGGGGGGCATTTCTTATAGAGGGGTGTTTGGTCTGACAAATCTGAAAGTTGCTGTAATTGGGCCATTGTTCATTGGCTCACTTTGTGGCTAATTGATCCACGTTTGCGTTTGTAACCATACATAGGCATACCGTTTGATTCAGGACATTTAGGAGATTGATATTTGGTAACTTTTTTTTTTACATTACTTGGGATTTTGGCACGATTTCTACCTTTTTTTTTATTTTTTTAGAAAATCTGCTAAAACTGCAAACTTCTACGAAGAACTGCGCCCACACCATTGATGGTACGAATGAACAAACTACAGAATTTCGTAGATAAAGGTGTGTGGATTCGAGAAATATATGGTTTGTGGGGAAAAATTGCAGACTGTTCAAATTCAAATTTGGCTGAATATTTTTGCTGTTTCTGAGCCATTGTGCATTGTTTCACTTTGTGGCCATTCGCTTCCACGTCCACGTGTGTAACCACACATATGGCATACCGTTTGATTCAGGACATTTGGTAGATTGATATTTAGTAACTTTTTTTTACATTCCATGAGGTTTTGGCATGATTTCTACCTTTTGATGTTGTTTTTTTTATTTTTTTCAGACAAATGCGAATTTCTACGAAGAACTGCCGCCACAATAATTGATGGTATGAATGAACAACTACAGCGTTAAGTAGCTGAAGGTATGTAGATTCTGAGAATATATAGTTTTTGCGGGGGTATTTCCAAGTTAGAGGGGTTTCAGTTTGAAAAATCTGGGAAAATGCTGTTATTGGCTCACTGCGCATTGTTTTACTTTTTGTCTAGTCGCTTCCACGTGCGTGTGTGTAACCACACATATTGCATACCGTTTGATTCAGAACATTTAGGAGATTGATATTTGGTAAGTTTTTTTTTTACATTACATGGGTTTTTGGTGTGATTTTTGTAACTTTGAAATGTATTTTTCTCTATTTTTTCCAGAAAATTGTGTAAAATGATGCGAAATTCTACGAAGAACTGGCGCCACACCATTGATGGTATGAATGAACGAACTACAGTGCTACATAGCTGAAGATGTGTATGTACAGGAATATAGTTTGTGGGGGGTATTTCTGAGTTATTAGGGTGTTTTGTGGAAAAAACTGCAGACTGTCCAAATTCAGAGTTGGCTAAATATTTTCACTGTTTCTGAGCCATCATGCATTGTCACATTTTTACATTCCATGAGGTTTTGGCGGGTTTTTTACGTTTTGAAGTTGTTTTTTGTTAATTTTTTCAGAAAAGTGCTAACTTCTACAGAACTGCACCCACACCATTGATGGTATGAATGAATGAACTACAGTGCTACATAGCTGAAGGTGTGTAGATTTCAGCAATATATAGTTTGTGGGGGGTATTTCTAATTTACGGGGGTGTTTCGTGGAAAAAACTGCAGACTGTCCAAATTCGGAGTTGGCTAAATATTTTCGCCGTTTCTGAGCCATCGTATATTGTCTCACTTTGTGGCTTTTCGCTTCCACCTCCGTGTGTGTAACCACACATATGGCATACCGTTTGATTCAGGACATTTGGGAGATTGATATTTAGTAACTTTTTTTTAGATTCCATGAGGTTTTGGCATGATTTCTACCTTTTTGAATGTTGTTTGATGTTAATTTTTTTTGAAAATCTGGTAAAAGTGCAAACTTCTACGAAGAACTACCCACACACCATTGATGGTATGAATGAACGAACTACAGCGTTACATAGCTAAAGGTGTGCAGATTTCAGGAATATATAGTTTGCGGGGGGTACTTATGGTTGGGGGGGTGTTTTGTGGAAAAACTGCAGACTGTTCAATACAAAACTGGCTAATTTTATTTTGCTGCTACTGACATTTGGCACTGGTCACGCTCTGGGTTAGTTGATACCATGTCTCTGGGTACACCCATGAATGTGGCATACCGTTTTATTCGGGAGGGGTTAGCTTTCATATTTGAGATGCGTTTGAACTTTCCTCCACAGTTTTTAGCTGAAATTCACATTTATTTTGTCTCTGGTTTTACGTTGAGGAAAAAGGAAAATGTGAGAAAATAACTTACAATTGGACGAAGAGCTGCGTCCGGGTATCTGCATTTTGATCGAAACTAACCTCACTCGAAAATCCTGCGGGTGTGTAGTTTCTAAAAATATCTCACTTGTGGGGATATTTTAGTTAATTTGGTAGATATTCTATGTTAGCTGTCAGTAGTGGTAATACATTTTTATTTGGTGTAATATTCTTGAAGGTGCAGTTTTAGTTTGGGGGGGTCTCCTGTACAGGAAAAGTCGGGTACCTACATATACTGGTATCGTTGTACTCGGGAGAATCAGAGCTTTTAGAAAGAAAGAAAAAAAAAAAAAGATTTTTGTGTGTAACCTCAAGATAACTATAAGTAAAAATGGGAAAAATCCATGAAAAGTTGCAAATTTTTCCCATAATTCCAGTAAAATTTCCAGAAAAGTTACAAAATTCTGTTACCATGTTAAAGTACACTTTATGCTGAAAAAAACAATGTATAATATTCCTGATTTAGTGCAAGGTTTCCTACTGTAAAAATAGTCTAAAGCGATTAAGGGCAAAATCCTGAAAATTCTTCTGGCAGTTAACGCAAAAAAAAATTGAAATTCTCCTGGCACTCAAGGGTTAATCCTCCTACACATGACACATCACTCTAACTTTTGTAAACAACAACAAAAAAGTTTCTTCTCGTTGTTCTGAAGATAGTGCTAAATAGGTGGGGAAGGGGGGGGGGAGACAGAGTCCTGCTGAAGTCCAATCTCCCTTTTACAGGCAATAAATTGATGAAAGCTTAGGAAGGAGGGGGACTTCCCCTTCCCTTCTGTTTTTAACCCAGTATTTGCCAAGCATTTAGTGAGCATTTTAGTCATTGGGTGACTTGCTGTAAAACTTGTGTAAGCCTACACGCTATACTGGCATGCTGTTAAGGGATTTGATTGACAGCTAAAGCAGGAGTGGTGTATTAAATCTTCACTTCTTTTAACTTATATATCTCAGGACAGAGGAGGAATCTGAAGGAAATAAAGGCACTCTGCAGGTTGGGGATTATAGAACACAAAGAAAGAAAAAAATGTAAGTGTTCCCACTATAGATGCCCTTTAACCCACTACTGGCCCCACTGAAGTTTAAAAAAAAAAATCCTTACCTTACATCTCTGCTCCTCATGCAGTGCTTGTCACGATCCACATCTGCTGGTGACTTTATCAACTGCTTGCATGAACTTCCCTCCTTTCCACCAGCAGATATCATTGTTCTCCTCAGAGATAGCACTTCCGAACTTCTACCTGCCCACCAGCAGAGGGCTCTCTACCTCAAGAACTGTGTGTGTTACAGACTATTGCTGGGAGGAGATCTGTCACCTGACCTTCCATGTCTGCATTTAAGGCCAGCATGAACATTGCTTCAGTGCAGTTCATAGTACTTACGTTTCCTGTGTCCTAGCCGGAGTTATCAGTCCTTGTATTAAGTCCTGTATCCGTGTTCCTTGTGTCTATTCTCTGCCTAGCGATTATCTTGTATTATTTTATCTCCCGGTTTATATTTTTCCTGTACCCCTACCCGTTTGCCTGCTGCCTCTTGTTCTGCGTATTATTGGTTTATTGTTATTTTTATCTTCCTGGGTTTTGGGTCTGTGTGCACCACACTTGTATATACACTGGATTACTCTGCATTGATATCTGATGCAGTGTAGGCTAATTGTATGTACTACAGACTGCAGGTGTATGCTCATTAAATACCTTGCCTGCAGGGAGATTGTCTTGCATTACATTTTCGTATATTATTGCATGTAGCATGTTGTAGTGCATGAGGGTAATGTCTACAACTGCTTCATTATCATTTATATTCCTTGCAATTGTTAATAATTGCCTTGTTCATTTATTCCTGGCTTGGTCTCTCAGTTTTTCCCCATAAGTGACATTTCCTATATTATTGCATATCTTGTGCATTGCTCGTGTTGGTTCAGGTGCATGCAGAAATGCAATCGTTACAGTGCTTGTCCAAAGTCCAGGAAACTGGTCTCTCCCAATCACAGACGTGGCTGGTGGTCCGGCCCCTGTTTGCAAGTTCCGGCAATCAGGGACCTTGATCAAGTGACGTAGGAACGAGGGGCTGTAAGTAGAGTTCTGGTTCTTTTTTTAGTAATCTGAATAGCAGTTGGGAGTGGGCAGGGGTATCCTACAATATATAAAAAGTTTTTCTTTAGGGTGAACATGCCCTTTAACAACCCCTTCAGGAAGACTATACACAATTCTAACTACGTATTAGGAAAGATGCACAGTGGTACTCAACACCTTGAATTAGCCATGATATGGTAACCACACACTAGCTAACAATTACAACACATAGGAGGCTCTATAATCGATCTCACCAGCCACTAAAAGGAAAAGTCCATAAACTTACTATAACTGCTTCAAGAGGACAAAAGCAATGATGAAGCAACATACCATCAACTCTACTCTCTAGAAAGAAGTACAAGCATTCGCAGAACACTTAAATGCTGTGAACCATAACATCAGATTTACATGGGAAGAGGTGCAAAACAACACACTGGCTTTCTTGAACTGCTTGGTATAAGTCAGGGAGAATGGTAAAATGGAAGTAGAAGTTTACAGAAAACCAACCTACATAGACCAGTATTTGATGTTTGACTCCCACCACCCTCTAGATCACAAGCTGTGTGTCATGAGAACCCTGCAACACAGAGCAGAGAACAGACCTACTAGCCCTAGACTAAGGCTAATTAAATTAAATATCTCAAAGAAGCCCTTAAAATGTGTGGGGTACCGGGACTGGGTCTTTTTCAAACAAATACTACCAGTGAAGGTGGAAGCAAGACGGAGAAAGAACATGGTCGTTCCATATGTAGCAGGGGTGTCAGAGAAATTAAGATACATTTTTAAGAGTCACGGTATCCCTTTCTGCTTTGAACCAAACAACCCACTGAGGCAGCAACTAGTGCATCTAAAAGACCCAATAGGAAACAAAAGAAAAGTGACATAATATGTGCAGTGCAGTGAAGTGAAGACTGCTCGGGTTTATATGTGGAGACAAAACACAGCTTTACCAAGCTTTACCAGCACAGAAAAGCTGTGGACTTAGCTGTGTTCCTGCATCTTAAAGGAGAACTAAACCTCAGTTTTTCAGATCCTAATGTAAAGTTTTTCTCCTCAGAACACCTACACGTTGAAAGATTCTTCTCTAGTTATTGCATTTAGTAGATATGAGTAATAGATTCTGTAACAAAGGAGGCTTCCATCTTGTTGCCAGTACAACTCATAGCCCATGTTGGCTTCAAAGATCCACGCCCCCTGACCCCAGCATTCACTGTCTCTATGTGCAGAGTGCTGTGTGTTTAGAAACAATCAGACCAAGAGTCACAAGTTCAAATCCCCTAGCTTACTTATGCAACAATATAACATAGTCTACTGCCTGAGTTTAGTGCTTTTTTTGTTTGTTTGTTTCCATGTTTCTAGAAAATATGAAGTTTCTACATATGTACAATCTTTATATATAGCAGCTCTGTTATTTATGTACCAACCAGTGTGAATTGCTGACAATCTTCCAGTACAATACAAAAAGTGTACTGATTTTACTGACATTTACTTCTATCGATTGAGAGTTCACCTGTGGTGTGTTCTGCTAGAGTGCTGGGTTAGAAAGAAATCAGACTACTGGACACAGGTTCGATTCCCCATGTTCCCTTTTTTTGTTTTATTATGTGATTTATTATGTATTATTAAGATAAGACTCTACATGTACTAGTCCATTACTTATTAGCCCTTGTGGCCTAGTGGTAGAAAGCTTTCTTCTTAGAAAGACACAGAATAGAAGGTTGCTGGTTCAATTCCCCATACTTACTTTTATTTTTTTGCTGAAATGTTAAATGTTCTGTTTCTTTCATCCATGCTAGCAAAGACATACACTGCAAAGATTACTTTTCTTTTTGTATGTAAAGCATAGGAATTTATCATTGTTAGGGACAGAGCATTTCTAATGTGTTTATACAAAACTGTACTGGTATCTTGTGTTCTGTGTCAGAGGGAGGGAACTCTGAGCTGTAACATGATTGGCTGTCAGCTTCCAGGAAGCAAGACTGCAGTTTCCTGTGAAGTGTCCGGCGGACACTTAGATGGGTGTTCCCAATAAGGTGAATTATGGGAGCTGACCCTTAGTACACACAGGTTATTTTCATAAATCACCCAGCATCCACAGCAAAGGGAGACATGAGACACAGCTTGTTGTTCGTTTGTGAATGTGCTCTCTCTATTGGGACAATGTTGTCTTGGGCTTTAGTTCTCCTTTAAGTAAAAAACATGTGGTTAAAGATTAGTGATGTCATCATCTTGACGAAGGAACATAATTGATTTAAAAAACCAAGCCTGAATAGGGGTGTGTATGTGTTTCCGACACCATTTGCCTGCCATGAACAATGCAGTTTTCATAATACCTCTTAGCCACAATGCAATCAACACCTTGCATTCAAGTCCCTGACACCTGGCTGTTATATGTTGATTGGTACACAGTCCAGGGTACTTATTGCAAACATATTCTTGTACAAGTCATTCCAAACCAATTACAAATGTTTTAGTAGTCCAGCAAACGGTATAATCAAGTATATATATTTCATTTACATGTCTTTTTTTTAGCACTGTTGAAATTTACATTTTTATTTCATAGAAAAAACATGTGGACATCCAGGAGATATCCCGTTTGGTTCATTTGATCTTGTGGGAGAGATTGAATTTGTGTTTGGAGCTGTTGTGGTTATACTATTGTGACATTGGGTGAGTATAACCGGCTTATTACTTCCTGGGGATGAAATGCCAAATCTTTAGAGGCTTAACAGCATTTCACAGGCTAGATGCAAAACTAGAAATCCAGCTACAGACCTGTTTTGGGCTTTACTGAGCCATCTTCAGTGTAAAGGAGACCTTTGGTTTTGCAAAGTGAAGCGCCTATAGACAGACTTCACCAAGGAATTAAATAAGATATGGAGAGTATAAGGCATTAAATCTCCCCTACACTCATATGTAAAGGGTAGTTTCCATGGCAGCCACACTTCATCACCATTATAACATGACACTTATGTATTATTTTGTATAAAGCATAAAAGTTTGTGTGATTAAAAGCTCTCTGCCTTTTTTGGGTATCTATAGGAGAAACAAAAACAAATTGCAGTAAATAATATAATTTGTGTTTCTTACCTCCATTTATCAGTTGGTGAGCGAACTGAACACCAGAACATGTACTGCAACTGGATGGAGTAACTATGCTCCTACTTGTGAAGGTAATAAATGTTTTGTTTATAAACCTAACAAAGAAAACTATTCAATTATAATTTATTTGCATTTTTTTTCTTTTAATATCTTTCTCTCTTAAATAATTATTTCCTGTTCAGTGACTAGTTGTGAATTCAGGGGTAGCTACCCAAAAGCTGTCATCTGTGAATCGACAAAGCAGATGGCAGCATGAATAATCCCACATTTTGATCAAAGGCAGCAGAGAGATTAAAGGACATGTTCAACCTTAAAACAAAAAACTGGTCAAAGGTCCTTCAGGGGTGTCCCTAGGGTTTTTGGCACCTGAAAATCTTTTGAATGGTGCCCATAGGTGGGTGCGCCGCGGCAATGTGTGAGTGGGTGTTCTCCACATTAGAAATCTCTACCATACTTTATGTAGAATAAAATATGTTGGCCAAATTATTTGTAAGCCTGCCACCACGTCAAGCTACATTCTTCCTTAAATATCCAACGTGTCTGGGTGGTGCAAACATTACTATTGATAAGGACAGAAGGTGTCAGAACCTTAACCGTAGTGTTTCAGCCACACTCCAGGCTGCGTCATGGTCTTGGTTCTCTTTTATTCTGCTACTTTACAGTTGTCAACACTCCCAACATAGGTAACCCTTTGAGAGTGATACATCACCAGAGTAACCAGTAGAGGACGCTGCCTTATGGATGGTAATGGGGGTTCCTAGGTTTTTTTTGCTTTTTTTTCCTTTTTGCACCTGAAACAAGTGCTGCCTGTAAGTAGGTGTGAGCTACTTAACATTAGTACATTGCAAATTTTGTATTTCAAAACAGTTATTTTATACAAGTGGGAATGTGACACTGGGGGATGAGTGGAATGTGACACTGGGGGATGAGTGGGAATGTGACACTGGGGATGAGTGGGAATGTGACACTGGGGGATGAGTGGGAATGTGACACTGGGGGACGGTTGGAATGTGACACTGGGGAAGTGGGATGTGACACTGGGCATAATGGGAATGTGAACCTGGGGGATGAGTGGGAATGTGACCCTGGGGATGAGGGGAATGTGACACTGGGGGATGAGTGGGAATGTGACACTGGGGATGAGTGGGAATGTGACACTGGGGGATGAGTGGGAATGTGACACTGGGGGATGAGTGGGAATGTGACACTGGGGGATGAGTGGAATGTGACACTGGGGATGAGAGGAATGTGACACTGGGGGATGAGAGGATTGTACACTGGGGATGAGTGGGAATGTGACACTGCGGGATGAGTGGGAATGTGACACTGGGGGATGAGTGGGAATGTGAACCTGGGGCATAGTGGAATGTGAACCTGGGGAGTGGGAATTTGACGCTGGGAATAAGTGGGAATGTGACCCTGGGATGAGAGAGGAATGTGACACTGGGGGATGAGTGGGAATGTGACACTGGGGATGATTGGGAATGTGACACTGGGGGATGAGTGGAATGTGACACTGGGGATGAGAGGAATGTGACACTGGGGGATGAGTGGAATGTGACACTGGGGATGAGAGGGAATGTGACACTGGGGATGAGTGGGAAGGTGACACTGGGGAGAGTGGAATGTGACCTGGGGCAAAGTGGGAATGTGAACCTGGGGGATGAGAGGGAATGTGACACTGGGGGATGAGAGGGAATGTGACACTGGGGGATGAGTGGGAATGTGAACTGGGGCATAGTGGGAATGTGAACCTGGGGATGAGGGAATGTGACACTGGGGGATGAGTGGGAATGTGACGCTGGGGGATGAGTGGGAATGTGACCCTGGGGATGAGTGGGAATGTGACCCTGGGGGATGAGGGGATGAGTGGAATGTGACCCTGGGGGATGAGGGGAAATGTGACCTTGGGGGATAAGTGGAAATGTGATCCTGGGGGATAAGTGGGTGGGTGACAGTGAGATACTTTTAACACTACTTCTTGCCAGTTAGAACCAATCACACCTACTTTCTTCCCCACCAGCTCCATTAGAAGACCGTCTCTCACCGTCCCTCTTACCCAGTCCACAGCTGTTTTGGTGCAAGACATGCATGGTAGAGCTGTATCCTCTGGCTGCTGTCAGCAGTTGTGCACACAGGAGGGGCCTCAAAGACAAGATGGGCCCCCTCACACACACACAAGCACACCCTCAAACACACTATCTCTCACACACTCTCACACACACACTCTCTCTTGTCACACACCACACTCTCTCAAACACAACTATTGTGTTTTTGAATTGCCCATTACTGAAAACTATAATTCTTCCCAAATCTTTTCCCTGATGTTTTAAGATATCTTTAAAACATCTTACAATTCAGCGGTCAAGTGCCGTATTTCATAACTCTTCTGCTGTGTTTTGTTGTCTAACACTAACTGGTGAACCGGAGGCTAACTGAGGGCTGACTGTAAAGCTGGTTTGTGAACTGTAGGGCTGACTGTAATGCTGGTTTGTGAACTGTAGGTTGACTGTAAAGCTGGTTTGTGAACTGTAGGGTTGACTGTAAAGCTGGTTTGTGAACTGTAGGGCTGACTGTAAAGCTGGTTTGTGAACTGGAAGCTGACTGTAAAGCTGTTTGTGAACTGGAAGGCTGACTGTAAAGCTGGTTTGTGAACTGGAAGGCTGACTGTAAAGCTGGTTTGTGAACTGGAGGCTGACTGTAAAGCTGGTTGTAACTGGAAGGCTGACTGTAAAGCTGGTTTGTAAACTGGAAGGCTGACTGTAAAGCTGTGTTTGTAAACTGGAAGGCTACTGTAAAGCTGGTTTGTAAACTGGAAGGCTGACTGTAAGCTGGTTGTGAACTGTAGGCTGACTGTAAAGCTGGTTTGTGAACTGCAGGGCTGACTGTAAAGCTGGTTTGTGAAACTATAGGACGGATGTGTAAAGCTGGTTTATGAACTGGAAAACTTACTGTAAAGCTGGTTTGTGACCTAGAAGGCTGACTTAAAACTGTTTTATCAAATAGAGGGCTGACTTACGGTAATGGTTTGAGAGCTGTCTGTAAAGCTGTTTTTTGAACTAGAGCTCACAAAAACGGGTTTGAACTGGAGGGCTGACTGAAACTGGTTTGTGACCTGGAGGGCTTACACACAGAGTTTAGAATGGGGGGCTGACTACTGGTTTGTGAACTGGAGGGCTGGAGTTCCTTTCTGCAGTGTCCCAGAAGTTACAGCTCGCCTCTTCCTGCTCTTGAGCAATGTGACACCGGTCCGGAAAAAACTTTGTAAACATACAATTGCATTACAATTGCAAACAAACAACATTGCATTACAAGGCAGGCACGCACAACGGCACAAGCGCTCTCGCGGCCGCTCAATATGGTAACTAATACGGTCCGTGCTGCGCTGTTAAAAGGGGGATAACGGAAAATGACGCTTGTCTGCTTGGCAGCAAATGCACATAGTAACATAGTATTGAGGTTCAATAAAACATACGTCCATCAAGACCTTTTCACTCTTTTTTAAAACCTACCTAACGGTTGATGGGTGATTAGAGGAAGTAAAAAAAAAAAAAACAGCTAAAAAGAGGGGGGGGATTCCTTAATGAATCCAAATGGCAATCGGAAAGTATCCCTTGATCAACCAGATCTACATATATGTAGTATACCAGTGATTCTCTTTTTTAGTTTTATAACTTATTTACAGTAGCCCACTTTTAAAGGGCAACTAAAGCCACAGAACAACACTGAACCAGAAGGCGAACAATTGATTATAACCAGTAATCTGCGTCTTACCTCTCATTTTGGTACAGGCCTGGGAAATTTACCTAAATAACATATGGTTTGTGCTTCTCAGCATTCTAGTATCAGACAGTTTGGTCAATGACCATTATGTTCTGCACATGCTCAGTCCTTAGCTATGGCACAAACTTGTACAGTTGGTCACACCCATTAATAATCTCTAGCCAATCTTTTTACGACCAGATAAGCAAGGAAGCATGTGACTGAGGTCAGGAGTGTGGGTCTGACCTGCCCATACACACAGATACTTCATCCAGTTCTTAACAGGCTTTGACTTACTTTAACAGAGTTTACTAAAGTGGCATTTTATAGTTTATTGGTGTTTTTTAGGGGGGGTTTTTTTTCAGATTCTGGAGTATATAAAATTGGGTTTAGTTCTCCTTTAAAGCTATTCAATAAATTCCTATTACCACATCTGTGGAAGACAGTTCCACAGTTTCACCATTCTCACTGTAAAGAACCCTTCCTAACCTGAAGATGAAAATTATTTTCTTCTAATCTTAAGGATGTCCACATGCCCTCTGATATGACCTATTAGTGAACAATGCACAGAGAATTTATTATATGGACCATTGATATATTTGTATAAACGTCGCTTCTCCATAGTAGACAACCCTAACTTGTCTTGTCTGCCTGCGTCAAGCCCCTCCATTCCCTTATTATTTTAGTTGCCCTTCTCTGAACTGCTTCCATTTCCCAGATGTACCTGGCATGTTTTGCATATGGATTCAAAACTGCACTGCATATTCATTAAAAACTGCACTGCACATTAGCCTTTTCAGCATCCTCTATAACCATCTTAGATCTTTATTTAATGGTCCCACGTTCTCAGTTCTCATCTTTTTACTATTTATATACTTATAAAACATTTTGGGTTAAAGGGCACGTCCACCCCCAAAACTATAATTTCCCCTCTACTGGCCCCACTAGTGTAGTGTAAGAAATCCTTACCTTACATCCCTGCTCCAATGGTTCTCCTTAAAGTCCCTATAAGTCAAAACTGTGCACAGGAGCACTGCAGGGAGGGGAAATTGTTTCCGCCCTGAGGTGTCCTCTCAGAGGTTTTTGGCTTGCTCAGAGCAGCCCTCCTTCCCTCTCCCTCCTTCTCCTCCCTTTCCCTCCTTTTTCAGCTCCCTCCTCCTAGTGTAATTCCATTTGTCATATTGTAGGGCTTCCTCCCCCAGCCCCAACCACATTATTATTTTCAGAAACTCCCCGAACTTTATTACCTTCCCTCTCTCCTCCGGCATTCTGAACTGCCGGCGCCGCATCATGATTGGCTGCCTCTCTGCCGTGCGGCGAGGATAGAGCAGTGCGGCAAGAGGAATAGAGGAAGGTAAGTAGTTCGGGGGACTTTCTGAAAATAATAATAATGCGGTTGGGGCTGGGGTAGTAAGCCTACAATATGACAAATTTTGAAAAGGGATTAGACATGCCCTTTAAACCTGCTTGTTTTCTGCAGATCCTGTCTGTCTTTTTCAGAAATCTGTACTGTTGTACCTAGCTTTAGGTCAGTGCAGACAGTAATCTATCTGTGCCCCTATGCCTGATGGAATCACCTGGTGCTGCTAGTAGTAAATTGGCCTCAAACTTTAGAATTGCTGCAGCCTGCAGGGTCCTAGTGCTCACTGAAGTGAAGTCAGTAGGTTTGGGAAGGAGACACAGAATTTCTTGCTGCCCTGTTTTTAAAGTTTATGTGGTGCCTGGAAGAGGGCAGGGGAATCTCCAAAAACAGCCCTCCAGCCATTTTAAGTCAGCCCCTTGTTCAAAAAACAAAGTCTGTCAGCCCTCCTGTCACAAACCAGAGTCTGTCAGCCATCCTGTTTACAATCAGAGTCTGTCAGCCCTCCTGTCACAAAACAGTCGTTCAGCCCCCCTGTTCACAAACCAGAGTCTGTCACCATCCTGTTTACAATCAAGTCTGTAAGCCCTCCTGTTCACAAAACAGTCTTTCAGCCCCCCCTGTTCACAAACCAGAGTCTTTTAGCCCGCCTGTTCACAAACCAGAGTCTGTCAGCCCTCCTGTTCACAAACCAGAGTTTGTCAGCCCTCCTATTCTCAAACCAGAGTCTGTCGCCCTCCTATTCTCAAACCAGAGTCCTGTCAGCCCTCCTGTTCACAACCAGAGTTTGCCAGCCCCCCTATTGGGGGGTCCCATGAGTGGGACGAAAAGCGTCAGGGTCCAACTATGTGTGTATTTTTTTATTGATTTCTTAGCAACGCTAGCTTGGTCTCTCTGGTTACCTGATCCTCCTCATAAAACTAATGAGGGTGACGTAATACAGGTAACCACTCTCCTGAATCCTGTTGGATATGTGATTTTTACCTACACACTACTTATCTGGACTATAAGCTATGTATGGTTGCTGCTTTTAATAGATGTGATTTTGCACTGTTCTTTATCTTAGGGACCCAGACTAGGATTCTAAGCTGTTAATGACTAGTTTAAGCACTGAGTGCTCCTAGGGACGCCCATTTATACCCTGTGTTTGGCATGTAACTTAACTAGGTGGAGAGGTGTCTCCCACCTGTTACATAACAGGGCATGTTTGGAAATTCACTAGTTATTACCTCTCCCTTCTTGATCTGCTGTTTTTGCATATTTTCAGTGCACTTATCATGACAGAATTTTAAATGTGTGATTTGATTTTTTTAATGCATAGTCAATAAAGGATTTCTAAGTTTTAATTTATTAGTGGTCTCTGGACTGTGCCATTAAGTGTGATAACTCAAGAGGGGGATACTATCTCTGTCTCGTTTTTGTCAATATTATTTTTTATCCCCGTTATCAACTTTGCACACTAGCTGCATAGCCTGTGCATCACACTGTCTTTGTTTGTACACAAACCAGAGTCTGTCAGCCCCCTGTTCACAACCAGAGTCTGTCAGCCCTCCTGTTCACAAACCAGAGTCTGTCAGCCCTCCTGTTCACAAACCAGAGTCTGTCAGCCCTCCTGTTCACAAAACCAGAGTCTGTCAGCCCCCTTGTTCACAAACAGAGTCTGTCAGACGTCCTGTTCACAACAGAGTCTGTCAGCCCCCTGTTCACAACCAGAGTCTTGTCAGCCCTCCTTGTCACAAACCAGAGTCTGTCAGCCCCCCTGTTCACAACCAAGTCTCAGTCCCCTGTTCACAAACCAGAGTCTGTCAGCGCCCCTGTTCACGTCTGTCAGCCCCCGTTCACAAACCAGAGTCTGTCAGACCCCTGTTCACAACCAGAGTCTGTCAGCCCCCCTGTTCACAAGCCAGAGTCTGTCACCCCCCCTATTTAAAACCAGAGTCTGTCAGCCCTCCTTTTCAAACCAGAGTCTGTCAGCCCTCCTGTTCACAAACCAGTCTGTCAGCTCTCCTGTTCACAAACCAGAGTTTGTCAGCCCTTCTGTTCACAAACCGAGTCTGTCAGCCCCCCTGTTCACAAACCATAGTCAGGCAGTACCCCTGTTCACAAACCAGAGTCTGTCAGCCCCCTGTTCACAAACTAGAGTCTGTCACCCCTTGTTCACAAACCAGAGTCGGTAAGCCCCCTGTTCACAACCATCTGTCAGCCCCCCTATTTAATAAAGCCGGAGTATATCAGCCCCCCTTGTTCACAAACCAGAGTCTGTCAGCCCCCCTGTTCACAACCAGAGTTCTGAACAGCCCCCCTGTTCACAACCAGAGTCTGTCAGCCCCCCTGTTCACAACTGAGTCTGTCAACCCCTTTTTCACAAACCAAGTCTGTCAGCCCCCTGTTCACAAACCAGAGTCTGTCAGCCCCCTGTTCACAAAGCAGGTTCTGTCAGATGTCCTGTTCACAAACCAGAGTCTGTAAGCCCCCCTGTTCACAACCAGAGTCTGTCAGCCCTCCTGTTCACAAACCAAGTCTGTCAGCCCCCTGTTCACAAACCAGAGTCTGTCAGTCCCCCTGTTCACAAACCAGAGTCTGTCAGCCCCCCTGTTCACATCTGTCAGCCACCCTGTTCACAAACCAGAGTCTGTCAGCCCTCCTGTTCACAAACCAGAGACTGTCACGCCCCCCTGTTCACAAGCCAGAGTCTGTCAGCCCCCCTATTTAAACCAGAGTCTGTCAGCCCTCCTTTTCAAAACCAGAGTCTGTCAGCCCTACTGTTCACAAACCAGCTGTCAGTTCTCTGTTCACAAACCAGAGTCGTCAGCCCTTCTGTCACAACCAGAGTCTGTCAGCCCCCCTGTTCACAAACCATAGTCAGGCAATCCCCCGTTCACAAACCAGAGTCTGTCAGCCCCCCTGTTCACAAACTAGAGTCTGTCAACCCCCTTGTTCACAAACCAGAGTCTGTAAGCCCCCCTGTTCACAAACCAGTCTGTCAGCCCCCCTATTTAAAGCCGGATATATCAGCCCCCCTGTTCACAAACCAGAGTCGTCAGCCCCCTGTTCACAAACCAGAGTCTGAACAGCCCCCCTGTTCACAAACCAGAGTCTGTCGCCCCCCTGTTCACAAACTAGAGTCTGTCAACCCCCTTGTTCACAAACCAGAGTCTGTCAAGCCCCCCTGTTCACAAACCAAGTCTGTCAGCCCCCTGTCACAAAGCGTCTGTCAGACGTCCTGTTCACAAACCAAGTCTGTAAGCCCCCTGTTCACAAACCAGAGTCTGTCAGCCCCCTGTTCACAAACAGCGTCTGTCACCCCTGTTCACAAACCAGAGTCTGTCAGTCCCCCTGTTCACAAACCAGAGTCTGTCAGCCCCCTGTTCACATCTGTCAGCCACCCTGTTCACAAACCAGAGTCTGTCAGCCCTCCTGTTTCACAAACCAGAGACTGTCAGCCCCCCTGTTCACAAGCCGAGTCTGTCCCCCCCTATTTAAAACCAGAGTCTGGCAGCCCTCCTTTTCAAAACCAGAGTCTGTCACCCTACTGTTCACAAACCAGTCTGTCAGTTCTCCTGTTCACAAACCAGAGTCTGTCAGCCCTTCTGTTCACAAACCAGAGTCTGTCAGCCCCCCTGTTCACAAACCAAGTCTGTCAGCCCCCCTGTTCACAACCAGAGTCTGTCAGCCCTCTGTCACAAACCGAGTCGGTCAGCCCCCCTGTTCACAACCAGAGTCTGTCACCCTCCTGTTCACAACCGATCGAGTCTGCAGCCCCCCGTTCACAACCAGAGTCGGTCAGCCCTCCTGTTCACAAACCAAGTCTGTCAGCCCCCCTGTTCACAACCAGAGTCTGTCAGCCCTCCTGTTAACGAACAGAGTCTGTCAGCCCCCTGTTCACAAACCAGAGTCTCAGTCCCCCTGTTCACAGAACAGACCAGATTCTGTCAGCCCCCTTATTTAAAACCAGAGCTGTCAGCCCTCCTTTTCAAAACCAGAGTCTGTCAGCCCTCCTGTTCACAAACCAGTCTGTCAGCTTTCCTGTTCACAAACCAGAGTCTGTCAGCCCTTCTGTTCACAAACCAAGTCTGTCACCCCCTGTTCACAAACCAGAGTTCTTTCAGCCCCCCTTTTCACAAACTAGAGTCTGTCAACCCCCTTGTTCACAACCAGAGTCTGTCCCCCCTGTTCACAAACCAGAGTCTGTCAGCCTCCCTATTTAAGCCGAGTATATCAGCCCCCTGTTCACAACCAGAGTCTTGTCAGCCCCCTGTTCACAAACCAGATCTGTCAGCCCCCCTGTTCACAAACCAGTCTGTCAGACGTCCTGTTCACAAACCAGAGTCTGTCAGCCCCCCTGTTCACAACCAGAGTCTGTCAGCCCCCCTGTTCCACCAGAGTCTGTCAGCCCCCCTGTTCCACAAACCAGAGTCTGTCGTCCCCCTATTTAAAACCAGAGTCTGTCAGCCCCCCTGTTCACAAACCAGAGTCTGTCAGCCCCCCCTGTTCACAAACCAGAGTCTGTGAGCCCCCCTATTTAAAGCGGGAGTATGTCAGCCCCCCTGTTCACAACCAAAGTCTGTCGCCCCCTGTTCACAACCAGAATCTGTCAGCTCTCCTGTTCACAAACCAGAGTCTGTCAGCCCCCGTGTTCACAAAACAAGTCTGTCAGTCCCCTGTTCCAAACCAGAGTCTGTCAGCCCCCTGTTCACGTCTGTCAGCCCCCTGTTCACAAACCAAGTCTGTCAGCCCTCCTGTTCACAAACCAGAGTCTGTCAGCCCCCCTGTTCACAAGCCAGAGTTCTGTCAGCCCCCCTATTTAAAACCAGAGTCTATCAGCCCTCCTTTCAAAACCAGAGTCTGTCAGCCCCCCTGTTTACAACCAGAGTCTGTCAGTCCCCCTGTTCACAAACCAGAGTCTGTCAGCCCCCCTGTTCACAGTCTGTCAGCCCCCTGTTCACAAACCAAGTCTGTCAGCCCTCCTGTTCCAAACCAGAGTCTGTCAGCCCCCCTGTTCACAAACCAGAGTCTGTCAGCCCCTGTCAGGAAATTGTGTAGTGACTTTGCAAGAATGGGTTAACTAGTGGTATTAGTTCTTGCAAAGGACCAATAAAATACCATTCCACCCTGGAACAGTCCTATTGTTTATATTACGATTAGTGAAGCATGGAACCAGATTTCTTTTCCAACAATGTGGGACCGAACCATGCATCTGGAATTCTCTTCTGCTAGGGGTCTGGTGGGTACTAAAGGTCATTTTAAGAACAGTCATACCTGCAAAATAATTGTATTTCGGTTTGGAATGTGTAAGATAGAAAACCAATATTAATTATGAATGGAACAGAAGGCCTTCAAATGATACCCAACATGGAGCCCTTATTCCCTTGTCAAGGCGAGTTATTATATCTTGGGAAATGGATTACACACAGGTCATGTTTGGTATTGGAGGAATTGATAATTAATACGGAGAGGAATATGTGGTCATATCCCAATACAATGTACATATCTACATTTATATGGAATCTGTCTAACTGAGGGGGAATGAATGCTTTTGGCTAGTTGTAAATCTAGACATTGCTAGACACTCCCACCTCATGCATACCAGGAGTAGGGGTGGTTTATCAAAGGTTTAAAAATCATTGTAGCTCCTATAACTTTGTTCATACTAAGGGGACATGCTAAAAATGTGTGTATGGACCCGATGTTTCTTCTCCGCCCCCAGGATCCAGGCTTCTTCTAGTGAGTAGGTCTGTGAATATTTTTATCCTTTTTATTTTCTATAACTGTTGTACCTATTGTAGGTCATTTTATTATAACACCATTTTCTTTATTTTGTATTATATGCACTGTCCACCTTTTGGAATATTAAATCTAAAATTTAATAAGTTTTGCTTTGATCTCTAAAAGAACTCAGTTAGCCTCTGATAAGTTTATATGTGTTAGGAATGGAATGAATGGAATGTTTTTGCAGTGTAAATGCTAATTAACTCTGTGACTGCTTGTGAAGGACTGATGCTAATTCACAGTTAGTTGCTGGAGTGAATGGTGTAGTGTTAACCATTTAGCTGCCAGGACAGGGGTGTGCATAGTCGGTGAGAGTCAAGAGTGTTTTTGGGGTGTCTTTAAGGCCGTAACTTAAAGTGGTGGCAGCAAATACAGTTTGATTGGTCAGACATTTGCCCAGCGAACTGGCGTTCGTGACACCCCCTGTTCACAAACCAGAGTCTGTCAGCCCCCTGTTCACAAACCAGAGTCTGTCAGCCCCCTATTTAAAACCAGAGTATGTCGCCCCCCTGTTTTCAAAACAGAGTCTGTCAGCCCCTGTTCACAACCAGAGTCTGTCAGCCCCCTGTTCACAACCAGTCTGTCGCCCCCCTGTTCACAAACCAGAGTCTGTCAGCCCCCCTGTTCACAAACCAGAGTCTGTCAGCCCCCCTGTTCCAACCAGAGTCTGTCGCCCCCCTGTTCCCAAACCAGAGCTGTCAGCCCCCCTGTTCACAAACCAGAGTCTGTCAGCCCCCTGTCAGGAAAGTGTGTAGTGACTTTGCAAGAATGGGTTAACTAGTGGTATTAGTTCTGCAAGCCCAATAAAATACCATTCCACCCTGGAACAGTCCTATTGTTTATATTACGATTAGTGAAGCATGGAACGCAGATCTTCTTTTCCAGACAAATGAGGGCCGCGAACCGTGCATCTGGAATTCTCTTTGCTAGGGGGGGTCGGGTTACTAAGAGGTCATTTTTAAGAACAGTCATACATGCAAAATAATTGTATTTCGGTATTTGGAATGTGTAAGATAGAAACCAATATTATATTTATGAATGGAACAGAAAAGGCTCTTCAAAATGATACCCAACATGGAGCCCTTATTCCCTTGTCAATGCGAGTTATTAATATCTTGGGAAATATGGTTACACACAGGTCATGTTTGGTATTGTAGGAATTGATAATTAATACAGGAGAGAATATGTGGTCAATATCCCAATACAATGTACATATCTACATTTATATGGAATCTGTCTAACTGAGGGGAAATGAATGCTTTTGGCTAGTCGTAAATCTAGACATGCTAGGCACTCCACCTCTGCATACCAGGAGTAGGGGTGGTTCACTCAAAAGGTTTAAAAATCATTGTAGCTCCTATAACTTTGTTCATACTAAGGGGACATTGCTAAAACCAGTGTATGGGACCTGATGTTTCTTCCCCCCCCCCCCGGGTACAGGACTCTTCTAGTGAGTAGGGTCTGTGAATATTTTTATCCTTTCTATTTTTTCTAAACTGTTGTACCTATGTATGTCTTTTATTATACACTATTTTCTTTTATTTTGTATTATGTGCACTGTCCACGTTTTGGAATATTAAATCAAATTTAATAAGTTTTGTCTTGATGCTCTAAAAAACTCAGTTAGCCTCTGATAAGTTTATATGTAGTTGAATGGAATGGAAAATGGAATGTTTTGCAGTGTAAATGCTAATTACCTCTGTGACTGCTTGTGAAGGACTGATGCTATTAACCAGTTAGTTGCTGGAGTGAATGGTGTAGTGTTAACCATTTAGCTGCCAGGACAGGGGTGTGCATAGTCAGTGAGAGTCAAGGTGTTTTTGGGGGGCGTCTTTAAGGCCGTAACTTAAAGTGGTGGCAGCGAGTACAGATTTGATTGGTCAGATCACGTGCCCAGCGAACTGGCATTCACAACCAGAGTCTGTCCGACCCCCCTGTTCACAAACCATAGTCTGTCAGCCCCCCTGTTCACAAACCAATATCTGTCAGCCCCCCTGTTCAGAAACCATGAGTCTGTCAGCCCCCTGTTCAGAACACAGAGTCGTTCAGCCCCTGTTCAGAAACCAGTAGTTCTTCAGCCACCCTGTTTCAGAAACCAGAGTCTGTCAGCCCCCTGTTCACAAACCCAGAGTCTGTCAGCCCCCCTGTTCACAACCAGAGTCTCAGCCCGTTCAAAACCAGAGTCGTCAGCCCCCTCACACGTCTGTCAGCCCCTGTTCACAAACCAGAGTTGTCAGCCCCTGTTCACACACCAGAGTGTGTCAGCCCCCCTGTTCACAAACAGAGTGTGTCAGCCCCCCTGTTCACAAAACCAGAGTGTGTCAGCCCTGTTCACAACCGAGTGTGTCAGCCCCCCGTTCACCACCAGAGTGTGTCAGCCCCCTGTTCAACAACCAGAGTGTGTCACGCCCCCTGTTCACACACCAAGTGTGTCAGCCCCCCTTGTTCCACCAACCAGAGTGTGTCCAGCCCCCCTTTCACAAACCAGAGTGGTGCAGCCCCCATGTTCACAAACCAGTAGTGTTGACCCCCCTGTTCACAACCAATCGTTAGCCCCTGTTCACAACCATTCTGACTCGACGTCCTGTTCACAACCAGAGTCTGTCAGCCCCCTGTTCAAAACACCCAGTCTTGTCGCCCCCTCCTGTTCACAAACCAGAGTCCATCAACCCCCCTGTTCACAAACCAGAGTCTCAGTCCCCCTGTTCACCAAACGTCTGTCACGCCCTGTTTCACGTTTGTCACCCCCCTGTTCACAACCAGAGTCTGTCAGCCCTCCTGTTCACAAACCAGAGTCTGTCACCCCCCTGTTTCACAAGCCAGGGTCTGTCAGCCCCCCTATTTAAACCAGAGTCTGTCAGCCCCTCCTTTTCAAAACCGGAGTCTGTCCAGCACCCCTCCTGTTCACAAACCATTCTTTCAGCTCTCCTGTTCACAACATAGTCTGTCAGCCTTCTGTTCACAACAAGTCTGTCAGTCCCCTTATTTAAAACCAAGTCTGTCAGCCCCCCTGTTCACAAACCAGAGTCTGTCAGCCCCCCTGTTCACAAACCAGAGTCTGTCAGCCCCCCCTGTTCACAACCCAGAGTCTGTCAGCCCCCCTGTTCACAAACCAAGTCTGTCACCCACCCTTTCACAAACCGAGTCTGTCAGCCCCCCTGTTCACAAACAGAGTCGTTGTAACCCCCTTGTTCACAACCAGAGTGTGTCAGCCCCCCTGTTCACAAACCATAGTCTGTTAGCCCCCTGTTCACAACCAGAGTCTTGTCGCCCCCTTTCACAACAGGTCTTTAGCCCCCTGTTCACAACCAGAGTCTTGTCAGCCCTCCTGTTCACAAACCAGAGGTCCGTCAGCCCCCCTGTTCACAAATCAGGTCTCAGTCCCCCTGTTCACAAACCAGTCTGTCAGCGCCCCTGTTCACGTTGTCAGCCCTCCTGTTCACACCAGATCTGTCACCCCCTGTTCACAAGCCAGGGTCTGTCAGCCCCCCTATTTAAAACCAAGAGTCTGTCACCCTCCTTCAACCTGAGGTCTGTCAGCCCTCCTGTTCCAAACCAGAGTCTTTCACTCTTCCGTTCACAAACAGAGTCTGTCATCCCCCCCCTATTTAAAACCAGAGGTCCTGGTCAGCCCCCCTGTTCACAAACCATAGTTCTGTCAGCCCCCCTGTTCAGAAACCAGAGTCCTGTCAGCCCCCTGTTCACAAACCAGAGTCTGTCAGCCCCCCTGTTCACAACCAGGTCTGTCAGCCCCCCCTGTTCCACAAACCAGAGTCTGTCAGCCCCCCTGTTCACAAACCAGAGTCTGTCAGCCCCCCTGTTCACAAACCAGAGTGTGTCAGCCCCCTGTTCACAACCAGAGTGGTCAGCCCCCTGTTCACAAAACCAAGTGTGTCAGCCCCCCTGTTCACAAACCAGATTCTTCAGCCCCCTGTTCACAAAAACGAGTCTTGTCAGCCTCCTGTTCACAAACCAGTCCTCAGCCCCCCTGTTCACAAACCCAGAGTCTCAGTCCCCCTGTTCACAAACCAGTCTTTCAGCCCCCTGTTCACGTTGTCAGCCCCCTGTTCACAAACAGAGTCTGTCAGCCCTCTGTTCACAACACAGAGTCTGTCAGCCCCCTTTCACAAACCAGAGTTGTCAGCCCCCCTGTTCCCCACACCAGAGTGTGTCAGCCCCCCTGTTCACAAACCAGAGTGTGTCCGCCCCCTGTTCACAAACCAGAGGTGTCAGCCCCCCTGTTCACAAACCAGAGTTGTGTCAGCCCCCCTGTTCACAAACCAGAGTGTGTCAGCCCCCCTGTTTCACAAACCAGAGTGTGTCACCCCCTGTTCACAAACCATGGTGTCGCCCCCTGTTCACAAACCAGAGTGTGTCAGCCCCCCTGTTCCCACACAAGCTGTTAGCCCCCCTGTTCACAACCAGTCTGTCAGACGTCCTGTTCACAAACCAGAGTCTGTCAGCCCCCCTGTTCACAACCAGAATCTTGTCAGCCCTCCTGTTCACAAACAGAGTCCATCACCCCCCTGATTCACAAACCAGAGTCCATTCCCCCTGTTCACTAACCAGTCTGTCTGCCCCTGTTCACGTTTGTCAGCCCCCCTTTCACAACCAGAGTCTGTCACCCTCCTGTTCAACAACCAGAGTCTGTCAGCCCCCCTGTTCACAAGCCAGGGTCGTCACGCCCCCTATTTAAAATCCAGAGTCTGTCATGCCCCTCCTTTTCAAAACCGGATCGTCAGCCCTCCTTTTCACAAACCAGTCTTCCGCTCTCCTTACATCCCCCACCCCGCCCCCGCCAAAAACCCCCCCCCCACCCCGAGTCTGTCCAGCCCTTCTGTTCACCACAAGAGTCGGATCAGTCCCCCATTTAAAACCAATCCTTCAGCCCCCCTGTTTCACAAACCGAGTCTGTCAGCCCCCGCTGTCACGATCCTCAGCCCTTACAACCAGAGTCCGTCACCGCCCCTGTTCACAAACCAGTCTCAGCCCTTTCACACGTTGACAGCCCCCTGTTTCACAAACTCAGAGTCCTGAGCTTCACCGACCTGTTCAGCACCGTGCCCCCACTGTTCAGTCAAACAAGAGTGTGTCAGCCCCCCTGTTCACAAACCAGAGTGTGTCAGCCCCCCTGTTCACAAACCAGAGTGTGGTCAGCCCCCCGTTTCACAACGCGAGTCTGTTAGCCCCATGTTCACAACATTCCGTGTCAGACGTCCTGTTACAACCTCAGAGTCTTTCCAGCCCCCCGTTCACAACCAGAGTCTGTTCATCCCTCCTGTTCCACAACCAGATCCCGTGCACACCCCGTTCAACCAGGTCCAGTCCCTTTCACAAACAGGTCTCAGTCCCCTGTCCACCTTCGCGCCCCTGTCCACGTTCACCTCTGTCAGATCGTCAGCCCTCCTGTTCACAAACCAGATCTGTCATGCCCTCCTGTTCACAAACCAGAGTCCATGTCACCTCTGGTCACACCATTTGTCACCCCCTGTTCAGCCCATGGAGGGGGGGTTTTGGGGGGGTGGGGGGAGCTGGAGGGGTCATGGCACCCGCCCTATTAAAACCATGAGCTGTCAGCCCTCCTTTTCAAAAACTCGAGTCTTGTCGCCTCCTGTTCCAAACACAATCTTTTCAGCATCTCCTGTTCACAAACCAAGTCGTCAGCCCTTCTGTTCACAAACAGAGTCGTCAGTCCCCCTATTTAAACCAGAGTCTTCGCCCCCTGTCAACAACCAGAGTCCTGTGCACCCCCCTGTTCACAACACCAGTCTGTTCGAGCCCCCCTTTACAAACCAGAGTCTGTCCAGCCCCCCTGTTCCAACCGAGTCTGTCGCCGCCCCTTTTCCACAACCAAGAGTCTGTCCACCCCCTGTTCCAGAAGATGGTGTAGTGACTTGGCAAGAATGGGTTAACTAGTGGTATTAAGTTCTATGCAAGGACCCTAAAAACTACGCATTCACCCCTGGAACAGTCCTATTGTTTATATTGCGATTGTGAAGCATGGAACCAGGATCTCCTTTTCTCAGACAATGTGGGCCGAACCGTGCATCTGGAAATTCTCTTCATGCTAGGGTCTGGTGGGTACTACAGGGTCATTTTACAGGACGTCATACATGCAAAATATTTTATTTCGGTATGGAATGTGTAGATAGAACAAATATTATTTATGAATGGAACAAGCCCTTTAAAAATACCCAACATGGAGCCCTTATTTCCTTGCCAAGGCGAGTTATTAATATCTTATGAAATATGGATTACGACACTGGTCATGTTTGGTATTGGAGATTGGATAATTAAACTGGAGAGGATAATGATGTTGTCAATATCGCAATACAATGTACATATCTACTTTATAATGAAATCTGGCTAACACTGCAGGGGGAATGATGTTTTGGCTATTCGTAAATCTGCTACTTGCTAACACGTCCCACCTCGGCCTACCAGGAGTAGGGGTGTTCATCAAAAGGTTTAAAAATCATTGTAGCTCCCTCATAACTTTGTTCATATTAAGGGGAATGCTAAAACTTGTGTATGGACCCGATGTTTCTTCCTTCACCGCCCCGGATACAGACTTCTTCTAGTGAGTAGTGGTCCCTGGTGAATTTTTTATCCTTTTTATTTTCTATAAAACGGTTGTACTATTGTAATGTCATTTTATTATATAACAGCCATTTTTCTTTTATTTTTGTATTATTGCACTGTCCACCTTTTGGAATCTAATCTAAAAATTTAAATAAGTTTTTCTTGTATGCTCTAAAAGAACTCAGTTCCTCTGATAAGTTTATATATGGGTTTAATGGGTATTTTTTGCAGTGTAAATGCTAATTACATCTCGTGACTTTGCTTGTTTGAAGGACTGATTCTATTAACCAGTTAGTTTTGCGAGTGAATGGTGTATGTTAACCATTTAGCGGCCAGGACAGGGGTTGCATAGTCGTGAGATTTGGTTTTTTGCGGGCGTCTTTAAGGCCGTAACTTAAAGTGGTTGTGGCACGAGTACAGATTGATTGTCAGATTAAGTGCCCATGCGACTGGCTTGTTGACAAATTGTCTGGCAGCGTGTGGGATAAATTATTTTTATTAGAGCATTAGTGCTTGGATTTGTATTTAACCTTGTACTAAAAGAACTGTATCCTTGAGAGGATCCTTCTTCAAAGACAAACTCAGTGCTTTATTTTTAAAAGACATACGTCAACAACAGTTGTTTCCCCCCCATTCTCTGTTTTTCTTTCTATCTTTTATTTGGCAAGGTTGCTGAGATGGCAACCTTTTAACAAGAGACAAACCAAAGGAGGTCCTGATCAACCTGAACTTTGCAGAAAGAGTTATTGAAATTCCTTGAAAGTCCATGTGAGCCTGCTGATGAGGCATTGTTGGAGAGTGACCAGTGCAGGCATGACCTACACACTGAGTCCGGGAGCAATGTGGATTGTAGCTATCTCAGGAGGACTGTAACCTTGGATCTTCATCAGCAGGGAATACTAAGTGCAGGAAATTATACTTCTTCCTGCAAAGATGATTTACAATTGTTGGTTCAGATGAACCCTCAGCTTATTTCACCATTTCTCGTTCCAATTGATTTTGGCGCATCAGGAGGGGAAGCAGCTGAGGCGGCAGGCCAAAGGGAAATGGAAGCAGTCCGAACGCACAGCACCGTGCATTATCAAACGGAGTTGGCAAAGCCTCCACACCATACCCAGTCTCCACAGTCAGTGAGTCCAAGAGGTCCGTTTGCTTTGCATGGTTCACCCAAGTTTCCTGTCATGGACAATGATAGGCACATTTGGACACCTTTTTTGAGTTTTGAAAGTGCTGCAACAGTATCGTTCCACACGGAGTCATGGGACAGATACTTGACCCTTGATTTAAAAAGGCCTTAATGCCTTTGTATGAACATACCAACTTGATTAGGCTGACTATGAGCTTTGAAACATGGCTCTGATAGAAGTTTAACCATCACGCCAGGTGTATCGGCAAACGTTTCGGGCATTGCAGAGAGGTCCACTGACAGCTACTCAGTGTTGTGAGTAATCTGTAGACCATTTTTCCGCCAGTGGAATTAAAGACTGAGTCTGTTACCAAAATTTGAGGCGCTGGGACTTATGGTATATAGACGGCAGTTCCTTATATCTGTCCTGGGATGTGCAACAGTTTGTATTGGTATCGGGCCAAAAACAGCGCAAAGATCACAGAAGTCGCAGACACCGGATGCCGCCCACACGGTCCAACTCTACAAAGATCACCAATCTTGACGGATCGCCACCAAACAGGAAACAGCACTGCCAGTAATGGATCCAAGCTGGTGAGAGTTTGTCTGAAAGGCCCAAGTGGTGAGCTAACATGAGATTACCGCCGATGTTTTTTTATACCAGACGGGGAATATTTAATAGGTCCTGTCCAGAAGAAGGGTACCAGTGTCACCTGTCAATCTAGTGTAATTGCTTGTATCTGGTAAGACAGAATTTATATCGCATCCATAGGCAACGTTGACTTGTGGGGAGAGATAAAAGTTACCCAGGGGTTACGGACTCGGGAGCTACACTTGTCTCTGGTGCGTCCGAGATGATTAACTTTGGGACATTATTCGCTGGGAAGACTTTTTTGGTAAAGGGAGCGTGGGTGGGGTACATCCCACGGGTCCTGTGGCTAAGGTTACTTGGATTGGGGTGTGGGGAGCAGGTCTGAGGGTACGTGGGATATCCAATGAAATTCCGGTCCTGTTTTACTGGGAATGATTTGGGGAGATGGACTCCTGCTTTTGTGCCAAATGATCCGGTCTCACGAAAGTCAGCCGCGCTGGAGTGTGACTACCCCTGCATCATAAAGGGAATCAGGTAACAAGGGTCAAGGTAACTGGGAGGGAGGGCTGAATGACCGGAGCAGATGTCGTCAGTGCCAGAACCAGTATGTCTAACTGTGTGAATGAGAGAAGTGGATCCCCAGTTTCAGCTCCCTGGTAGAGTCAGGTATAGTATCCTGTAGGTAGGGTCATTTGTCATAGTAGCTGGGAGGGAGGCTGAGAGACGCAGACAGTGCAGTCGCGCCAAACCATGTGTCTACATGACTGTGAATGTAGAGAGGGAGAAAGGTATCCCAGGTGATGTTCTGGTAAAGTTACCCGGTATAGAGAGGGATTTCTCAGAGTAGGAGATCCCTGATCTGTGCCCACATCTGCCTGAGGTTCCTGGATAGCGTCAGGAATTTAGTGCAGGAGTGTGGTGGGTGGGTAAAGGACTCAGAGCCGTAGTCCTAAAGGAGGTTTCCACTCGTACTGCGGGAGAAGAGGTAGACTGTGGGCATGCCGTAGCGCCAGTAACGCGAAACCTCAGTGGTGAGGCGGGAGAAGGAAGAGCAAGGTTAAGAGGGACAGCTAGAGTGTCCCAGGTAGATTGAAAAGAAGGTACTATCCTCTGTGGACAAAAACCATTCCAGTAAACAGTCACTGGTTTGTCCCCAGTCCTAAGAGGGAGCGGGATATGGTGAGCGGAGACAGGAAAGGGGTAAGATGGCCAGTATCTTCTGATTTAGACCACAGGGGATGGGCACTTTAGACCCAAGGATACAGTATCAGTGAGGATGAAGGAATCTGTCCACAGGAGAGGTGGGGTCAGGTGGGATCAATGCTGAGGTTCGAGTGGCTGGGTAAGCATGTCCCCACATATCAATGGTCTCCAGGAACGGTGAATACAGAACTGTAAACCTGTCCGCATCACATATGGGTTCATACCGATGGGAGTAATGGGTGGTTTCTCTTATATCAAAGTTGTACATACTGAGCATCAAGAGGTTTAACCAGTTTACTTGGGTTGAGTGAATGTGAACCCAAACCCAGTTCTCATAACCACAGTAAAGAGTATGGTGGTTTTGTAAAATGTGCAGGTGAATCAGCATCGTTGAGCAATATGATGTACATTACACCGAACCAGGGAATGCAGTGGATCATTCATGTCTATCAGAACCTGCCTGAGATGGGACGTCAGTAGGAGTGACTGTGAGTAACATCCGTGCGCCAATTTTAAAGTGTGGTGGCAGGAAGTGTGTAGTGACTGGCAAAGGACAATGGTTAACTAGTGTATTATTCTTGCAAAGGACATTAACAATAAATACCTTCCAACCTGGAACAGTCCTATTTTCTTTATTTACGATGAGTGAAGCATGGAACAGTCTTTCTTTTCCAGACATTGTGGGACTGACCGTGCATCTGCAATTCTCTTCAGCTAGAGGGTCTGCGTGGGTACTAAGAGGTACTTTTAAAACAGTCATACATGCAAAATCTGTATTTCGGTATGGAATGATAAGATAGAACCAATATTATATTTATGAATGGAACAGAAGGCCCTTCAAATGATACCAACAGGAGCCCTATTCCCTCTGCCAAGGCGAGTTTTAATCTTGGGAAATATGGATACAACCAGGTCATTTTGGTATGGAGGATAGGATAATTATACTGGAGAGGACTATGTGGTCAATATCCGCAATACAATTAGCATATCTACTTTATATGGAATCTTTCTAACTGAGGGGGATGACATGCTTTTGGCCTAGTCTCGTCAAATCTAGACACTTGCTAGACACTCCCCTAATGCATACCAGAGTAGGGGTGGTTCATCAAAGGTTTAAAATCATTGTAGGCTCCTAAAAACTTTGTTCATACTAAGGGGACACTGCTAAACGTGTGTATGGACCCGATGTTTCTTCCCCGCCCGCGGATCCATGACTTCTTCTAGTGAGTAGGGGTCTGTGAATATTTTTATCCTTTTTATTTTCTATAACTGTTGTACCTATTGTATGTCCTTTTAATTATAACACGTGGCATTTTTCTTTTATTTTGTATTATATGCCACTGTCCACCCTTTTGGATTAAATCTAAAATTTCATAAGTTTTGTCTTTGATGCTCTAAAAGACTCAGTTAGCCCTCTATAAGTTTATATGTGGTTAAATGGATGGAAATGGAAATGTTTTGGCAGTGTAAATGCTAATTAACCTCTGTACTGCCTTGTGAAGGCTGATGCTAATTACCGCATTAGTATGCTGGAGTGAATGGTGGTAGTGTTAACCATTTCTGCCAGGAACAGGGGTTTGCATAGTCGTGAGAGTCAGAGTGTTTTTGGGGCGTCTTTAAGGCCTTAGACTTAAAGTGATGGCAGCGTACAATTGATTGGTCAATTCACTTGCCCAGGAACTGAGCCAAAGCGTTCGTGACACCCCTGTTCACAAACCAGAGTTCTGCTGAGCCCCCCTTTCACCAAACCGAGTCTGTATTCGCCCCCTATTTAAAACGCAGAGTATGTCGCCCTCCTGTTTTTAAAACCAGAGTCTCGTCAGCCCTCCTGTCCCACACAATAGTTTGTCGGCTCTCCTGTTCACAAACCAGATCCTGTCATCCTCCTGTTCACAAAACCAAGTCTGTCATCCCTCCTGCTCACAAACCAGAGCTTCATCCCTGCCTGTTCACGAACCAGAGTCTGGTCGGATCCCCCCTTTCACAACCAGAGTCTGGTCAGCCCCCCGTTCCACAACCAGAGCCTGTCAGCCCCCTGTTCACAAACAGAGTCAGTCAGACCCCCCTGTTCCACAACACCATAGTTGTCAGCCTCCCTGTTCACAACGCAAGCTAGCTTGTTCACAAGCGTGTGTCAGCCCCCTGTTCACAACCAGAGTGTGGTCGCCCTTGTACAGAGTAGCTCCCCTTGTTCACAAACAGTAGTCTTTCAGGGCCCTCCCTGTTCACAAACGCAAGTCTGTCAGCCCCCCTATTTAAAACCAGAGTATGTCAGCCCTCCTTTTTTAAAACCAGAAGTCTGTCGCCCTCCTGTCCACAAACCAGTCTGTCGGCTCTCCTTTTCACAAATCAAGGTCTGTCAGCTCCTCCTGGTTCACAACATCCGAGTCTGTCAGCCCTCCTGTTTCACTAAACCATATGTCAGCCTCTTCACAGGCTTCATCTCCTGTTCACAAAACCAGAGTCTGTCAGCCCTCCTTGTCTCACAAACCAGAGTACTGTCCCCTCCTGTTCCCAAACCGAGTCTGTCAGGCCTCCTGTTCACAAACCAGAGTCTGTCACCCTCCTGTCACAAACCAGAGTCTGTCAGCCCCCTGTTCACAAGCACCTGTTCAACCGAGTCTGTCACCCTCTTGTTCACAACCAGAGTCTGTCAGCCCTCCTGTTCACAAACCAAGTCCGTCGCCCTCCTTCCACAAACAGTTTGTCTGCCTCCTGTTCACAAAATCAGAGTCTGGTCATCCCTCCTGTTCAAACCGAGTCCCTGTCAGCTCTCATGTTCACAAACCGAGACCTGTCCAACCCGCCTGTTCACAACCCGAGTCTGTCAGCCCTTCTGTTCACAACCAGAGTCTGGTCAGCCCTTCTGTTCACAACCGAACGAGAGTCTGCAGCCTCCACTGTTCACAACCCAAGTCTGTTCAGCCCCCCTATTTAAAACCAGAGTATTCAGCCCCCTGTTTTTAAACACCAGATTCTCGCACCTCTTCCTGTCCCAGTCCACAGAATAGTTTGTCGGCTCTCCTGTTCACAAACCCTAGTCTGTCATCCCTCCTGTTCAACAAACCACGCAGTCTGTCATCTCTTCTGTTCACAAAAAACCCGAAGTCTTCAGCACCCCTGTTTTCAAAACCAGAGTCTGTCACCGCCCCGTTCACAAACCAAGCCTGTCAGCCCCCCCCCGTTCCAACCATAGTGCTGTCAGCCCCCTGTCACAAACCAGATTTGGTCACCCCCCTGTTTCACAAACCTAGAGTTTGTCAGCCTCCCTGTTCACAAACCCGAGTCTTTCAGCCCCCCTGTTTCACAAACCAAGTGTGTCAGCCCCCTTGTTATCCAACCCAGAGTGTGGTTAGCCCCCTTGTTCACCAAACCAGCAAGTCTTTCAGCCTCCTGTTCACAAACCAGAGTCTGTCAGCCCCCTATTTTAAAAAACGCAGAGTATGTCAGCCCCCCTATTTGTAAAACCAGAGTCTGTCCAGCCCTCCTTTCCCAAACCAGTCTGTCGGCTCTCCTGTCAAAATCAGAGTCTGTCAGCCCTCCTTTTCACAACCAGAGTCTTCAGCCCTCCGTTCACAAACCAGGTCCTTTCGCCTCCTGTTCACAACCGAGTCGTCAGCCCTCCTGTTCCCAAACCAGAGTCTGGTCAGCCTCCGTTCCCACCAGAGTCTGTCACCCTCCTGTTCACAAACCAGAGTCTGTCAGACCCTCCCCCCCCCCCCCCCCCTGTTCACAACCGAGTCTGTTGCCCTCCTGTTCACAAACCAGAGTCTGTCAGCCCTCCTGTTCACAAAACCGAGTCTGTCAAGCCCTCTTGTTCACAAACCCAGTCTTCAGCCTCTTGTTTCACAACCCGAGTCTGTTCGCCCTCCTGTTCACAACCGATCCTGCAGCCCTCCTGTCAACAAACCAGTTTGTCGGCCTCCTGTTCACCAATCACAGAGTCTGTCATCCCTCCTGTTCACAAACCAGAGTCTGTCAGCCTCATGTTCACAAACCAAGTCTGTCAACCCTCCTGTTCACAAACCAGAGTCTGTCAGCCTTCTTTTTCACAAACCAGAGTCTGTCCTCCTTCTGTTCACAAACGGAGTCTGTCAGCCCCTTCCTGTTCACACCCAGATCTTTTACCCTCCTGTTCACAACCAGAGTCTGTCAGCACTCCTGTTCACTAAACCCGAAGTCCTGTCAGCCCTCCTGTTCACAAACCAACCATAGTCTGTCAGCCCTCCTGTTCACAAACAAGTCTGGCAGCCCTCCTGTTCACAAACCAGTCTGTCAGCCCCTCCTGTCACCAACCGTCTGTCAGCCCTCCTGTTCACAAACCAGTCTGTCAGCCTTCCTGTTCATAGAATGTTAGTTGCCCTCTATTTCATTACCCAGTGTTAGTCAGCTCTTTCAAATGCATAATCAATGTTAAAGCCCTCCAGTCCATTAGCATTGTCATTCAGCCCCCATTTCACAAACCAAACCCGTATTGGTCAGCCCTCAGTCAGAGCCGCCTGTCAAGTGGGTTAAGGTAGGATTTCAACCCTTGAATCATCTTATTTTATTTTTCACAAAACCTAAAAACACGGAGTTCTTTGGATCAACGGGGTCCTGGAATTCTTCATGTATGCATGAAAGCATGGCATCGTAACGTAGCTGAAGGTGTGTAGATTCCAAAAATATATAGTTTGTGGGGGGAATTTCCATGTTTCGGGACTGTTTCCTAAGAAAAAGTGTAGGCTGTTCAAATTACAGAGAACTTTGATTTTTTCTTGTAATTGAATTTGTGCATGCGTCCCATTTGAGCTAGTTGGTGGCCACGTCTCAGTGTACATCCACGCATAAGGCATAACGTTTGATTCAGAACATGTGTGAGATTGATATTTAGTGGGGGGCATTTCCAAGTTTTGGGGCTGTTTGAAATTACAGAGCACTTTGATTTTTTTCTTGTAATTACACATGTGCATGCGTCCCATTTGAGCTAGTTGGTGGCCACGTCTCTGTGTACATCCACGCATATAGCATACCGTTTGATTCAGAACATGTGGGAGATTGACATTAAGTGGGGTTTTTTGCCTGTCAAGTGGGTTAAGGTAGGATTTCAACCCTTGAATCATCTTACTTTATTTTTCACAAAACCTCCTAAAAACACGGAGTTATTTGGATTACTGGGTCTGGAATTATTCATGTACGTATGAAAGCATGGCATCGTAACGTAGCTGAAGGTGTGTAGATTCCAAGAATATATAGTTTTGGGGGGCATTTCTTATAGAGGGGTGTTTAGTCTGACAAATCTGAAAAGTTGCTGTAATTGGGCCATTGTTCATTGGCTCACTTTGTGGCTAATTGATTCCACGTTTGCGTTTGTAACCATACATAGGGCATACCGTTTGATTCAGGACATTTAGGAGATTGATATTTGGTAACTTTTTTTTTTACATTACTTGGGATTTTGGCACGATTTCTACCTTTTTTTTTTATTTTTTTAGAAAATCTGCTAAAACTGCAAACTTCTACGAAGAACTGCGCCCACACCATTGATGGTACGAATGAACAAACTACAGAATTTCGTAGATAAAGGTGTGTGGATTCGAGAAATATATGGTTTGTGGGGAAAAATTGCAGACTGTTCAAATTCAGATTTGGCTGAATATTTTTGCTGTTTCTGAGCCATTGTGCATTGTTTCACTTTGTGGCCATTCGCTTCCACGTCCACGTGTGTAACCACACATATGGCATACCGTTTGATTCAGGACATTTGGTAGATTGATATTTAGTAACTTTTTTTTACATTCCATGAGGTTTTGGCATGATTTCTACCTTTTGATGTTGTTTTTTGTTCATTTTTTCAGACAAATGCGAATTTCTACGAAGAACTGCGCCCACATAATTGATGGTATGAATGAACAAACTACAGCGTTAAGTAGCTGAAGGTATGTAGATTCTGAGAATATATAGTTTTGCGGGGGTATTTCCAAGTTAGAGGGGTGTTCAGTTTGAAAAATCTGGGAAAATGCTGTTATTGGCTCACTGCGCATTGTTTTACTTTTTGTCTAGTCGCTTCCACGTGCGTGTGTGTAACCACACATATTGCATACCGTTTGATTCAGAACATTTAGGAGATTGATATTTGGTAAGTTTTTTTTTTACATTACATGGGGTTTTGGTGTGATTTTTGTAACTTTGAAATGTATTTTTCTCTATTTTTCCAGAAAATTGTGTAGAAATGCGAAATTCTACGAAGAACTGCGCCCACACCATTGATGGTATGAATGAACGAACTACAGTGCTACATAGCTGAAGATGTGTAGATTACAGGAATATATAGTTTGTGGGGGGTATTTCTGAGTTATTAGGGTGTTTTGTGGAAAAAACTGCAGACTGTCCAAATTCAGAGTTGGCTAAATATTTTCACTGTTTCTGAGCCATCATGCATTGTCACATTTTTACATTCCATGAGGTTTTGGCGGGGTTTTTACGTTTTGAAGTTGTTTTTTGTTAATTTTTTCAGAAAAGTGCTAACTTCTACGAAGAACTGCACCCACACCATTGATGGTATGAATGAATGAACTACAGTGCTACATAGCTGAAGGTGTGTAGATTTCAGCAATATATAGTTTGTGGGGGGTATTTCTAAGTTACGGGGGTGTTTCGTGGAAAAAACTGCAGACTGTCCAAATTCGGAGTTGGCTAAATATTTTCGCCGTTTCTGAGCCATCGTATATTGTCTCACTTTGTGGCTTTTCGCTTCCACCTCCGTGTGTGTAACCACACATATGGCATACCGTTTGATTCAGGACATTTGGGAGATTGATATTTAGTAACTTTTTTTTAGATTCCATGAGGTTTTGGCATGATTTCTACCTTTTTGAATGTTGTTTGATGTTAATTTTTTTTGAAAATCTGGTAAAAGTGCAAACTTCTACGAAGAACTACGCCCACACCATTGATGGTATGAATGAACGAACTACAGCGTTACATAGCTAAAGGTGTGCAGATTTCAGGAATATATAGTTTGCGGGGGGTACTTATGAGTTGGGGGGGTGTTTTGTGGAAAAACTGCAGACTGTTCAAATACAAAACTGGCTAATTTTATTTTGCTGCTACTGACATTTGGCACTGGTCACGCTCTGGGTTAGTTGATAGCCATGTCTCTGGGTACACCCATGAATGTGGCATACCGTTTTATTCGGGAGGGGTTAGGCTTTCATATTTGAGATGCGTTTGAACTTTCCTCCACAGTTTTTAGCTGAAATTCACATTTGATTTTGTCTCTGGTTTTACAGTTGAGGAAAAAAGGAAAATGTGAGAAAATAACTTACAATTGGACGAAGAGCTGCGTCCGGGTATCTGCATTTTGATCGAAACTAACCTCACTCGTAAAATCCTGCGGGTGTGTAGTTTCTAAAAATATCTCACTTGTGGGGATATTTTAGTTAATTTGGTAGATATTCTATGTTAGCTGTCAGTAGTGGTAATACATTTTTATTTGGTGTAATATTCTTGAAGGTGCAGTTTTAGTTTGGGGGGGGTCTCCTGTACAGGAAAAGTCGGGTACCTACATATATCTGGTATCGTTGTACTCGGGAGAATCAGAGCTTTTAGAAAAAGAAAGAAAAAAAAAAAAAGATTTTTGTGTGTAACCTCAAGATAACTATAAGTAAAAATGGGAAAAATCCATGAAAAGTTGCAAATTTTTCCCATAATTCCAGTAAAATTTCCAGAAAAGTTACAAAATTCTGTTACCATGTTAAAGTACACTTTATGCTGAAAAAAACAATGTATAATATTCCTGATTTAGTGCAAGGTTTCCTACTGTAAAAATAGTCTAAAGCGATTAAGGGCAAAATCCTGAAAATTCTTCTGGCAGTTAACGCAAAAAAAAATTGAAATTCTCCTGGCACTCAAAGGGTTAATCCTCCTACACATGACACATCACTCTAACTTTTGTAAACAAACAAACAAAAAAGTTTCTTCGTTGTTCTGAAGATAGTGCTAAATAAGGTGGGGAAGGGGGGGGGGAGAGACAGAGTCCTGCTGAAGTCCAATCTCCCTTTTACAGGCAATAAATTGATGAAAGCTTAGGAAGGAGGGGGACTTCCCCTTCCCTTCTGTTTTTAACCCAGTATTTGCCAAGCATTTTAGTGAGCATTTTAGTCATTGGGTGACTTGCTGTAAAACTTGTGTAAGCCTACACGCTATACTGGCATGCTGTTAAGGGATTTGATTGACAGCTAAAGCAGGAGTGGTGTATTGAAATCTTCACTTCTTTTAACTTATATATCTCAGGACAGAGGAGGAATCTGAAGGAAATAAAGGCACTCTGCAGGTTGGGGATTATAGAACACAAAGAAAGAAAAAAAATGTAAGTGTTCCCACTATAGATGCCCTTTAACCCACTACTGGCCCCACTGAAGTTTAAAAAAAAAAATCCTTACCTTACATCTCTGCTCCTCATGCAGTGCTTGTCACGATCCACATCTGCTGGTGACTTTATCAACTGCTTGCATGAACTTCCTCCTTTCCACCAGCAGATATCATTGTTCTCCTCAGAGATAGCACTTCCGGAACTTCTACCTGCCCACCAGCAGAGGGCTCTCTACCTCAAGAACTGTGTGTGTTACAGACTATTGCTGGGAGGAGATCTGTCACCTGACCTTCCATGTCTGCATTTAAGGCCAGCATGAACATTGCTTCAGTGCTAGTTCATAGTACTTACGTTTCCTGTGTCCTAGCCGGAGTTATCAGTCCTTGTATTAGAGTCCTGTATCCGTGTTCCTTGTGTCTATTCTCTGCCTAGCGATTATCTTGTATTATTTTATCTCCCGGTTTATATTTTTCCTGTACCCCTACCCGTTTGCCTGCTGCCTCTTGTTCTGCGTATTATTGGTTTATTGTTATTTTTATCTTCCTGGGTTTTGGGTCTGTGTGCACACACTTGTATATACACTGGATTACTCTGCATTGATATCTGATGCAGTGTAGGCTAATTGTATGTACTACAGACTGCAGGTGTATGCTCATTAAATACACTTGCCTGCAGGGAGATTGTCTTGCATTACATTTTCGTATATTATTGCATGTATGCATGTTGTAGTGCATGAGGGTAATGTCTACAACTGCTTCATTATCATTTATATTCCTTGCAATTGTTAATAAATTGCCTTGTTCATTTATTCCTGGCTTGGTCTCTCAGTTTTTCCCCATAAGTGACATTTCCTATATTATTGCATATCTTGTGCATTGCTCGTGTTGGTTCAGGTGCAATGCAGAAATGCAATCGTTACAGTGCTTGTCCAAAGTCCAGGAAACTGGTCTCTCAGCCAATCACAGACGTGGCTGGTGGTCCGGCCCCTGTTTGCAAGTTCCGGCAATCAGGGACCTTGATCAGAGTGACGTAGGAACGAGGGGCTGTAAGTAGAGTTCTGGTTCTTTTTTTAGTAATCTGAAATAGCAGTTGGGAGTGGGCAGGGGTATCCTACAATATATAAAAAGTTTTTCTTTAGGGTGAACATGCCCTTTAACAACCCCTTCAGGAAAGACTATACACAATTCTAACTACGTATTAGGAAAGATGCACAGTGGTACTCAACACCTTGAATTAGCCATGATATGGTAACCACACACTAGCTAACAATTACAACACATAGGAGGCTCTAGTAATCGATCTCACCAGCCACTAAAAGGAAAAGTCCATAAACTTACTATAACTGCTTCAAGAGGACAAAAGCAATGATGAAGCAACATACCATCAACTCTACTCTCTAGAAAGAAGTACAAGCATTCGCAGAACACTTAAATGCTGTGAACCATAACATCAGATTTACATGGGAAGAGGTGCAAAACAACACACTGGCTTTCTTGAACTGCTTGGTATAAGTCAGGGAGAATGGTAAAATGGAAGTAGAAGTTTACAGAAAACCAACCTACATAGACCAGTATTTGATGTTTGACTCCCACCACCCTCTAGATCACAAGCTGTGTGTCATGAGAACCCTGCAACACAGAGCAGAGAACAGACCTACTAGCCCTAGACTAAGGCTAATTAAATTAAATATCTCAAAGAAGCCCTTAAAATGTGTGGGTACCGGGACTGGGTCTTTTTCAAAACAAATACTACCAGTGAAGGTGGGAAGCAAGACAGGAGAAAGAACATGGTCGTTCCATATGTAGCAGGGGTGTCAGAGAAATTAAGATACATTTTTAAGAGTCACGGTATCCCTTTCTGCTTTGAACCAAACAACCCACTGAGGCAGCAACTAGTGCATCTAAAAGACCCAATAGGGAAACAAAAGAAAAGTGACATAATATGTGCAGTGCAGTGAAGTGAAGACTGCTCGGGTTTATATGTGGAGACAAAACAGCAGCTTTACCAAAGCTTTACCAGCACAGAAAAGCTGTGGACTTAGCTGTGTTCCTGCATCTTAAAGGAGAACTAAACCTCAGTTTTTCAGATCCTAATGTGAAAGTTTTTCTCCTCAGAACACCTACACGTTGAAAGATTCTTCTCTAGTTATTTGCATTTAGTAGATATGAGTAATAGATTCTGTAACAAAGGAGGCTTCCATCTTGTTGCCAGTACAACTCATAGCCCATGTTGGCTTCAAAGATCCACGCCCCCTGACCCCAGCATTCACTGTCTCTATGTGCAGAGTGCTGTGTGTTTAGAAACAATCAGACCAAGAAGTCACAAGTTCAAATCCCCTAGCTTACTTATGCAACAATATAACATAGTCTACTGCCTGAGTTTAGTGCTTTTTTTGTTTGTTTGTTTCCATGTTTCTAGAAAAATATGAAGTTTCTACATATGTACAATCTTTATATATAGCAGCTCTGTTATTTATGTACCAACCAGTGTGAATTGCTGACAATCTTCCAGTAGCAATACAAAAAGTGTACTGATTTTACTGACATTTACTTCTATCGATTGAGAGTTCACCTGTGGTGTGTTCTGCTAGAGTGCTGGGTTAGGAAAGAAATCAGACTACTGGGACACAGGTTCGATTCCCCATGTTCCCTTTTTTTGTTTTATTATGTGATTTATTATGTATTATTAAGATAAAGACTCTACATGTACTAGTCCATTACTTATTAGCCCTTGTGGCCTAGTGGTAGAAAGCTTTCTTCTTAGAAAGACACAGAATAGAAGGTTGCTGGTTCAATTCCCCATACTTACTTTTATTTTTTGCTGAAATGTTAAATGTTCTGTTTCTTTCATCCATGCTAGCAAAGACATACACTGCAAAGATTACTTTTCTTTTTTGTATGTAAAGCATAGGAATTTATCATTGTTAGGGACAGGAGCATTTCTAATGTGTTTATACAAAAACTGTACTGGTATCTGTGTTCTGTGTCAGAGGGAGGGAACTCTGAGCTGTAACATGATTGGCTGTCAGCTTCCAGGAAGCAAGACTGCAGTTTCCTGTGAAGTGTCCGGCGGACACTTAGATGGGTGTTCCCAGATAAGGTGAATTATGGGAGCTGACCCTTAGTACACACAGGTTATTTTCATAAATCACCCAGCATCCACAGCAAAGGGAGACATGAGACACAGCTTGTTGTTCGTTTGTGAATGTGCTCTCTCTATTGGGACAATGTTGTCTTGGGACTTTAGTTCTCCTTTAAGTAAAAATAACATGTGGTTAAAGATTAGTGATGTCATCATCTTGACGAAGGAACATAATTGATTTAAAAAACCAAGCCTGAATAGGGGTGTGTATGTGTTTCCGACACCATTTGCCTGCCATGAACAATGCAGTTTTCATAATACCTCTTAGCCACAATGCAATCAACACCTTGCATTCAAGTCCCTGACACCTGGCTGTTATATGTTGATTGGTACACAGTCCAGGGTACTTATTGCAAACATATTCTTGTACAAGTCATTCCAAACCAATTACAATATGTGTTAGTAGTCCAGCATAACGGTATAATCAAGTATATATATTTCATTTACATGTCTTTTTTTAGCACTGTTGAAATTTACATTTTTATTTCATAGAAAAAACATGTGGACATCCAGGAGATATCCCGTTTGGTTCATTTGATCTTGTGGGAGAGATTGAATTTGTGTTTGGAGCTGTTGTGGTATACTATTGTGACATTGGGTGAGTATAACCAAGGCTTATTACTTCCTGGGGATGAAATGCCAAATCTTTAAAGAGGCTTAACAGCATTTCACAGGCTAGATGCAAAACTAGAAATCCAGCTACAGACCTGTTTTGGCTTTACTGAGCCATCTTCAGTGTAAAGGAGACCTTTGGTTTTGCAAAGTGAAGCGCCTATAGACAGACTTCACCAAGGAATTAAATAAGATATGGAGAGTATAAGGCATTAAATCTCCCCTACACTCATATGTAAAGGGTAGTTTCCATGGCAGCCACACCTTCACCATTATAACATGACACTTATGTATTATTTTGTATAAAGCATAAAATAGTTTGTGTGATTAAAAGCTCTCTGCCTTTTTTGGGTATCTATAGGAGAAACAATAAAAACAAATTGCAGTAAATAATATAATTTGTGTTTCTTACCTCCAGTTATCAGTTGGTGAGCGAACTGAACACCAGAACATGTACTGCAACTGGATGGAGTAACTATGCTCCTACTTGTGAAGGTAATAAATGTTTTGTTTATAAAACCTAACAAAGAAAACTATTCAATTATAATTTATTTGCATTTTTTTTCTTTTAATATCTTTCTCTCTTAAATAATTATTTCCTGTTCAGTGAGCTAGTTGTGAAATTCAGGGGTAGCTACCCAAAAGCTGTCATCTGTGAATCAGACAAAGCAGATGGCAGCATGAATAATCCCACATTTTGATCAAAGGCAGCAGAGAGATTAAAGGACATGTTCAACCTTAAAACAAAAAACTGGTCAAAGGTCCGTTCAGGGGTGTCCCTAGGGTTTTTGGCACCTGAAAATCTTTTGAATGGTGCCCATAGGTGGGTGCGCCGCGGCAATGTGTGAGTGGGTGTTCTCACATTAGAAATCTCTACCATACTTTATGTAGAATAAAATATGTTGGCCAAATTATTTGTAAGCCTGCCACCACGTCAAGCTACATTCTTCCTTAAATATCCAACGTGTCTGGGTGGTGCAAACATTACTATTGATAAGGACAGAAGGTGTCAGAACCTTAACCGTAGTGTTTCAGCCACACTCCAGGCTAGCGTCATGGTCTTGGTTCTCTTTTATTCTGCTACTTTACAGTGTCAGACACTCCCAACATAGGTAACCCTTTGAGAGTGATACATCACCAGAGTAACCAGTAGAGGACGCTGCCTTATGGATGGTAATGGGGGTTCCTAGGTTTTTTTGCTTTTTTTTCCTTTTTGCACCTGAAACAAGTGCTGCCTGTAAGTAGGTGTGAGCTACTTAAACATTAGTACATTGCAAATTTTGTATTTCAAAACAGTTATTTATACAAGTGGGAATGTGACACTGGGGGATGAGTGGGAATGTGACACTGGGGGATGAGTGGGAATGTGACACTGGGGGATGAGTGGGAATGTGACACTGGGGGACGGTTGGAATGTGACACTGGGGGATAGTGGGATGTGACACTGGGCATAATGGGAATGTAACCTGGGGATGAGTGGGAATGTGACCCTGGGGATGAGTGGGAATGTGACACTGGGGGATGAGTGGGAATGTGACACTGGGGAATGAGTGGGAATGTGACACTGGGGGATGAGTGGGAATGTGACACTGGGGGATAGTGGGAATGTGACACTGGGGGATGAGTGGAATGTGACACTGGGGATGAGAGGAATGTGACACTGGGGGATGAGAGGATTGTACACTGGGGATGAGTGGGAATGTGACACTGCGGGATGAGTGGGAATGTGACACTGGGGGATGAGTGGGAATGTGACCTGGGGCATAGTGGGAATGTGAACCTGGGTGAGTGGGAATTGACGCTGGGGAATAAGTGGGAATGTGACCCTGGGGATGAGAGGGAATGTGACACTGGGGGATGAGTGGGAATGTGACACTGGGGATGATGGGAATGTGACACTGGGGGATGAGTGGGAATGTGACACTGGGGATAGAGGGAATGTGACACTGGGGGATGAGTGGGAATGTGACACTGGGATGAGAGGGAATGTGACACTGGGGGATGAGTGGGAAGGTGACACTGGGGAGAGTGGAATGTGACCTGGGGAAGTGGGAATGTGAACCTGGGGGATGAGAGGGGAATGTGACCCTGGGGGATGAGAGGGAATGTGACACTGGGGGATGAGTGGGAATGTGACACTGGGGCATAAGTGGGAATGTGAACCTGGGGGATGAGAGGGAATGTGACACTGGGGGATGAGTGGGAATGTGACGCTGGGGAATGAGTGGGAATGTGACCCTGGGGGATGAGTGGGAATGTGACCCTGGGGGATGAGGGGATGAGTGGGAATGTGACCCTGGGGGATGAGGGGAAATGTGACCTTGGGGGATAAGTGGAAATGTGATCCTGGGGGATAAGTGGGTGGGTGACAGTGAGATACTTTTAACACTACTTCTTGCCAGTTAGAACCAATCACACCTACTTTCTTCCCCACCAGCTCCATTAGAAGACCGTCTCTCACCGTCCCTCTTACCCAGTCCACAGCTGTTTTGGTGCAAGACATGCATGGTAGAGCTGTATCCTCTGGCTGCTGTCAGCAGTTGTGCACACAGGAGGGGCCTCAAAGACAAGATGGGCCCCCTCACACACACACAAGCACACCCTCAAACACACTATCTCTCACACACTCTCACACACACACTCTCTCTTGTACACACACCACACTCTCTCAAACACAACTATTGTGTTTTTGAATTGCCCATTACTGAAAACTATAATTCTTCCCAAATCTGTTTCCCTGATGTTTTAAAGATATCTTTAAAACATCTTACAATTCAGCGGTCAAGTGCCGTATTTCATAACTCTTCTGCTGTGTTTTGTTGTCTAACACTAACTGGTGAACCGGAGGGCTAACTGAGGGCTGACTGTAAAGCTGGTTTGTGAACGTAGGGCTGACTGTAATGCTGGTTTGTAACTGTAGGGTTGACTGTAAAGCTGGTTTGTGAACTGTAGGGTTGACTGTAAAGCTGGTTTGTGAACTGTAGGGCTGACTGTAAAGCTGGTTTGTGAACTGGAAGCTGACTGTAAAGCTGTTTGTGAACTGGAAGGCTGACTGTAAAGCTGGTTTGTGAACTGGAAGGCTGACTGTAAAGCTGGTTTGTGAACTGGAGGGCTGACTGTAAAGCTGGTTTGTAAACTGGAAGGCTGACTGTAAAGCTGGTTTGTAAACTGGAAGGCTGACTGTAAAGCTGGTTTGTAAACTGGAAGGCTGACTGTAAAGCTGGTTTGTAAACTGGAAGGCTGACTGTAAGCTGGTTGTGAACTGTAGGCTGACTGTAAAGCTGGTTTGTGAACTGCAGGGCTGACTGTAAAGCTGGTTTGTGAAACTATAGGACTGATGTGTAAAGCTGGTTTATGAACTGGAAAACTTACTGTAAAGCTGGTTTGTGACCTAGAAGGCTGACTTAAAACTGTTTTATCAAATAGAGGGCTGACTTACGGTAATGGTTTGAGAGCTGTCTGTAAAGCTGTTTTTTGAACTAGAGCTCACAAAAACTGGGTTTGAACTGGAGGGCTGACTGAAACTGGTTTGTGACCTGGAGGGCTTACACACAGAGTTTAGAATGGGGGGCTGACTAACTGGTTTGTGAACTGGAGGGCTGGAGTTCCTTTCTGCAGTGTCCCAGAAGTTACAGCTCGCCTCTTCCTGCTCTTGAGCAATGTGACACCGGTCCGGAAAAAACTTTGTAAACATACAATTGCATTACAATTGCAAACAAACAACATTGCATTACAAGCAGGCACGCACAACGGCACAAGCGCTCTCGCGGCCGCTCAATATGGTAACTAATGACGGTCCGTGCTGCGCTGTTAAAAGGGGGATAACGGAAAATGACGCTTGTCTGCTTGCAGCAAATGCACATAGTAACATAGTATTGAGGTTCAATAAAACATACGTCCATCAAGACCTTTTCACATCTTTTTTAAAACCTACCTAACGGTTGATGGGTTGATTAGAGGAAGTAAAAAAAAAAAAAACAGCTAAAAAGAGGGGGGGGATTCCTTAATGAATCCAAATGGCAATCGGAAAGTATCCCTTGATCAACCAGATCTACATTATATGTAGTATACCAGTGATTCTCTTTTTTTAGTTTTATAACTTATTTACAGTAGCCCACTTTTAAAGGGCAACTAAAGCCACAGAACAACACTGAACCAGAAGGCGAACACATTGATTATAACCAGTAATCTGCGTCTTACCTCTCATTTTGGTACAGGCCTGGGAAATTTACCTAAATAACATATGGTTTGTGCTTCTCAGCATTCTAGTATCAGACAGTTTGGTCAATGACCATTATGTTCTGCACATGCTCAGTCCTTAGCTATGGCACAAACTTGTACAGTTGGTCACACCCATTAATAATCTCTAGCCAATCTTTTTACGAGCCAGATAAGCAAGGAAGCATGTGACTGAGGTCAGGAGTGTGGGTCTGACCTGCCCATACACACAGATACTTCATCCAGTTCTTAACAGGCTTTGACTTACTTTAACAGAGTTTACTAAAGTGGCATTTTATAGTTTATTGGTGTTTTTTAGGGGGGGTTTTTTTTCAGATTCTGGAGTATATAAAATTGGGTTTAGTTCTCCTTTAAAGCTATTCAATAAATTCCTATTACCACATCTGTGGAAGACAGTTCCACAGTTTCACCATTCTCACTGTAAAGAACCCTTCCTAACCTGAAGATGAAAATTATTTTCTTCTAATCTTAAGGATGTCCACATGCCCTCTGATATGACCTATTAGTGAACAATGCACTAGAGAATTTATTATATGGACCATTGATATATTTGTATAAACGTCGCTTCTCCATAGTAGACAACCCTAACTTGTCTTGTCTGCCTGCGTCAAGCCCCTCCATTCCCCTTATTATTTTAGTTGCCCTTCTCTGAACTGCTTCCATTTCCCAATGTACCTGGCATGTTTTGCATATGGAATTCCAAAACTGCACTGCATATTCCATTAAAAACTGCACTGCACATTAGCCTTTTCAGCATCCTCTATAACCATCTTAGATCTTTATTTAATGGTCCCACGTTCTCAGTTCTCATCTTTTTACTATTTATATACTTATAAAACATTTTGGGTTAAGGGCACGTCCACCCCCAAAACTATAATTTCCCCTCTACTGGCCCCACTAGTGTAGTGTAAAGAAATCCTTACCTTACATCCCTGCTCCAATGGTTCTCCTTTAAAGTCCCTATAAGTCAAAACTGTGCACAGGAGCACTGCAGGGAGGGAAATTGTTTCCGCCCTGAGGTGTCCTCTCAGAGGTTTTTGGCTTGCTCAGAGCAGCCCTCCCTTCCCTCTCCCTCCTTCTCCTCCCTTTCCCTCCTTTTTTCAGCTCCCTCCTCCTAGTGTAATTCCCATTTGTCATATTGTAGGGCTTCCTCCCCCAGCCCCAACCACATTATTATTTTCAGAAACTCCCCGAACTTTACTTACCTTCCCTCTCTCCTCCGGCATTCTGAACTGCCGCGCCGCATCATGGATTGGCTGCCTCTCTGCCGTGCGGCAGAGGATAGAGCAGTGCGGCAGAGGATAGAGGGAAGGTAAGTAGTTCGGGGACTTTCTGAAAATAATAATAATGCGGTTGGGGCTGGGGTATAAGCCTACAATATGACAAATTTTGAAAAGGGATAGACATGCCCTTTAAACCTGCTTGTTTTCTGCAGATCCTGTCTGTCTTTTTCAGAAATCTGTACTGTTGTACCTAGCTTTAGGTCAGTGCAGACAGTAATCTTATCTGTGCCCTATGCCTGATGGAATCACCTGGTGCTGCTAGTAGTAAATTGCCTCAAACTTTAGAATTGCTGCAGCCTGCAGGGTCCTAGTGCTCACTGAAGTGAAGTCAGTAGGTTTGGGAAGGAGACACAGAATTTCTTGCTGCCCTGTTTTTAAAGTTTATGTGGTGCCTGGAAGAGGGCAGGGGAATCTCCAAAAACAGCCCTCCAGCCATTTTAAGTCAGCCCCTTGTTCAAAAAACAAAGTCTGTCAGCCCTCCTGTCACAAACCAGAGTCTGTCAGCCATCCTGTTTACAATCAGAGTCTGTCAGCCCTCCTGTTCACAAAACAGTCGTTCAGCCCCCCTGTTCACAAACCAGAGTCTGTCAGCCATCCTGTTTACAATCAGTCTGTAAGCCCTCCTGTTCACAAAACAGTCTTTCAGCCCCCCCTGTTCACAAACCAGAGTCTTTTAGCCCGCCTGTTCCAAACCAGAGTCTGTCAGCCCTCCTGTTCACAAACCAGAGTTTGTCAGCCCTCCTATTCTCAAACCAGAGTCTGTCAGCCCTCCTATTCTCAAACCAGAGTCTGTCAGCCCTCCTGTTCACACCAGAGTTTGCCAGCCCCCCTATTGGGGGGTCCCATGAGTGGGACGAAAAGCGTCAGGGTCCAACTATGTGTGTATTTTTTTATTGATTTCTTAGCAACGCTAGCTTGGTCTCTCTGGTTACCTGATCCTCCTCATAAAACTAATGAGGGTGACGTAATACAGGTAACCACTCTCCTGAATCCTGTTGGAATGTGATTTTTACCTACACACTACTTATCTGGACTATAAGCTATGTATGGTTGCTGCTTTTAATAGATGTGATTTTGCACTGTTCTTTATCTTAGGGACCCAGACTAGGATTCTAAGCTGTTAATGACTAGTTTAAGCACTGAGTGCTCCTAGGGACGCCCATTTATACCCTGTGTTTGGCATGTAACTTAACTAGGTGGAGAGTGTTTCTCCACCTGTTACATAACAGGGCATGTTTGGAAATTCACTAGTTATTACCTCTCCCTTCTTGATCTGCTGTTTTTGCAATTTTCAGTGCACTTATCATGACAGAATTTTAAATGTGTGATTTTGATTTTTTTAATGCATAGTCAATAAAGGATTTCTAAGTTTTAATTTATTAGTGGTCTCTGGACTGTGCCATTAAGTGTGATAACTCAAGAGGGGGATACTATCTCTGTCTCGTTTTTGTCAATATTATTTTTTATCCCCAGTTATCAACTTTGCACACTAGCTGCATAGCCTGTGCATCACACTGTCTTTGTTTTGTACACAAACCAGAGTCTGTCAGCCCCCCTGTTCACAACCAGAGTCTGTCAGCCCTCCTGTTCACAAACCAGAGTCTGTCAGCCCTCCTGTTCACAAACCAGAGTCTGTCAGCCCTCCTGTTCACAAACCAGAGTCTGTCAGCCCCCTTGTTCACAAACCAGAGTCTGTCAGACGTCCTGTTCACAAACCAGAGTCTGTCAGCCCCCTGTTCACAACCAGAGTCTTGTCAGCCCTCCTGTTCACAAACCAGAGTCTGTCAGCCCCCCTGTTCACAAACCAGAGTCTCAGTCCCCTGTTCACAAACCAGAGTCTGTCAGCGCCCCTGTTCACGTCTGTCAGCCCCCCTGTTCACAAACCAGAGTCTGTCAGACCTCCTGTTCACAAACCAGAGTCTGTCAGCCCCCCTGTTCACAAGCCAGAGTCTGTCAGCCCCCCTATTTAAAACCAGAGTCTGTCAGCCCTCCTTTTCAAACCAAGTCTGTCAGCCCTCCTGTTCACAAACCAGTCTGTCAGCTCTCCTGTTCACAAACCAGAGTCTTGTCAGCCCTTCTGTTCACAAACCGAGTCTGTCAGCCCCCCTGTTCACAAAACCATAGTCAGGCAGTCCCCTGTTCACAAACCAGAGTCTGTCAGCCCCCCTGTTCACAAACTAAGTCTGTCACCCCCTTGTTCACAAACCAGAGTCGGTAAGCCCCCCTGTTCACAACCATCTGTCAGCCCCCCTATTTAATAAAGCCGGAGTATATCAGCCCCCCTTGTTCACAAACCAGAGTCTGTCAGCCCCCCTGTTCACAACCAGAGTTCTGACAGCCCCCCTGTTCACAACCAGAGTCTGTCAGCCCCCCTGTTCACAAACTGAGTCTGTCAACCCCTTTGTTCACAAACCAAGTCTGTCAGCCCCCTGTTCAAACCAGAGTCTGTCAGCCCCCCTGTTCACAAAGCAGTCTGTCAGATGTCCTGTTCACAAACCAGAGTCTGTAAGCCCCCCTGTTCACAACCAGAGTCTGTCAGCCCTCCTGTTCACAAACCAGAGTCTGTCAGCCCCCCTGTTCACAAACCAGAGTCTGTCAGTCCCCCTGTTCACAACCAGAGTCTGTCAGCCCCCCTGTTCACATCTGTCAGCCACCCTGTTCACAAACCAGAGTCTGTCAGCCCTCCTGTTCACAAACCAGAGACTGTCAGCCCCCCTGTTCACAAGCCAGAGTCTGTCAGCCCCCCTATTTAAAACCAGAGTCTGTCAGCCCTCCTTTTCAAAACCAGAGTCTGTCAGCCCTACTGTTCACAAACCAGTCTGTCAGTTCTCCTGTTCACAAACCAGAGTCTGTCAGCCCTTCTGTTCACAAACCAGAGTCTGTCAGCCCCCCTGTTCACAAACCATAGTCAGGCAATCCCCCTGTTCACAAACCAGAGTCTGTCAGCCCCCCTGTTCACAAACTAGAGTCTGTCAACCCCCTTGTTCACAAACCAGAGTCTGTAAGCCCCCTGTTCACAAACCAGTCTGTCAGCCCCCCTATTTAAAGCCGGATGTATATCAGCCCCCCTGTTCACAAACCAGAGTCGTCAGCCCCCTGTTCACAAACCAGAGTCTGACAGCCCCCTGTTCACAAACCAGAGTCTGTCAGCCCCCCTGTTCACAAACTAGAGTCTGTCAACCCCCTTGTTCACAAACCAGAGTCTGTCAGCCCCCCTGTTCACAAACCAAGTCTGTCAGCCCCCCTGTCACAAAGCAGTCTGTCAGACGTCCTGTTCACAAACCAAGTCTGTAAGCCCCCTGTTCACAAACCAGAGTCTGTCCAGCCCCTGTTCACAAACAGCGTCTGTCACCCCTGTTTCACAAACCAGAGTCTGTCAGTCCCCCTGTTCACAAACCAGAGTCTGTCAGCCCCCTGTTCACATCTGTCAGCCACCCTGTTCACAAACCAGAGTCTGTCAGCCCTCCTGTTCACAAACCAGAGACTGTCAGCCCCCCTGTTCACAAGCCGAGTCTGTCCCCCCCTATTTAAAACCAGAGTCTGTCAGCCCTCCTTTTCAAAACCAGAGTCTGTCACCCTACTGTTCACAAACCAGTCTGTCAGTTCTCCTGTTCACAAACCAGAGTCTGTCAGCCCTTCTGTTCACAAACCAGAGTCTGTCAGCCCCCCTGTTCACAAACCAAGTCTGTCAGCCCCCCTGTTCACAACCAGAGTCTGTCAGCCTCTGTCACAAACCGAGTCGGTCAGCCCCCCTGTTCACAACCAGAGTCTGTCACCTCCTGTTCACAACCACGAGTCTGCAGCCCCCCGTTCACAACCAGAGTCGTCAGCCCTCCTGTTCACAACCAAGTCTGTCAGCCCCCCTGTTCACAACCAGAGTCTGTCAGCCCTCCTGTTAACGAACCAGAGTCTGTCAGCCCCCTGTTCACAAACCAGAGTCTCAGTCCCCCTGTTTCACAAACAGCCAGATTCTGTCAGCCCCCTTATTTAAAACCAGAGCTGTCAGCCCTCCTTTTCAAAACCAGAGTCTGTCAGCCCTCCTGTTCACAAACCAGTCTGTCAGCTTTCCTGTTCACAAAACCAGAGTCTGTCAGCCCTTCTGTTCACAAACCAAGTCTGTCACCCCCTGTTCACAAACCAGATCTTTCAGCCCCCCTTTTCACAAACTAGAGTCTGTCACCCCCTTGTTCACAAACCAGAGTCTGTCCCCCCCTGTTCACAAACCAGAGTCTGTCAGCCTCCCTATTTAAGCCGAGTATATCAGCCCCTGTCACAACCAGAGTCTTCAGCCCCCCTGTTCACAAACCAGAGTCTGTCAGCCCCCCTTTCACAAACCAGTCTGTCAGACGTCCTGTTCACAAACCAGAGTCTGTCAGCCCCCCTGTTCACAACCAGAGTCTGTCAGCCCCCCTGTTCACACACCAGAGTCTGTCAGCCCCCCTGTTCCACAAACCAGAGTCTGTCAGTCCCCCTATTTAAAACCAGAGTCTGTCAGCCCCCCTGTTCACAAACCAGAGTCTGTCAGCCCCCCTGTTCACAAACCAGAGTCTGTGAGCCCCCCTATTTAAAGCGGGAGTATGTCAGCCCCCCTGTTCACAACCAAAGTCTGTCGCCCCCCTGTTCACAACCAAATCTGTCAGCTCTCCTGTTCACAAACCAGAGTCTGTCAGCCCCCGTGTTCACAAAACAAGTCTGTCAGTCCCCTGTTCCAAACCAGAGTCTGTCAGCCCCCCTGTTCACGTCTGTCAGCCCCCTGTTCACAAACCAAGTCTGTCAGCCCTCCTGTTCACAAACCAGAGTCTGTCAGCCCCCCTGTTCACAGCCAGATTCTGTCAGCCCCCCTATTTAAAACCAGAGTCTATCAGCCCTCCTTTCAAAACCAGAGTCTGTCAGCCCCCCTGTTTACAACCAGAGTCTGTCAGTCCCCCTGTTCACAAACCAGAGTCTGTCACCCCCCTGTTCACAGTCTGTCAGCCCCCTGTTCACAAACCAGAGTCTGTCAGCCCTCCTGTTCCAAACCAGAGTCTGTCAGCCCCCCTGTTCACAAACCAGAGTCTGTCAGCCCCTGTCAGGAAATGTGTGTAGTGACTTTGCAAGAATGGGTTAACTAGTGGTATTAGTTCTTGCAAAGGACCAATAAAATACCATTCCACCCTGGAACAGTCCTATTGTTTATATTACGATTAGTGAAGCATGGAACCAGATTTCTTTTCCAACAATGTGGGACCGAACCATGCATCTGGAATTCTCTTCTGCTAGGGGTCTGGTGGGTACTAAAGGTCATTTTAAGAACAGTCATACCTGCAAAATAATTGTATTTCGGTATTGGAATGTGTAAGATAGAAAACCAATATTAATTATGAATGGAACAGAAGCCCTTCAAATGATACCCAACATGGAGCCCTTATTCCCTTGTCAAGGCGAGTTATTATTCTTGGGAAATGGATTACACACAGGTCATGTTTGGTATTGGAGGAATTGATAATTAATACGGAGAGGAATATGTGGTCAATATCCCAATACAATGTACATATCTACATTTATATGGAATCTGTCTAACTGAGGGGGAATGAATGCTTTTGGCTAGTTGTAAATCTAGACATTGCTAGACACTCCCACCTCATGCATACCAGGAGTAGGGGTGGTTTATCAAAGGTTTAAAAATCATTGTAGCTCCTATAACTTTGTTCATACTAAGGGGACATGCTAAAAATGTGTGTATGGACCCGATGTTTCTTCTTCCGCGCCCCAGGATCAGGCTTCTTCTAGTGAGTAGGTCTGTGATATTTTTATCCTTTTTATTTTCTATAACTGTTGTACCTATTGTAGGTCATTTTATTATAACACCATTTTCTTTATTTTGTATTATATGCACTGTCCACCTTTTGGAATATTAAATCTAAAATTTAATAAGTTTTGCTTTGATCTCTAAAAGAACTCAGTTAGCCTCTGATAAGTTTATATGTGTTAGGAATGGAATGAATGGAATGTTTTTGCAGTGTAAATGCTAATTAACTCTGTGACTGCTTGTGAAGGACTGATGCTAATTCCAGTTAGTTAGCTGGAGTGAATGGTGTAGTGTTACCATTTAGCTGCCAGGACAGGGGTGTGCATAGTCGGTGAGAGTCAAGAGTGTTTTTGGGGTGTCTTTAAGCCCGTAACTTAAAGTGGTGGCAGCAAATACAGTTTTGATTTTCAGACATTTGCCCAGCGAACTGGCGTTCGTGACACCCCCTGTTCACAAACCAGAGTCTGTCAGCCCCCCTGTTCACAAACCAGAGTCTGTCACCCCCTATTTAAAACAGAGTATGTCGCCCCCCTGTTTTCAAAACAGAGTCTGTCAGCCCCTGTTCACAACCAGAGTCTGTCAGCCCCCTTTCACAACCAGTCTGTCGCCCCCCTGTTCACAACCAGAGTCTGTCAGCCCCCCTGTCACAAACCAGAGTCTGTCAGCCCCCCTGTTCCAACCAGAGTCTGTCGCCCCCCTGTTCCCAAACCAGAGCTGTCAGCCCCCCTGTTCACAAACCAGAGTCTGTCAGCCCCCTGTCAGGAAAGTGTGTAGTGACTTTGCAAGAATGGGTTAACTAGTGGTATTAGTTCTGCAAAGCCCAATAAAATACCATTCCACCCTGGAACAGTCCTATTGTTTATATTACGATTAGTGAAGCATGGAACCAGATCTTCTTTTCCAGACAAATGAGGGCCGCGAACCGTGCATCTGGAATTTCTTCTGCTAGGGGGGGTCTGTGGTTACTAAGAGGTCATTTTAAGAACAGTCATACATGCCAAAATAATTGTATTTCGTATTTGGAATGTGTAAGATAGAAACCAATATTATATTTATGAATGGAACAGAAAAGGCTCTTCAAAATGATACCCAACATGGAGCCCTTATTCCCTTGTCAATGCGAGTTATTAATATCTTGGGAAATATGGTTACACACAGGTCATGTTTGGTATTGTAGGAATTGATAATTAATACAGGAGAGAATATGTGGTCAATATCCCAATACAATGTACATATCTACATTTATATGGAATCGTCTAACTGAGGGGAAATGAATGCTTTTGGCTAGTCGTAAATCTAGACATGCTAGGCACTCCACCTCATGCATACCAGGAGTAGGGGTGGTTCACTCAAAAGGTTTAAAAATCATTGTAGCTCCTATAACTTTGTTCATACTAAGGGGACCATGCTAAAACAGTGTGGACCTGATGTTTCTTCCCCCCCCCCCCGGGTACAGGACTCTTCTAGTGAGTAGGGTCTGTGAATATTTTTATCCTTTCTATTTTTCTAAACTGTTGTACCTATGTATGTCTTTTATTATACACTATTTCTTTTATTTTGTATTATGTGCACTGTCCCGTTTTGGAATATTAAATCATAAATTTAATAAGTTTTGTCTTTGATGCTCTAAAAGAACTCAGTTAGCCTCTGATAAGTTTATATGTAGTTGAATGGAATGGAAAATGGAATGTTTTGCAGTGTAAATGCTAATTACCTCTGTGACTGCTTGTGAAGGACTGATGCTATTAACCAGTTAGTTGCTGGAGTGAATGGTGTAGTGTTAACCATTTAGCTGCCAGGACAGGGTGTGCATAGTCAGTGAGAGTCAAGAGTGTTTTTGGGGGCGTCTTTAAGGCCGTAAACTTAAAGTGGTGGCCAGCGAGTACAGATTTGATTGGTCAGATCACGTGCCCAGCGAACTGGCATTCACAACCAGAGTCTGTCCGCCCCCCTGTTCACAAACCAGAGTCTGTCAGCCCCCCTGTTCACAAACAATGAGTCTGTCAGCCCCCCTGTTCAGAAACCATAGTCTGTCAGCCCCTGTTCAGAACACAGAGTCGTTCAGCCCCTGTTCAGAAACCAGTAGTTCTTCAGCCACCCTGTTTCAGAAACCAGAGTCTGTCAGCCCCCTGTTCAGCAAACCCAGAGTCTGTCAGCCCCCCTGTTCACAACCAGAGTCTTCAGCCCCCTGTTCAAAACCAGAGTCGTCAGCCCCCTTCACACCAGTCCTGTCAGCCCTGTTCACAAACCAGAGTCTGTCAGCCCCTGTTCACACACCAGAGTGTGTCAGCCCCCCTGTTCACAAACAGAGTGTGTCAGCCCCCCTGTTCACAAAACCAGAGTGTGTCAGCCCTGTTCACAACCGAGTGTGTCAGCCCCCCGTTCACCACCAGAGTGTGTCAGCCCCCTGTTCAACAACCAGAGTGTGTCACCCCCCTGTTCACACACCAAGTGTGTCAGCCCCCCTTGTTCCACCAACCGAGAGTGTGTCCAGCCCCCCTTTCACAAACCAGAGTGGTGCAGCCCCCTGTTCACAAACCAGAGTGTTGCCCCCCTGTTCACAACCAATCGTTAGCCCCTGTTCACAACCATTCTGACTCGACGTCCTGTTCACAACCAGAGTCTGTCAGCCCCCTGTTCAAAACACCAGTCTTGTCGCCCCCTCCTGTTCACAAACCAGAGTCCATCAACCCCCCTGTTCACAAACCAGAGTCTCAGTCCCCCTGTTCACCAAACGTCTGTCACGCCCATGTTTCACGTTTGTCACCCCCCTGTTCACAACCAGAGTCTGTCAGCCCTCCTGTTCACAAACCAGAGTCTGTCACCCCCCTGTTCACAAGCCAGGGTCTGTCAGCCCCCCTATTTAAACCAGAGTCTGTCAGCCCCTCCTTTTCAAAACCGGAGTCTGTCCAGCACCCCTCCTGTTCACAAACCATTCTTTCAGCTCTCCTGTTCACAACATAGTCTGTCAGCCTTCTGTTCACAACAAGTCTGTCAGTCCCCTTATTTAAAACCAAGTCTGTCAGCCCCCCTGTTCACAAACCAGAGTCTGTCAGCCCCCCTGTTCACAAACCAGAGTCTGTCAGCCCCCCCTGTTCACAACCCAGAGTTCTGTCAGCCCCCCTGTTCACAAACCAAGTCTGTCACCCACCCTTTCACAAACCGAGTCTGTCAGCCCCCCTGTTCACAAACAGAGTCGTTTAACCCCCTTGTTCACAACCAGAGTGTGTCAGCCCCCCTGTTCACAAACCATAGTCTGTTAGCCCCCTGTTCACAACCAGAGTCTTGTCGCCCCCTTTCACAACAGGTCTTTAGCCCCCTGTTCACAACCAGAGTCTTGTCAGCCCTCCTGTTCACAAACCAGAGGTCCGTCAGCCCCCCTGTTCACAAATCAGGTCTCAGTCCCCCTGTTCACAAACCAGTCTGTCAGCGCCCCTGTTCACGTTGTCAGCCCTCCTGTTCACACCAGATCTGTCACCCCCTGTTCACAAGCCAGGGTCTGTCAGCCCCCCTATTTAAAACCAAGAGTCTGTCACCCTCCTTCAACCGAGGTCTGTCAGCCCTCCTGTTCCAAACCAGAGTCCTTTCACTCTTCCGTTCACAAACAGAGTCTGTCATCCCCCCCCTATTTAAAACCAGAGGTCCTGGTCAGCCCCCCTGTTCACAAACCATAGTTCTGTCAGCCCCCCTGTTCAGAAACCAGAGTCCTGTCAGCCCCCTGTTCACAAACCAGAGTCTGTCAGCCCCCCTGTTCACAACCAGGTCTGTCAGCCCCCCCTGTTCCACAAACCAGAGTCTGTCAGCCCCCCTGTTCACAAACCAGAGTCTGTCAGCCCCCCTGTTCACAAACCAGAGTGTGTCAGCCCCCTGTTCACAACCAGAGTGGTCAGCCCCCTGTTCACAAAACCAAGTGTGTCAGCCCCCCTGTTCACAAACCAGATTCTTCAGCCCCCTGTTCACAAAAACGAGTCTTGTCAGCCTCCTGTTCACAAACCAGTCCTCAGCCCCCCTGTTCACAAACCCAGAGTCTCAGTCCCCCTGTTCACAAACCAGTCTTTCAGCCCCCTGTTCACGTTGTCAGCCCCCTGTTCACAAACAGAGTCTGTCAGCCCTCTGTTCACAACACAGAGTCTGTCAGCCCCCTTTCACAAACCAGAGTTGTCAGCCCCCCTGTTCCCCACAACCAGAGTGTGTCAGCCCCCCTGTTCACAAACCAGAGTGTGTCCGCCCCCTGTTCACAAACCAGAGGTGTCAGCCCCCCTGTTCACAAACCAGAGTTGTGTCAGCCCCCCTGTTCACAAACCAGAGTGTGTCAGCCCCCCTGTTTCACAAACCAGAGTGTGTCACCCCCTGTTCACAAACCATGGTGTCGCCCCCTGTTCACAAACCAGAGTGTGTCAGCCCCCCTGTTCCCACACAAGCTGTTAGCCCCCCTGTTCACAACCAGTCTGTCAGACGTCCTGTTCACAAACCAGAGTCTGTCAGCCCCCCTGTTCACAACCAGAATCTTGTCAGCCCTCCTGTTCACAAACAGAGTCCATCAGCCCCCCTGTTCACAAACCAGAGTCTCATGTCCCCTGTTCACTAACCAGTCTGTCTATGCCCCTGTTCACGTTTGTCAGCCCCCTTTCACAACCAGAGTCCTGTCATCCCTCCTGTTCACAACCAGAGTCTGTCAGCCCCCCTGTTCACAAGCCAGGGTCGTCATCCCCCCTATTAAAACCAGAGTCTGTCAGCCACCTCCTTTTCAAAACAGGATCGGTCACCTCCTGTGTTCACAAACCAGTCTTTCAGCTCTCCTTCACATCGGGCCCCACCCCGGCCCCCCCAAAAACACCCCCCCCACCAGAGTCGTCCAGACCCTTCTGTTCATCACAAGAGTCGATCAGTCCCCCTATTTAAACCAGAGTCTTCAAGCCCCCCTGTTTCACAAACCAGAGTCTGTCAGCCCCCGCTGTGAACAAGTCCTCAGCCTCACAACACAGAGTCCGTCAGCCGCCCTGTTCACAAACCAAGCTCAGCCCCCTTCACTCTGCTACCCCCTGTTTCACAAACTCAGAGTCCTGCAGCCTGTCACCCAACCTGTGTCAGCAAACCGAGTCCCCTGTTCAGCAAACCAAGAGTGTGTCAGGCCCCCACTGTTCACAAACCAGAGTGTGTCAGCCCCCCTGTTCACAAACCAGAGTGTGTCCGCCCCCCGTTCACAAACCGAGTCTGTAGCCCCATGTTCACAACATCGTGTCAGACGTCCTGTCTACAACCAGAGTCTGTCCAGCCCCCCTGTTCACAACCAGAGTCTGTCACCCTCCTGTTCACACAACCGAGTCCCGTCACCCCCGTCACATAGTCTGTCACAAACACTCAGTCCCCTGTCCAACCACTCGCGCCCCTGTAGTTTCAGCCCTCTTAACGTCTGTCAGCCCTCCTGTTCACAACCTAAGATCTGTCAGCCCTCCTGTTCACAAACCAGAAGTCCTGTCACCTCGCCAACCATGTCTGTCAGCCTGTAGCCATGGGGGGGGGTTTGGGGGGGGGTGGGGGGGGGGGACGGGGGGGTCATGCACCCCCCTATTTAAAACCAGAGCTGTCCAGCCCTCCTTTTCAAAACTCGGTAGTCTTGTCACCTCCTGTTCCACAACACAATCTTTCTCAGCTCTTCCGTTCACAAACAAGAGTCGTCAGCCCTTCTGTTCACAAACAGAGTCTGTCATCCCCCTATTTAAAACCAGAGTCTGTCGCCCCCCTGTCACAACACAGAGTCCTGTCACCCCCCTGTTCACAACACCCGAGTCTGTTCGAGCCCCCCTGTTCACAAACTCAGAGTCTGTCCAGCCCCCCTGTTCATCAAACCGAGTCTGTCGCCCCCCTTTTCCACAACCAAGAGTCTGTCCGCCCCCCTTTCCAGTGAAATGTGTAGTGACTTTGGCAAGAATGGGTAAACTATGGTATTAAGTTCTATGCAAGGACCCTAAAAACACGCATTCCCCCTGGAACAGTCTATTGTTTATATTAGCGATTGTGCAGCATGGAACCAGGATCTCCTTTTTCAGACAATGTGGGCCGAACCGTGCATCTGGCAAATTCTCTTCATGCTAGGGTCTGGTGGGTACTAGAGGTCATTTTACAAGGACAGTCATACATGCAAAATATTTATTTCGGTATGGAATTGTCGATAAAACAAATATTATATTATGAATGGAACAGAGCCCTTTAAAATATACCAACATGGAGCCCTTATTTCCTTGCCAAGGCGGTTATTAATATTTAGAAATATGGATTACGACACTGGTTCATGTTTGGTATTGGAGGAATTGGATAATTAAACTGAGAGATAATATGTGTCAATATCCAATACAATGTACATATCTACTTTATAATGTAATCTGGCTAACCTGGGGGGAATGAATCGCTTTGGCTATGTCGTAAATCTTACTTGCTAGACACGTCCCACCTCAGCTACCAGGAGTAGGGAGTGTTCATCAAAAGGTTTAAAAATCATTGTAGGCCCCTCATAGACTTTGTTCATATTAAGGGGAATGCTAAAACTTGTGTATGGACCCGTGTTTCTTTGCCACCGCCCCGGATACAGGACTTCTTCTAGTGAGTAGTGGTCTGTGATATATTTTTATCCTTTTTTATTTTCCTATAAACCTGTGTACTATTGTAATGTCATTTTATGTATATAACAGCATTTTTCTTTTATTTTTGTATTATTGCACTGTCCACCTTTTGGAATCTTACAATCTAAAATTTAAATTAATTTTTTCTGATGCTCTAAAATAACTCAGTTAGCCTCTGATAAGTTTATATATGGGTTAATGGGTATTTTTTGTCAGTGTAAATGCTAATTACATCTCGTGACTTGCTTTTGAAGGACTGATGCTAATTAACCAGTTAGTTGCTGAGTGAATGGTGTACTGTTAACCCATTTAGCTGGCCAGACAGGGGTGTGCATAGTCAGTGAGATTGTGGTTTTTTGCGGGCGTCTTTTAAGGCGTAACTTAAAGTGGTGGGCAGCGAGTACAGATTGATTGTCAGATTAAGTGCCCGCGACACTGGCTTGCTGACAATTGTCTGGCAGCGTGTGGATAAATTATTTTTATAGTAGAGCATTAGTGCTTGATTCTATATTTAACCTTGTACTAAAAGAACTGTATCCTTGAGAGGATCCATGTCCTCAAAGACAAACTCAGTGCATCTTTATTTTTAAAAGACATACGTCAAAACAGTTGTTTCCCCCCCCCATTCTCTGTTTTTCTTTCTATCTTTTTATTTGGCAAGTTGCTGAGGATGGACACCTTTTACAAGAGACAAACCAAAGGAGGTGCCTGATCAACCTGACTTTTGCAGAAAGAGTGTATTGAAATGTCCTGCCAAAGTCCATGTGGCCTTCTGATGGGGCATTGTTGGAGAGTGACCAGTCAGGCATGACCTACACAAACTGAGTCGGGAGTCAATGTGGCATTGAGCTATCCCAGGAGGACTGTAACCTTGGATCTCATCAGCAATGGGAATACTAAGTGGCAGGAATAATTATACTTGCTTCCCTGCAAAGAGATTTTACAATGTTGGGTTCCAGATGAACCCTCAGTTATCGACCAAATTTCACGTCTCATTGATTTGCAGCATCCGGAGAGGGAAGCAGCTGAGCGGCAGGCACAAAGGGAAATGGAAGCAGCCGAACGCCACAGACGCCGTGCATTTCAACGGAGTTGGCAAAGCCTCCAACCATACGCAGTCTCCACAGTCAGTGAGTCCAAGAGGGTCCGTTTGCTTTGCATGGTTGCACCCAAGTTTCCTGTCATGGACAATGATGGCCATTTGGACACTGCTTTTTTGAGTTTTTGAAGTGCTGCAGACAGTATCAGTTTCCACAGGAGCAGTGGCAAGATACTTGACACCCTGATTAAAAAGGCCTTATGCTTTGTTGAACGACTACCAAGCTTGATTGGTGACTATGAGCTTGAAACAGCTCTGATTAGAGTTAACCATCACCCAAGGTGTATCGGCAAAACGTTTCGGGCATTGCAGAGAGGTCCACTGACAGCTACTCAGATGTTGTGAGTAATCTGTAGAACCATGTTTTCCGCCAGTGGAATTAAAGACTGGAGGTTGTACCAACATTTGAGGCGCTGGGACTTATGGATATAGACGCATTCCTTAATATCTGTCCTGGAGATGTGCACAGTTTGTATTGGATCGGGCCCAAAACAGCGCAAAGCATCAGAAGTCGCAGACACCGGATGCGCCCAACGGTCCAACTCTACAAAGATCACCAATCTAGACGGATCGCCACCACAGGGAAACGACACTGCAGAATGTCCAAGCTGGTGAAGTTTGTCTGAAAGGCCCAAGTGTGAGCTAACCATGGAGATTACCCGCCGATGTTTTATATTATGACCGACGGGGAATATAATAGGTCCTGTCCAGAAGAAAGGACCATGGTCACCTGTCATCATTGTAATGCTTGTATCTGGTCAAGACAAGAATTTATAGCTCCATAGTGCAACAGTTGACTTGTGAGAGGAGAGTAAAGTTACCCAGGGTTACGGTACCTCGGGAGCTACTTGTCTCAATGGTGCGTCCGAGATGATTAACTTTGGGACATTATATCCTGGGAAGACTTTTTTGGTAAAGGGAGCGGGGTGGGAGTACATCCCACGGTCCTGTGGCTAAGGTTACTGGATTTGGGGTGTGGGAGAGGTCTGAGTAGTGGGATATCCAATGAAATTCCTGTCCGTTTATACTGGGAATGATTTGGGGAAATGGACTCCTGCTTTTGTGCCAAATGATCCGGTCTCCACGAAAGTCAGCCGCGCTGGAGTGTGGAACTACCCCTGCATCATAAAGGAACAGGTACAAGGGTCAAGTCAACTGGAGGGAGGCTGAAGACCGGAGCAGATGTCGTCAGTGCCAGAACCAGTATTGTCTAACTGTGTGAATGAGAGCAAGGATCCCCAGTTCAGCTCCCTGGTAGAGTCCAGGTATATGTATCCTGTAGGTATGGGTATTGTCATATAGCTGGGAGGGAGGCTGAGAGACGCAGACAGGTGTCAGTCGCGACCAGATACCATGCTGTCTACATGACTGTGAATGTAGAGAGGGAGCAAAGGTATCCCAGGTGATGTTCTGGTAAAGTCTACCCGTATAGAGAGGGATTTCTCAGAGTAGGAATCCCTGATCCGTGCCCACCAATCTTGCCTGAGGTCCTGGATGCAGTCAGGAATTATGTGCAGGAGTGTGGTGAGGTGGTAAGGACTCGAGCCAGTCTCTAAACGGAGGTTTCCACTCAGGACTGCGGGAGAAGAGGGTAGACTTGTGGCATGCCGTAGCGCCAGTACGCAACCCTCAGTGGGTGAGCGGAGAAGGAAGAGCAAGGTTAAAGAGGGACAGCTAGAGTGTCCCAGGTAGATGAAAAGAAGGTACTATCCTCTGACGGACAAAAACCATTCCGTAACAGTCCTGGTTTGTCCCCAGTCCTAAGAGGGAGCAGGGAATATGGTGAGCAGGAGACAGGAAAGGGGTAAGAGTGGGGCCAGTATTCTGTTCCTGATTTTAGACCCAGGGGATGGGCACTTTAGACCCATAGGATACAGTTGTATCAGTGAGGATGAAGGAGGATCTGTCCAGCAGGAGTAGGTGGGGTTCAGAGTGGGAACAGATGCCTGAGGTCGAGTGGCTGGGTAAGCATTCCCTATCATATCAAGTACTCCAGGAACGGTGAATACAGAACTGTACCTGTCCGCACACAGTAGTGGGTTCATACCGATGGAGTTATGGGTGGTTTTCTCTGTATATCAAATTGTGTGTACAACTGAGCATCAAGAGTTAACTCAGTTTACTTGGGTTGAGTGATGTGAACCCAAACCAGTTCTCATAACCACGTAAAGAGCATGGGGTTTGTAAAATGTGCAGGTGGAATCAGCATCGTTGAGCAATATGATGTACATTACACCGACCAAGGAATGCAGTGGATATTCATGTCTATCAGAACCGCCTGAGATGGACGTCAGTAGGAGGTGACTGTGAGTAACATCCCGTGCGCCAATTTAAAGGGTGTGGTGTGCAGGAAGTGTGTAGTGCTGGCAAAGGCGGTAACAGTGTAATTATCTTGCAAAGGACTTTAAATAAATACCTTCCAACCTGGAACAGTTCCTATGTTTCTTATATACGATGAGTGAAGTCATGGAACATTCTTTCTTTTCCAGACATTGTGGGACTGACCGTGCATCTGAATTTCTCTTCAGCTAGGGTCTGCATGGGCTACTAAGAGTAACTTTTAAGAACAGTCATACATGGCAAATATACTGGTTATTTCGGTATGTGGAATGAGTAAATAGAAACCAATATTATATTTATGAATGGAACAGAAGGCCCTTCCAAATGATACCCAACAGGAGCCTCTATTCCCTTGCCAAGGCGAGTTTTAATCTTGGGAAATATGGATACAACCAGGTCATGTTTGGTATGGAGGAAGGATAATTACTACTGGAGAGGAACTATGTGTGTCACTATCCCAATACAATTACATATCTACATTTATAATGGAATCTTCTAACTGAGGGGGAATGACTGCTTTTGGCTAGTTCGTAAATCTAGCATTGCTCAGACACTCCCCTAATGCATACCAGAGTAGGGGTGGTTCATCAACAAGGTTTAAAATCTTGTAGCTCCTAAAAAACTTTGTTCATACTAAGGGGACTGCTAAAAACCGTGTGTATAGGACCCGATGTTTCTTCCCGCCCCGGATCCAGGACTTCTTCTAGTGAGTAGGGGTCATGTGATATTTTTATCCTTTTTCATTTTCTATCACTGTTGTACGCTATTGTATGTCCTTTTATTATAACACGTATTTTTCTTTATTTTTGTATTTAATGCCACTGCCCCCTTTTGGATTAAATCTAAAATTTATAAGTTTTGTCTTTGATGCTCTAAAAGACTCAGTTAGCCCTCTATAAGGTTATATGTGGTTAAATGGAATGGAAATGGAAATGTTTTGCAGGTAAATGCTAATTAACCTCTGTAGCTGCCTTGTGAAGGCTGATGCTAATTACACGCAGTTAGTATGCTGGAGTGAATGGTGTAGTGTTAACATTATTCTGCCAGGACAGGGGTTGCATAGTTCGTGAGAGTCAAGTGTTTTTGGGGCGTCTTTAAGGCCGTAACTTAAAGTGATGGCAGCGTACGAATTGCATTGGTCAGATTCACTTGCCCAGGAACTGTGGCCAGGGCTTCGTGACACCCCTGTTCCAAACGCAGAGTCTGCTGAGCCCCCCTGTTCACCAAACACGAGTCTGTTCCCCCCTATTTAAAACGCAGATATCCGCCCCCTGTTTTTAAAACCAGAATCTGTCAGCCCTCCTGTCCACAATAGTTTTGTCGGCTCTCCTGTTCACAAACCAGATCCTTCATCCTCCTGTTCACCAAAACCATAGTCTGTCATCCTCCTGTTCACAAACCAGAGTCTTCATCCCGCCTGTTTCACAACCAGAGTCTGTCGGGACCCACCCTTTCACAACCAGAGTCTGTCAGCCCCCCGTTCACACAACCAGAGCCTGTCAGCCCCCTGTTCACAACACAGAGTCTCCGTCAGACCCCCCTGTTCCACAAACCAAGTTGTCAGCCTCCTGTTCACAACCAGTTAGCCCTTCCAACCAATTTCAGCCCCCTGTTCACAAACCAGAGTGTGTCCTTCACAACCGAGTTGCCCCCTTGTTCACAAACCAAGTCTTTCAGGCCCTCCCTGTTCACAAACAGCAAGTCTGTCAGCCCCCCTATTTAAAACCAGAGTTATGTCAGCCCTCCTTTTTTAAACCAGAAGTCTGTCGCCCTCCTGTCCACAAACCAGCTGTCGGCTCTCCTTTTCACACAATCAAGGTCTGTCAGTCCTCCTGTTCACAAATCCAGATCTGTCAGCCCTCCTGTTTCCACTAAACGCATAAGAGTCTTTCACAAGTCCCCTCCTGTTCACAAAACCAGAGTCTGTCAGCCCTCCTTGTTCAACAAACCAGAGTTGTCCCTCCTGTTCCAAACCGAGTCTGTCAGCGGCCTCCTGTTCACAACCAAGTCTGTCAGCCACTCCTGTCACAAACCAGAGTCTGTCACCCTCTGTTCAACCAACTGCACCCTCTGCCAACCGAGTCTGTCAGCCCTCTTGTTCACAACCAGATACTGTCAGCCCTCCTGTTCACAAACCATAGTCCGTCAGCCTCCTGTCCACAAACAGTTTGTCTGCTCATCCTTTCACAAAATCAGAGTCTGTCATCCCTCCTGTTCACAACCAGAGTCCTGTCAGCCTCTCATGTTCACACCAGAGCTGTCAACCCCCTGTTCACAAACCCGAGTCTGTCAGCCCTTCTGTTCCAACACTGAGTCTGTCAGCCTTCTGTTCACAACCGAACGAGAGTCGCAGCCTCCCTGTTCACAACCCAAGTCTGTTCAGCCCCCCTATTTAAAACCAGAGTATGCTCGCCCTCCTGTTTTTAAACACCAGATTCGTAGCCTCCTTTCCTGTCCCACACAGAATAGTTTGTCGGCTCTCCTGTTCACAAACCAAGTCTGTCATCCCTCCTGTCAACAACCCGAGTCTGTCATCTCTTTCTGTTCACAAAAACCGAGTCTTCACCCCCTGTTTCAAAACCAGAGTCTGTCACCGCCCCGTTCACAAACCAAGCCTGTCAGCCTCCCCCCCCGTTCCAACCATAGTGCTGTCAGCCCCCTGTTCACAAACACAGAGTTTGTCACTCCCCCTGTTCACAACCTAGAGTTGCAGCCTCCCTGTTCACAAACCAAGTCTTTCAGCCCCCTGTTTCACAAACCAGAGTGTGCAGCCCCCTTGTATATCACAACACCAGAGTGTGTTAGCCCCCTTGTTCACCAAACCAGAGTCTTTCAAGCCCTCCTGTTCACAAACCAGAGTCTGTCAGCCCCCTATTTTAAAAAACGCAGAGTATGTCAGCCCCCCTATTTGTAAAACCAGAGTCTGTCCAGCCCTCCTTTCCCAAACCAGTCTGTCGGCTCTCCTGTCAAAATCAGAGTCTGTCAGCCCTCCTTTTCACAACCAGAGTCTTCAGCCCTCCGTTCACAAACCAGGTCCTTTCGCCTCCTGTTCACAACCGAGTCGTCAGCCCTCCTGTTCCCAAACCAGAGTCTGGTCAGCCTCCGTTCCCACCAGAGTCTGTCACCCTCCTGTTCACAAACCAGAGTCTGTCAGACCCTCCCCCCCCCCCCCCCCCTGTTCACAACCGAGTCTGTTGCCCTCCTGTTCACAAACCAGAGTCTGTCAGCCCTCCTGTTCACAAAACCGAGTCTGTCAAGCCCTCTTGTTCACAAACCCAGTCTTCAGCCTCTTGTTTCACAACCCGAGTCTGTTCGCCCTCCTGTTCACAACCGATCCTGCAGCCCTCCTGTCAACAAACCAGTTTGTCGGCCTCCTGTTCACCAATCACAGAGTCTGTCATCCCTCCTGTTCACAAACCAGAGTCTGTCAGCCTCATGTTCACAAACCAAGTCTGTCAACCCTCCTGTTCACAAACCAGAGTCTGTCAGCCTTCTTTTTCACAAACCAGAGTCTGTCCTCCTTCTGTTCACAAACGGAGTCTGTCAGCCCCTTCCTGTTCACACCCAGATCTTTTACCCTCCTGTTCACAACCAGAGTCTGTCAGCACTCCTGTTCACTAAACCCGAAGTCCTGTCAGCCCTCCTGTTCACAAACCAACCATAGTCTGTCAGCCCTCCTGTTCACAAACAAGTCTGGCAGCCCTCCTGTTCACAAACCAGTCTGTCAGCCCCTCCTGTCACCAACCGTCTGTCAGCCCTCCTGTTCACAAACCAGTCTGTCAGCCTTCCTGTTCATAGAATGTTAGTTGCCCTCTATTTCATTACCCAGTGTTAGTCAGCTCTTTCAAATGCATAATCAATGTTAAAGCCCTCCAGTCCATTAGCATTGTCATTCAGCCCCCATTTCACAAACCAAACCCGTATTGGTCAGCCCTCAGTCAGAGCCATGAGTGGGAATGTGACACTGGGGGATGAGTGGGAATGTGACACTGGGGGATGAGTGGGAATGTGACACTGGGGGATGAGTGGGATGTGAACACTGGGGATGATGGGAATGTGACACTGGGGGATGAGTGGGAATGTGACACTGGGGATGAGTGGGAATGTGACACTGGGGGATGATAGGGATTGTGACACTGGGGGATGATGGGGATGTGACACTGGGGATGATGGGAATGTGACACTGGGGGATGAGTGGGAATGTGACACTGGGCATAAGTGGGAATGTGACCTGGGGGATGAGTGGGAATGTGACCTGGGGATAAGTGGAATGTGGACCCTGGGGGATGAGAGGGAATGTGACACTGGGGGATGAGTGGGAATGTGACACTGGGGGATGAGTGGGAATGTGACACTGGGGGATGGAGAGGGGAATGTGACACTGGGGGATGAGTGGGAATGTGACCCACTGGGGGATGAGTGGGAATGTGACACTGGGGGATGAGTGGGAATGTGACACTGGGGGATGAGTGGGAATGTGACACTGGGGGATGAGTGGGAATGTGTCACTGGGGGATGAGAGGGAATGTGACACTGGGGGATGAGGAGGGAATGTGACACTGGGGATGAGTGGGAATGTGACACTGGGGATGAGTGGGAATGTGACACTGGGGGATGAGTGGGAATGTGAACTGGGGCATAAGTGGGAATGTGAACCTGGGGGATGAGTGGGAATGTGAGCTGGGGATAAGTGGGAATGTGACCCGGGGGATGAGAGGGAATGTGACACGGGGGAGAGTGGGATGTGACACGGGGGATGAGTGGAATGTGACACTGGGGGATGAGTGGGAATGTGACACTGGGGGATGAGACGAATGTGACACTGGGGGATGAGTGGGAATGTGACACTGGGGGATGAGAGGGAATGTGACACTGGGGGATGAGTGGGAATGTGACACTGGGGCATAAGTGGGAATGTGAACCTGGGGGATGAGTGGGAATGTGACCCTGGGGGATGAGAGGGAATGTGACACTGGGGGATGAGTGGGAATGTGACGCTGGGGAATGAGTGGGAATGTGACCCTGGGGGATGAGTGGGAATGTGACCCTGGGGGATGAGGGGATGAGTGGGAATGTGACCCTGGGGGATGAGGGGAAATGTGACCTTGGGGGATAAGTGGAAATGTGATCCTGGGGGATAAGTGGGTGGGTGACAGTGAGATACTTTTAACACTACTTCTTGCCAGTTAGAAGCCAATCACACCTACTTTCTTCCCCACCAGCTCCATTAGAAGACCTGTCTCTCACCAGTCCCTCTTACCCAGTCCACAGCTGTTTTGGTGCAAGGGACATGCATGGTAGGAGCTGTATCCTCTGGCTGCTGTCAGCAGTTGTGCACACAGGATGGGCCTCAAAGACAAGATGGGCCCCCTCACACACACACAAGCACACCCTCAAACACACTATCTCTCACACACTCTCTCACACACACACTCTCTCTTGTACACACACACACTCTCTCAAACACAACTATTGTGTTTTTGAATTGCCCATTACTGAAAACTATAATTCTTCCCAAATCTGTTCCCTGATGTTTTAAGATATCTTTATAAACATCTTACAATTCAGCTGTCAAGTGCCGTATTTTCATAAACTCTTCTGCTGTGTTTTGTTGTCTAACACTAACTGGTGAACCGGAGGGCTAACTGGAGGGCTGACTGTAAAGCTGGTTTGTGAACTGTAGGGCTGACTGTAATGCTGGTTTGTGAACTGTAGGGTTGACTGTAAAGCTGGTTTGTGAACTGTAGGGTTGACTGTAAAGCTGGTTTGTGAACTGTAGGGCTGACTGTAAAGCTGGTTTGTGAACTGCAGGGCTGACTGTAAAGCTGGTTTGTGAACTATAGGACTGATTGTAAAGCTGGTTTATGAACTGGAAAACTTACTGTAAAGCTGGTTTGTGACCTAGAAGGCTGACTTAAAACTGTTTTATCAAATAGAGGGCTGACTTACGGTAATGGTTTGAGAGCTGTCTGTAAAGCTGTTTTTTGAACTAGAGGGCTCACAAAAACTGGGTTTTGAACTGGAGGGCTGACTGAAACTGGTTTGTGACCTGGAGGGCTTACACACAGAGTTTAGAAATGGGGGGCTGACTAAAGCTGGTTTGTGAACTGGAGGGCTGGAGTTCCTTTCTGCAGTGTCCCAGAAGTTACAGCTCGCCTCTTCCTGCTCTTGAGCAATGTGACACCGGGTCCGGAAAAAACTTTGTAAACATACAATTGCATTACAATTGCAAACAAACAACATTGCATTACAAAGCAGGCACGCACAACGGCACAAGCGCTCTCGCGGCCGCTCAATATGGTAACTAATGACGGTCCGTGCTGCGCTGTTTAAAGGGGGGATAACGGAAAATGACGCTTGTCTGCTTGCAGCAAATGCACATAGTAACATAGTAATTGAGGTTCAATAAAAACATACGTCCATCAAGACCTTTTCACTCTTTTTTAAAACCTACCTAACGGTTGATTGGGTTGATTGAGAGGAAGTAAAAAAAAAAAAAAACAGCTAAAAAGAGGGGGGGGATTCCTTAATGAATCCAAATGGCAATCGGAAAGTATCCCTTGATCAACCAGATCTACATTATATGTAGTAATACCAGTGATTCTCTTTTTTTAGTTTTATAAACTTATTTACAGTAGCCCACTTTTAAAGGGCAACTAAAGCCACAGAACAACACTGAACCAGAAGGCAGAACACATTGATATATAACCAGTAATCTGCGTCTTACCTCTCATTTTGGTACAGGCGCTGGGAAATTTACCTAAATAACATATGGTTTGTGCTTCTCAGCATTCTAGTATCAGACAGTTTGGTCAATGACCATTATGTTCTGCACATGCTCAGTCCTTAGCTATGGCACAAACTTGTTACAGTTGGTCACACCCATTAATAATCTCTAGCCAATCTTTTTACAGGACAGATAAAGCAAGGAAGCATGTGACTGAGGTCAGGAGGTGTGGTCTGACACTGCCCATACACACAGATACTTCATCCAGTTCTTAACAGGCTTTGACTTACTTTAACAGAGTTTACTAAAGTGGCATTTTATAGTTTATTGGTGTTTTTAGGGGGGGTGTTTTCAGATTCTGGAGTATATAAAATTGGGTTTAGTTCTCCTTTAAAGCTATTCAATAAATTCCTATTACCACATCTGCTGGAAGACAGTTCCACAGTTTCACCATTCTCACTGTAAAGAAACCTTTCCTAACCTGAAGATGAAAATTATTTTCTTCTAATCTTAAAGGATGTCCACATGCCCTCTGATATGACCTATTAGTGAACAATGCACTAGAGAATTTATTATATGGACCATTGATATATTTGTATAAACGTCGCTTCTCCATAGTAGACAGCCCTAACTTGTCTTGTCTGCCTGCAGTCAAGCCCCTCCATTCCCCTTATTATTTTAGTTGCCCTTCTCTGAACTGCTTCCATTTCCCAGATGTACCTGGCATGTTTTGCATATGGAATTCCAAAACTGCACTGCATATTCCATTAAAAACTGCACTGCACATTAGCCTTTTCAGCATCCTCTATAACCATCTTAGATCTATTATTTAATGGTCCCACGTTCTCAGTTCTCATCTTTTTACTATTTATATACTTATAAAACATTTTGGGGTTAAAGGGCACGTCCACCCCCAAAACTATAATTTCCCCTCTACTGGCCCCACTAGTGTAGTGTAAAGAAATCCTTACCTTACATCCCTGCTCCAAATGGTTCTCCTTTAAAGTCCCTATAAAGTCCCAAAAACTGTGCACAAGGAGCACTGCAGGGAGGGAAATTGTTTCCGCCTCTGAGGTGTCCTCTCAGAGGTTTTTGGCTTGCTCAGAGCAGCCCTCCCTTCCCTCTCCCTCCTTCTTCCTCCCTTTCCCTCCTGTTTTCAGCTCCCTCCTCCTAGTGTAATTCCCATTTGTCATATTGTAGGGCTTCCTCCCCCAGCCCCAACCACATTATTATTTTCAGAAACTCCCCCGAACTTTACTTACCTTCCCTCTCTCCTCCGGCATTCTGAACTGCCGGCAGCCGCATCAGTGATTGGCTGCCTCTCTGCCGTGCGGCAGAGGATAGAGCAGTGCGGCAGAGGATAGAGGGAAGGTAAGTAAAGTTCGGGGGACTTTCTGAAAATAATAATAATGCGGTTGGGGCTGGGGTAGTAAGCCCTACAATATGACAAATTTTGAAAAGGGATAGACATGCCCTTTAAACCTGCTTTGTTTTCTGCAGATCCTGTCTGTCATTTTTCAGAAATCTGTACTGTGTGTACCTAGCTTTAGGTCAGTGCAGACAGTAAATCTTATCTGTGCCCCTATGCCTGATGGAATCACCTGGTGCTGCTAGTAGTAAATTGCCTCAAACTTTAGAATTGCTGCAGCCTGCAGGGTCCTAGTGCTCACTGAAGTGAAGTCAGTAGGTTTGGGAGAAGGAGACACAGAATTTCTTGCTGCCCTGTTTAAAGTTTATGTGGTGCCTGGAAGAGGGCAGGGGAATCTCCAAAAACAGCCCTCCAGCCATTTTAAAGTCAGCCCCTTGTTCAAAAAACAAAGTCTGTCAGCCCTCCTGTTCACAAACCAGAGTCTGTCAGCCATCCTGTTTACAATCAGAGTCTGTCAGCCCTCCTGTTCACAAAACAGTCGTTCAGCCCCCCTGTTCACAAACCAGAGTCTGTCAGCCATCCTGTTTACAATCAGAGTCTGTAAGCCCTCCTGTTCACAAAACAGTCTTTCAGCCCCCCTGTTCACAAACCAGAGTCTTTTAGCCCGCCTGTTCACAAACCAGAGTCTGTCAGCCCTCCTGTTCACAAACCAGAGTTTGTCAGCCCTCCTATTCTCAAACCAGAGTCTGTCAGCCCTCCTATTCTCAAACCAGAGTCTGTCAGCCCTCCTGTTCACAACCAGAGTTTGCCAGCCCCCCTATTGGGGGGTCCCATGAGTGGGACGAAAAGCGTCAGGGGTCCAACTATGTGTGTATTTTTTTATTGATTTCTTAGCAACGCTAGCTTGGTCTCTCTGGTTACCTGATCCTCCTCATAAAAAACTAATGAGGGTGACGTAATACAGGTAACCACTCTCCTGAATCCTGTTGGATAGTGATTTTTACCTACACACTACTTATCTGGACTATAAGCTATGTATGGTTGCTGCTTTTAATAGATGTGATTTTGCACTGTTCTTTATCTTAGGGACCCAGACTAGGGATTCTTAAGCTGTTAATGACTAGTTAAAGCACTGAGTGCTCCTAGGGACGCCCATTTATACCCTGTGTTTGCATGTAACTTTAAGCTAGGTGGAGAGGTTTCTCCCACCTGTTACATAACAGGGCATGTTTTGGAAATTCACTAGTTAATTACCTCTCCCTTCTTGATCTGCTGTTTTTGCAGATTTTTCAGTGCACTTATCATGACAAGAATTTTTAAATGTGTGATTTTGATTTTTTTTAATGCATAGTCAATAAAGGATTTCTAAGTTTTAATTTTATTAGTGGTCTCTGGACTGTGCCATTAAGTGTGATAACTCAAGAGGGGGATACTATCTCTGTCTCGTTTTTGTCAATATTATTTTTTATCCCCAGTTATCAACTTTGCACACTAGCTGCATAGCCTGTGCATCACACTGTCTTTGTTTTGTACACAAACCAGAGTCTGTCAGCCCCCCTGTTCACAACCAGAGTCTGTCAGCCCTCCTGTTCACAAACCAGAGTCTGTCAGCCCTCCTGTTCCCAAACCAGAGTCTTCGTCATCCCTCTCTTACCGGTTGGGGCCTCCTTCACAAACCAGAGGAGCTCCTTTCAAAGAGTGTCAGACGTCCTGGTTCACAAAAATCTGTCAGCCCCTGTTCACACCAGAGTCTTGTCACCCTCCTGTTCACCACCAGAGTCTGTCAGCCCCCCTGTTCACAAACCAGAGTCTCAGTCCCCCTGTTCACCAAGCCAGAGTCTTCACGCCACCGTTCACGTCTGTCAGTCCCCTCCTGTTCACAACCAGTCTGTCAGCTCTGTCACACCAGGTCTGTCAGCCCCCCTTGTTCACAAGCCGAGTCTGTCGCCCCCTATTTAAACCAGATCTGTCAGCCCTCCTTTTCAAAACCAGAGTCTGGTCGCCCTCCTGTTCACAAACCATTCGTCAGCTCTCCTGTTCACAAACCAGAGTCTGTCATCCCCTCTGTTCACAAACCAGAGTCTTGTCAGCCCTTCTGTTCACAAACCAGAGTCTGTCAGCCCCCCTGTTCACAAAACCATAGTCAGGCAGTCACCCCTGTTCACAAACCAGAGTCTGTCAGCCCCCCCTGTTCACAAACTAAGTCTGTCAACCCCTTGTTCACAAACCAGAGTCTGGTAAGCCCCCCTGTTCACAACCATCTGTCAGCCCCCCTATTTAGATAAAGCCGGAGTATATCAGCCCCCCTTGTTCACAAACCAGAGTCTGTCAGCCCCCCTGTTCACAACCAGAGTTCTGACAGCCCCCCTGTTCACAACCAGAGTCTGTCAGCCCCCCTGTTCACAAACTGAGTCTGTCAACCCCTTTTTCACAAACCAAGTCTGTCAGCCCCCTGTTCACAAACCAGAGTCTGTCAGCCCCCCTGTTCACAAAGCATCTGTCAGATGTCCTGTTCACAAACCAGAGTCTGTAAGCCCCCCTGTTCACAACCAGAGTCTGTCAGCCCTCCTGTTCACAAACCAAGTCTGTCAGCCCCCCTGTTCACAAACCAGAGTCTGTCAGTCCCCCTGTTCACAAACCAGAGTCTGTCAGCCCCCCTGTTCACATCTGTCAGCCACCCTGTTCACAAACCAGAGTCTGTCAGCCCTCCTGTTCACAAACCAGAGACTGTCACGCCCCCCTGTTCACAAGCCAGAGTCTGTCAGCCCCCCTATTTAAAACCAGAGTCTGTCACCCTCCTTTTCAAAACCAGAGTCTGTCAGCCCTACTGTTCACAAACCAGTCTGTCAGTTCTCTGTTCACAAACCAGAGTCTGTCAGCCCTTCTGTTCACAAACCAGAGTCTGTCAGCCCCCCTGTTCACAAACCATAGTCAGGCAATCCCCTGTTCACAAACCAGAGTCTGTCAGCCCCCCTGTTCACAAACTAGAGTCTGTCAACCCCCTTGTTCACAAACCAGAGTCTGTAAGCCCCCCTGTTCACAAACCAGTCTGTCAGCCCCCCTATTTAAAGCCGGAGTTATATCAGCCCCCCTGTTCACAAACCAGAGTCGTCAGCCCCCTGTTCACAAACCAGAGTCTGACAGCCCCCCTGTTCACAAACCAGAGTCTGTCGCCCCCCTGTTCACAAACTAGAGTCTGTCAACCCCCTTGTTCACAAACCAGAGTCTGTCAGCCCCCCTGTTCACAAACCAAGTCTGTCAGCCCCCCTGTTCACAAAGCCAGTCTGTCAGACGTCCTGTTCACAAACCATAGTCTGTAAGCCCCCTGTTCACAAACCAGAGTCTGTCCAGCCCCCTGTTCACAAACAGCGTCTTCACCCCGTGTTCACAAACCAGAGTCTGTCAGTCCCCCTGTTCACAAACCAGAGTCTGTCAGCCCCCTGTTCACATCTGTCAGCCACCCTGTTCACAAACCAGAGTCTGTCAGCCCTCCTGTTCACAAACCAGAGACTGTCAGCCCCCCTGTTCACAAGCCGAGTCTGTCCCCCCCTATTTAAAACCAGAGTCTGAGCCCTCCTTTTCAAAACCAGAGTCTGTCACCCTACTGTTCACAAACCAGTCTGTCAGTTCTCCTGTTCACAAACCAGAGTCTGTCAGCCCTTCTGTTCACAAACCAGAGTCTGTCAGCCCCCCTGTTCACAAACCAAGTCTGTCAGCCCCCCTGTTCACAACCAGAGTCTGTCAGCCCTCTGTCCACAAACCGAGTCGTCAGCCCCCCTGTTCACAACCAGAGTCTGTCACCCCTGTTCCAACCGATGAGTCGCCAGCCCCCCGTTCACAACCAGAGTCGTCAGCCCCCTGTTCACAACCAAAGTCTGTCAGCCCCCCTGTTCACAACCAGAGTCTGTCAGCCCTCCTGTTAACGAACAGAGTCTGTCAGCCCCCTGTTCACAAACCAGAGTCTCAGTCCCCCTGTTCACAGAACGACCAGATTCTGTCAGCCCCCTTATTTAAAACCAGAGTCTGTCAGCCCTCCTTTTCAAAACCAGAGTCTGTCAGCCCTCCTGTTCACAAACCAGTCTGTCAGCTTTCCTGTTCACAAAACCAGAGTCTGTCAGCCCTTCTGTTCACAAACCAGAGTCTGTCACCCCCTGTTCACAAACCAGATTCTGTTCAGCCCCCCTTTTCACAAACTAGAGTCTGTCAACCCCCTTGTTCACAAACCAGAGTCTGTCCCCCCTGTTCACAAACCAGAGTCTGTCAGCCTCCCTATTTAAGCCGGAGTATATCAGCCCCTGTTCACAAACCAGAGTCTTTCAGCCCCCCTGTTCACAAACCAGAGTCTGTCAGCCCCCCTTTCACAAACCAGTCTGTCAGACGTCCTGTTCACAAACCAGAGTCTGTCAAGCCCCCCTGTTCACAACCAGAGTCTGTCAGCCCCCCTGTTCACACACCAGAGTCTGTCAGCCCCCCTGTTCACAAACCAGAGTCTGTCGTCCCCCTATTTAAAACCAGAGTCTGTCAGCCCCCCTGTTCACAAACCAGAGTCTGTCGCCCCCCTGTTCACAAACCAGAGTCTGTGAGCCCCCCTATTTAAAGCGGGAGTATGTCAGCCCCCCTGTTCACAAACCAAAGTCTGTCGCCCCCCTGTTCACAACCAAATCTGTCAGCTCTCCTGTTCACAAACCAGAGTCTGTCAGCCCCGTGTTCACAAAACAAGTCTGTCAGTCCCCTGTTCCAAACCAGAGTCTGTCAGCCCCCTGTTCACGTCTGTCAGCCCCCTGTTCACAAACCAAGTCTGTCAGCCCTCCTGTTCACAAACCGAGTCTGTCAGCCCCCCTGTTCACAGCCAGAGTTCTGTCAGCCCCCCTATTTAAAACCAGAGTCTATCAGCCCTCCTTTCAAAACCAGAGTCTGTCAGCCCCCCTGTTTACAACCAGAGTCTGTCAGTCCCCCTGTTCACAAACCAGAGTCTGTCAGCCCCCCTGTTCACGTCTGTCAGCCCCCTGTTCACAAACCAGAGTCTGTCAGCCCTCCTGTTCCAAACCAGAGTCTGTCAGCCCCCCTGTTCACAAACCAGAGTCTGTCAGCCCCCTGTCAGGAAATTGTGTAGTGACTTTGCAAGAATGGGTTAACTAGTGGTATTAGTTCTTGCAAAGGACCAATAAAATACCATTCCACCCTGGAACAGTCCTATTGTTTATATTACGATTAGTGAAGCATGGAACCAGATTTCTTTTCCAACAATGTGGGACCGAACCATGCATCTGGAATTCTCTTCTGCTAGGGGTCTGGTGGGTACTAAAGGTCATTTTAAGAACAGTCATACCTGCAAAATAATTGTATTTCGGTATTGGAATGTGTAAGATAGAAAACCAATATTAATTATGAATGGAACAGAAGGCCCTTCAAATGATACCCAACATGGAGCCCTTATTCCCTTGTCAAGGCGAGTTATTATATTCTTGGGAAATGGATTACACACAGGTCATGTTTGGTATTGGAGGAATTGATAATTAATACGGAGAGGAATATGTGGTCAATATCCCAATACAATGTACATATCTACATTTATATGGAATCTGTCTAACTGAGGGGGAATGAATGCTTTTGGCTAGTTGTAAATCTAGACATTGCTAGACACTCCCACCTCATGCATACCAGGAGTAGGGGTGGTTTATCAAAAGGTTTAAAAATCATTGTAGCTCCTATAACTTTGTTCATACTAAGGGGACATGCTAAAAATGTGTGTATGGACCCGATGTTTCTTCCCGCCCCCAGGATCAGGCTTCTTCTAGTGAGTAGGTCTGTGAATATTTTTATCCTTTTTATTTTCTATAACTGTTGTACCTATTGTAGGTCATTTTATTATAACACCATTTTCTTTATTTTTGTATTATATGCACTGTCCACCTTTTGGAATATTAAATCTAAAATTTAATAAGTTTTGCTTTGATGCTCTAAAAGAACTCAGTTAGCCTCTGATAAGTTTATATGTGTTAGGAATGGAATGAATGGAATGTTTTTGCAGTGTAAATGCTAATTAACTCTGTGACTGCTTGTGAAGGACTGATGCTAATTCCAGTTAGTTGCTGGAGTGAATGGTGTAGTGTTACCATTTTAGCTGCCAGGACAGGGGTGTGCATAGTCGGTGAGAGTCAAGAGTGTTTTTGGGGTGTCTTAAGCCCGTAACTTAAAGTGGTGGCAGCAAATACAGTTTGATTTTCAGACATTTGCCCAGCGAACTGGCGTTCGTGACACCCCTGTTCACAAACCAGAGTCTGTCAGCCCCCCTGTTCACAAACCAGAGTCTGTCAGCCCCCTATTTAAAACAGAGTATGTCAGCCCCCCTGTTTTCAAAACAGAGTCTGTCAGCCCCTGTTCACAACCAGAGTCTGTCAGCCCCCTGTTCACAAACCAGATCTGTCGCCCCCCTGTTCACAAACCAGAGTCTGTCAGCCCCCCTGTCACAAACCAGAGTCTGTCAGCCCCCCTGTTCACAACCAGAGTCTGTCGCCCCCCTGTTCCCAAACCAGAGTCTGTCAGCCCCCCTGTTCACAAACCAGAGTCTGTCAGCCCCCTGTCAGGAAAGTGTGTAGTGACTTTGCAAGAATGGGTTAACTAGTGGTATTAGTTCTGCAAAGCCCAATAAAATACCATTCCACCCTGGAACAGTCCTATTGTTTATATTACGATTAGTGAAGCATGGAACCAGATCTTCTTTTCCAGACAAATGAGGGCCGCGAACCGTGCATCTGGAATTCTCTTCTGCTAGGGGGGTCTGTGGTTACTAAGAGGTCATTTTAAGAACAGTCATACATGCAAATAATTGTATTTCGGTATTGGAATGTGTAAGATAGAAACCAATATTATATTTATGAATGGAACAGAAGGCTCTTCAAAATGATACCCAACATGGAGCCCTTATTCCCTTGTCAATGCGAGTTATTAATATCTTGGGAAATATGGATTACACACAGGTCATGTTTGGTATTGTAGGAATTGATAATTAATACAGGAGAGGAATATGTGGTCAATATCCCAATACAATGTACATATCTACATTTATATGGAATCTGTCTAACTGAGGGGAAATGAATGCTTTTGGCTAGTCGTAAATCTAGACATTGCTAGGCACTCCCACCTCTGCATACCAGGAGTAGGGGTGGTTCATCAAAAGGTTTAAAAATCATTGTAGCTCCTATAACTTTGTTCATACTAAGGGGACATGCTAAAACAGTGTATGGACCTGATGTTTCTTCCCCCCCCCCCTCGGATACAGGACTTCTTCTAGTGAGTAGGGTCTGTGAATATTTTTATCCTTTCTATTTTTTCTATAACTGTTGTACCTATGTATGTCATTTTATTATACACTATTTTCTTTTATTTTTGTATTATGTGCACTGTCCACGTTTTGGAATATTAAATCTAAATTTAATAAGTTTTGTCTTTGATGCTCTAAAAGAACTCAGTTAGCCTCTGATAAGTTTATATGTAGTTGAATGGAATGGAAATGGAATGTTTTTGCAGTGTAATGCTAATTACCTCTGTGACTGCTTGTGAAGGACTGATGCTAATTAACCAGTTAGTTGCTGGAGTGAATGGTGTAGTGTTAACCATTTAGCTGCCAGGACAGGGTGTGCATAGTCAGTGAGAGTCAAGGTGTTTTTGGGGGCGTCTTAAGGCCGTAAACTTAAAGTGGTGGCAGCGAGTACAGATTGATTGGTCAGATCACGTGCCCAGCGAACTGGCATTCACAAACCAGAGTCTGTCGCCCCCCTGTTCACAAACCAGAGTCTGTCAGCCCCCCTGTTCACAAACATATCTGTCAGCCCCCCTGTTCAGAAACCATAGTCTGTCAGCCCCCTGTTCAGAACCAGAGTCGTTCAGCCCCTGTTCAGAAACCAGTAGTCTTCAGCCACCCTGTTCAGAAACCAGAGTCTGTCAGCCCCCCTGTTCAGCAAACCAGAGTCTGTCAGCCCCCCTGTTCACAACCAGAAGTCTGTCAGCCCCCTGTTCACAAACCAGAGTCGTCAGCCCCCTTCACAACCGAGTCTGTCAGCCCCCTGTTCACAAACCAGAGTTGTCAGCCCCTGTTCACACCCAGAGTGTGTCAGCCCCCCTGTTCACAAACAGAGTGTGTCAGCCCCCCTGTTCACAAAACCAGAGTGTGTCAGCCCTGTTCACAAACCGAGTGTGTCAGCCCCCCGTTCACCAACCAGAGTGTGTCAGCCCCCTGTTCAAAACCAGAGTGTGTCAGCCCCCCTGTTCACAACACCAAGTGTGTCAGCCCCCTTGTTCCACAACCAGAGTGTGTCAGCCACCCCTTTCACAAACCAGAGTGGTCAGCCCCCTGTTCACAAACCAGAGTGTTCCCCCCTGTTCACAACCATATCGTTAGCCCCCCTGTTCACAACCATTCTGCTCGACGTCCTGTTCACAAAACCAGAGTCTGTCAGCCCCCCTGTTCACAAACCACAGTCTTGTCGCCCCTCCTGTTCACAAACCAGAGTCCATCAACCCCCCTGTTCACAAACCAGAGTCTCAGTCCCCCTGTTCACCAAACGTCTGTCAGCGCCCATGTTTCACGTTTGTCACCCCCCTGTTTCACAAACCAGAGTCTGTCAGCCCTCCTGTTCACAAACCAGAGTCTGTCAGCCCCCCTGTTCACAAGCCAGGGTCTGTCAGCCCCCCTATTTAAACCAGAGTCTGTCAGCCCTCCTTTTCAAAACCGGAGTCTGTCAGCACCCTCCTGTTCACAAACCAGTTCTTTCAGCTCTCCTGTTCACAAACAAGTCTGTCAGCCCTTCTGTTCACAACAAGTCTGTCAGTCCCCTTATTTAAAACCAAGTCTGTCAGCCCCCCTGTTCACAAACCAGAGTCTGTCAGCCCCCCTGTTCACAAACCAGAGTCTGTCAGCCCCCTTTCACAACCCAGAGTCTGTCAGCCCCCTGTTCACAAACCAAGTCTGTCACCCACCCTTTCACAAACGAGTCTGTTCAGCCCCCCTGTTCACAAACCTAGAGTCGTTAACCCCCTTGTTCACAACCAGAGTGTGTCAGCCCCCCTGTTCACAAACCAAGTCTGTTAGCCCCCTGTTCACAACCAGAGTCTTGTCGCCTCTTTCACAACCAGGTCTGTTAGCCCCCTGTTCACAAACCAGAGTCTTGTCAGCCCTCCTGTTCACAAAACCAGAGTCCGTCAGCCCCCCTGTTCACAAATCAGCTCTCAGTCCCCCTGTCACAAACCAGTCTGTCAGCGCCCCTGTTCACGTTGTCAGCCCTCCTGTTCACACCAGGTCTGTCACCCCCTGTTCACAAAGCCAGGGTCTGTCAGCCCCCTATTTAAAACCACAGAGTCTGTCACCCTCCTTCAACCGAGAGTCTGTCAGCCCTCCTGTTCCAAACCAGTCTTTCACTCTTCCGTTCACAAACAGAGTCTGTCATCCCCCCCTATTTAAAACCAGAGTCTGGTCAGCCCCCCTGTTCACAAACCATAGTTCTGTCAGCCCCCCTGTTCAGAAACCAGAGTCCTGTCAGCCCCCTGTTCAGAAAACCAGAGTCTGTCAGCCCCCCTGTTCACAAACCAGGTCTGTCAGCCCCCCTGTTCCACAAACCAGAGTCTGTCAGCCCCCTGTTCACAAACCAGAGTCTGTCAGCCCCCCTGTTCACAAACCAGAGTGTGTCAGCCCCCTGTTCACAACCAGAGTGGTCAGCCCCCTGTTCACAAAACCAAGTGTGTCAGCCCCCCTGTTCACAAACCAGATTCTCAGCCCCCTGTTCACAACGAGTCTTGTCAGCCTCCTGTTCACAAACCAGTCCATCAGCCCCCCTGTTCACAAACCAGAGTCTCAGTCCCCCTGTTCACAAACCAGTCTTTCAGCGCCCCTGTTCACGTTGTCAGCCCCTGTTCACAAACAGAGTCTGTCAGCCCTCCTGTTCACAACACAGAGTCTGTCAGCCCCCCTTTCACAAACCAGAGTTGTCAGCCCCCCTGTTCCCACACCAGAGTGTGTCAGCCCCCCTGTTCACAAACCAGGTGTGTCGCCCCCTGTTCACAAACCAGAGTGTGTCAGCCCCCTGTTCAAAACCAGAGTTGTGTCAGCCCCCCTGTTCACAAACCAGAGGGTCAGCCCCCTTTTCACAAACCAGAGTGTGTCAGCCCCCCTGTTCACAAACCAGTGTGTCGCCCCCTGTTCACAAACCAGAGTGTGTCGCCCCCCTGTCCCACACGAAGCTGTTAGCCCCCCTGTTCACAACCAGTCTGTCAGACGTCCTGTTCACAAAACCAGAGTCTGTCAGCCCCCCTGTTCACAACCAGAATCTTGTCAGCCCTCCTGTTCACCAAACCAGAGTCCATCAGCCCCCCTGATTCACAAACCAGAGTCTCATCCCCTGTTCACAAACCAGTCTGTCTGCCCTGTTCACGTTTGTCAGCCCCCCTGTTCACAACCAGAGTCTGTCACCCTCCTGTTCACAACCAGAGTCTGTCAGCCCCCCTGTTCACAAGCCAGGGTCTGTCACCCCCCCTATTTAAAAACCAGAGTCTGTCAGCCCCTCCTTTTCAAAACCGGAGTCGGTCAGCCCTCCTTTTCACAAAACCAGTCTTCTCGCTCTCCCTTTCACAAACCAGAGTCTGTCAGCCCTTCTGTTCACCCACAGAGTCTGTCAGTCCCCCAATTTAAAACCAGAGTCTTCAGCCCCCCTGTTCACAACCGAGTCTGTCAGCCCCCCTGTTCAGCCCACAACACAGAGTCCGTCAGCCCCCTGTTCACAAACCAAGTCTTCAGCCCCTTTTCACACCAAGTCTGACAGCCCCCCTGTTTCACAAACCAGAGTCCTGTAGCCCCTGTCACCACCAGAGTGTGTCAGCCCCCCTGTCACAAACCAGAGTGTGTCAGCCCCCCTGTTCACAAACCAGAGTGTGTCAGCCCCCCTGTTCACAAACCAGAGTGTGTCAGCCCCCCTGTTCACAAACCGAGTCTGTTAGCCCCATGTTCACAACATCTGTCAGACGTCCTGTCACAAACCAGAGTCTGTCAGCCCCCCGTTCACAACCAGAGTCTGTCACCCTCCTGTTCACAAACCAGAGTCCGTCCAGCCCCCCCTGTTCACAAACAGAGTCTCAGTCCCCCTGTTCCAAACCAGCGCCCCTGTCTGTCAGCTTGTCCGTCGTCAGCCCTCCTGTTCACAACCTAGTCTGTCAGCCCTCCTGTTCACAAACCAGAGTCTGTCACTCCCTTCCTGTTGCACAAGCCAGGTGGGGGGGTTTTTCGTCATACCCGGTCCCCTATTTAAAACCATGAGCTGTCAGCCCTCCTTTTCAAAAACCGAGTCTGTCAGCCTCCTGTTCCCAAACCATCTTTCAGCTCTCCGTTCACAAACAAGTCGTCAGCCCTTCTGTTCACAAACAGAGTCTGTCAGTCCCCCTATTTAAACCAGAGTCTTCGCCCCCTGTCACAACAGAGTCCTGTCACCCCCTGTTCACAAACCGAGTCTGTTCAGCCCCCCTGTTTTCACAAACCAGAGTCTGTCAGCCCCCCTGTTCACAAACCAGAGTCTGTCGGCCCCCCTTTCCAAACCAGAGTCTGTCCAGCCCCCTTTCAGGAAGTGTGTAGTGACTTGGCAAGAATGGGTTAACTAGTGGTATTAGTTCTTGCAAAGGACCTAAAAACCCATTCACCCCTGGAACAGTCTATTGTTTATATTCGATTAGTGAAGCATGGAACCAGGATCTCCTTTTCTCAGACAATGTGGGCCGAACCGTGCATCTGGATTCTCTTCATGCTAGGGGTCTGGTGGGTACTAGAGGTCATTTTAACGGACAGTCATACATGCAAAAATATTTTATTTCGGTATGGAATGTGTAAGATAGAAACAATATTATTTATGAATGGAACAGAAGCCCTTTAAATAATACCCAACATGGAGCCCTTATTTCCTTGCCAAGGCGAGTTATTAATATCTTAGGAAATATGGATTACACACTGGTCATGTTTGGTATTGGAGAATTGATAATTAATACTGGAGAGGAATAATGTGGTCAATATCCAATACAATGTACATATCTACATTTATATGGAATCTGGCTAACATGGGGGAATGATCGTTTGGCTATTCGTAAATCTGCACTTGCTAGACACTCCCACCTCATGGCATACCAGGAGTAGGGATGGTTCATCAAAAGGTTTAAAAATCATTGTAGCCCCTTAACTTTGTTCATATTAAGGGGACATGCTAAAAACTTGTGTATGGACCCGATGTTTCTTCCCCCGCCCCGGGATACAGGACTTCTTCTAGTGAGTAGGGTCTGTGAATCTTTTTATCCTTTTTATTTTCTATAAAACTGGTGTACTATTGTATGTCATTTTATTTATAACACCATTTTCTTTTATTTTTGTATTATTGCACTGTCCACCTTTTGGAATCTTAAATCTAAAATTTAATAAGTTTTTGTCTTGATGCTCTAAAAGAACTCAGTATCCTCTGATAAGTTTATATATGGGTTAATGGGATTTTTTGCAGTGTAAATGCTAATTAACTCTGTGACTGCTTGTGAAGGACTGATGCTAATTAACCAGTTAGTTGCGGAGTGAATGGTGTAGTGTTAACCATTTAGCGCCAGGACAGGGGTGTGCATAGTCAGTGAGATTGGTTTTTTGGGGCGTCTTTAAGGCCGTAACTTAAAGTGGTGCAGCGAGTACAGATTGATTTGTCAGATTAATTGCCCAGCGAACTGGCGTTGTGACAAATGTCTGGCAGCGTGTGGGATAAATTATTTTTATTAGAGCATTAGTGCTTGATGTTAAGTATTTAACCTTGTACTAAAGAACTGTATCCTTGAGGGGATCTGTCTCAAAGACAAACTCAGTGCATGTTTATTTTTAAAAGACATACGTCAAACAGTTGTTCCCCCCATTCTCTGTTTTTCTTTTCTATCTTTTTATTTGGCAAGGTTGCTGAGATGGGCAACCTTTTAACAAGAGACAAACCAAGGAGGTCCTGATCAACCTCTGTGAGGAAAGAGTTATTGATGTCCTGACAAGTCCATGGAGCTGCTGATGAGGGCATTGTTGGAGAGTGACCAGGTGCAGCAACCTACACAACTGAGTCGGGAGCAATGTGGATTGCAGCTATCCCAGAGAGGACTGTTAACCTTGGATCTCTCAGCAGGGGAATACTACAGTGCAGGAAATTATACTTCTTCCTGCAAAGGATTTACAATTGTTGGGTTCAGATGACCCTCAGCTTACGACCCTTCAATTGATTGCAGCATCGGAGGGGAAGCAGCTGAGCGGCAGGCACAAAGGGAAATGGAAGCAGCCGAACGCACACAGACCCGTGCTTTCAACGGAGTTGGCAAAGCCTCCAGCACCATACCCAGTCTCCACAGTCAGTGAGTCCAAAGAGGGTCCGTTTGCTTTGCATGGTTCACCCAAGTTTCCTGTCATGGACAATGATAGCACTTTGGACACTCTTTTGTTGAGTTTTTGAAAGTGCTGCAGACAGTATCAGTTGCCACAGGAGCATGGGCAGATACTTGACACCTCTGATTAAAAAAGGCCTTAGATGCCTTTGTTGAACTACTACCAAGCTTGATGGGGACTATGATGCTTTGAAACAGCTCTGATTAAGAAGTTAACCTCACCCGAGGTGTATCGCAAAACGTTTCGGGCATTGCAGAGAGGTCCACTGACAGCTACTCAGTGTTGTGAGTAATCTGAGAACCATTTTTCCGCCAGTGGATTAAAGACTGGTTTACCAAAATTTGAGGAGCTGAGGGATCTTATGGTAATAGACCAGTTCCTTAATATCTGTCCTGGAGATGTGCAACAGTTTGTATTGGATCGGGGCCAAAAACAGCGCAAAGCAGTCAGAAGTCGCAGACACCGGATGCGCCCACAGGTCCAACTCTACAAAGATCACCAAGCTGGAGGATCGCCACCACAGGGAAACGCACTGCAGAATGTCAGGCTGGTGAGAGTTTGTCTGAAAGGCCCAGTGGTGAGCGTAACCATGGAGATTACCGCCGATGTTTTATATTAACCAGACGGGAATTTAATAGGTTCCTGTCCAGAAAGAAAGGGACCAGTGTCACCTGTCAATCTAGTGGTAATGCTTGTATCTGGTAAGACAAGAATTTATATCACTCATAGGCAACTGACTGTGGGGAGATAAAGTTACCCAGGGTTACGGTACTCGGGAGCTACACTTGTCTCTGGTGCGTCCAGAGATGATTAACTTTGGGGACATTATTCCTGGGAAGACTTTTTTGGTAAAGGGAGGGGGTGGGAGTCATCCACGGGTGCCTGTGGCTAAGGTTTACTGGATTGGGGTGTGGGGAGCAGGTCTGAGTAGTGGGGATATCCAATGAAATTCCGTGTCTGTGTTGTGCTGGGAATGATTTGGGGAGAATGGACTCTGCTTTTGTGCCAAATGATCCGGTCTCTCACGAAAGTCCACCGCGCTGGAGTGTGACTACCCCTGCATCAGTAAAGGGAAACAGGTAACAAGGGTCAAGAGTACTGGGAGGGAGGGCTGAGAGACCGGAGCAGATGTCCGTCAGTGCCAGAACCAGTATTGTCTAACTGTGTGAATGGAGAGAGAGGATCCCCCAGTTCACTCCCTGGTAGAGTCAGGTATATTACCTGTAGGTAGGGTATTGTCATAGTAGCTGGGAGGGAGGGCTGAGAGACGCAGAGCAGGTGTCAGTCCGCGCCAGAACCATTGCTGTCTACATGTGTGAATGTAGAGAGGGAGAAAGGTATCCCAGGGTGATGTTCTGGTAAAGTACCCGTAGTAGAGAGGGATTTCCAGAGTAGGAATCCCTGATCTGTGCCCAATCTGCCTGAGGTTCCTGGATTAGCAATCAGGAATTATGGCAGGAGTGTGGTGGGTGGTAAGGACTCAGAGCGGGTCCTAAAGGAGGTTTCCACTCAGACTGGAGGAGAAGAGGGTAGCTGTGGGCATGCGTAGCGCCAGTACCAACCTCAGTGGGTGAGCGGAGAAGGAAGAGCAAGGTTTAAAGAGGGACAGCTAGGAGTGTCCCAGGTAGATGAAAAGAATGTAGCTATCCCTGAGACAAAAACCATTCCAGTAAACAGTCACTGGTTTTGTCCCAGTCTAAGAGGGAGCAGGGATATGGTGAGCAGGAGTACAAGGAAAGGGGTAAGAGTGGGCCAGTATCTGTCTGAGTTTAGACCCAGGGGATGGGCACTTTAGACCCAGGATACAGTTATCAGTGAGGATGAAGGAGGTCTGTCCAGCAGGAGAGGTGTCAGAGTGAGGACAGATGCCTGAGGTTAGAGTGGCTGGGTACATTCCCCTACATATCAATGTACTCCAGGTGGTGAATACAGAACTGTACCTGTCCGCACACAGAGTGGTCATACCGATGGAGTAATGGGTGGTTTTCTCTTTATATCAAATGTTGTACGACTGAGCATCAAGAGGTTAACCAGTTTACTTGGGTGAGTGAATGTGAACCCAAACCAGTTCTCATAACCACAGTAAAGAGTTGGGGTTTGTAAAATGTGCAGGTGGAATCACATCGTTGAGCAATATGATTTTACATTCACCGAACCAAGGGAATGCAGGTGGATATTCATGTCTATCAGAACCGCCTGAGAGTGGACGCAGTAGGAGGTGACCTGTGAGTAACATCCCGTGCGCCAATTTTAAAGGGTGTGGTGTGCAGGAAAGTGTGTAGTGACTTGGCAAAGGGGTAACTAGTGGTATTATTCTTGCAAAGGACATAAAAAAATACCATTCCAACTGGAACAGTCCTATGTTTCGATTACGATGAGTGAAGGCATGGAACCAATCTTCTTTTTCCAGACATTGTGGGACTGAACCGTGCATCTGCAATTTCTCTTCAGCTAGGGGTCTGTGGGTACTAAGAGTAATTTTAAGAACAGTCATACATGCAAATAATTGTATTTCGGTATGGGAATGAGTAAGATAGAACCAATATTATATTTATGAATGGAACAGAAGGCCCTTCAAAATGATACCCAACATGGAGCCCTTATTCCCTTGCCAAGGCGAGTTATTATATCTTGGGAAATATGGATACAACCAGGTCATGTTTGGTATTGGAGGATAGATAATTATACTGGAGAGGAAATATGTGGTCACTATCCCAATACAATGTACATATCTACATTTATATGGAATCTGTCTAACTGAGGGGGATGATGCTTTTGGCTAGTCCGTAAATCTAGACATTGCTAGACACTCCCCCCTAATGCATACCAGAGTAGGGGTGGTTCATCAAAAGGTTTAAAAATCATTGTAGCTCCTAAAAACTTTGTTCATACTAAGGGGACATGCTAAAAACGTGTGTATGGACCCGATGTTTCTTCCCGCCCGGGATACAGGACTTCTTCTAGTGAGTAGGGTCTGTGAATATTTTTATCCTTTTTATTTTCTATAACTGTTTGTACCTATTGTATGTCATTTTATTATAACACTATTTTTCTTTTATTTTGTATTTAATGCACTGTCCACCTTTTGGAATCATTAATCTAAAATTTATAAGTTTTGTCTTTGATGCTCTAAAAGAACCTCAGTTAGCCTCTGATAAGGTTTATATGTGGTTAAATGGAATGGAAATGGAATTTTTGCAGTGTAAATGCTAATTAACATCTGTGAGCTGCTTGTGAAGGACTGATGCTAATTACCCAGTTAGTTGCTGGAGTGAATGGTGGTAGTGTTAACCATTATTCTGCCAGGACAGGGGTTTGCATAGTCCGTGAGAGTCAGAGTGTTTTTGGGGCGTCTTTAAGGCCGTAACTTAAAGTGATGGCAGCGAGTACGATTGCTTGGTCAGATCACGTGCCCAGCGAACTGGCGTTCGTGACACCCCTGTTCACAAACCAGAGTCTGTGAGCCCCCCTGTTCACCAAACAGAGTCTGTACGCCCCCTATTTAAAACCAGAGTATGTCGCCTCCCTGTTTTAAAACCAGATTCTGTCAGCCCTCTGTCCACAAATAGTTTTTGTCGGCTCTCCTGTTCACAAACCAGAGTCTGTCATCCTCCTGTTCACAAAACCAGAGTCTGTCATCCCTCCTGTTCACAAACCAGAGCTGTCATCCCCCTGTTCACAACCAGAGTCGTCACCCCCCTTTCACAACCAGAGTCTGGTCAGCCCCCCGTTCACACAACCAGAGCCTGTCAGCCCCCTGTTCACAACCAGAATCTGTCAGCCCCCCTGTTCACAAACCAAGTTGTCAGCCTCCCTGTTCACAAACGCAGTAGCTCTTTCAGCCCCCTGTTCACAACCAGAGTGTGTCGCCCCTTGTTCACAACCGAGGTGTTAGCCCCCTTGTTCACAAACCAGAGTCTTTCAGCCCTCCTGTTCACAAACAGAATCTGTCAGCCCCCCTATTTAAAACCAGAGTATGTCAGCCCTCCTGTTTTTAAACCAGAGTCTGTCAGCCCTCCTGTCCACAAACAGTCTGTCGGCTCTCCTTTTCACAAATCAAGTCTGTCAGCCACCTCCTGTTCACAAATCCGAGTCTGTCAGCCCTCCTGTTTCACAAACCAGAGTCTGTCAGCCCTCCTGTTCACAAAACCAGAGTCTGTCAGCCCTCCTTGTTCAACAAACCAGAGTTGTCAGCCTCCTGTTCACCAAACCCGAGTCTGTCAGCCCTCCTGTTCACAAACCAGAGTCTGCACCTCCTGTCACAACCAGAGTCTGTCACCCTCCTGTTCAAACCAGAGCTGCAGCCTCTTGTTCCAAACCGAGTCTGTCAGCCCTCTTGTTCACAACCAGAGTTGTCAGCCCTCCTGTTCACAAACCAAGTCTGTCAGCCCTCCTGTCCACAAACCAGTTTGTCGCTCTCCTGTTCACAATCAGAGTCTGTCATCCCTCCTGTTCACAACCCGAGTCTGTCAGCTCTCATGTTCACAAACCAGAGTCTGTCAACCCTTCCTGTTCACAAACCAGAGTCTGTCAGCCCTTCTGTTCACAAACCAGAGTCTGTCAGCCCTTCTGTTCACAAACGAGAGTCTGCAGCCTCCCTGTTCACAACCCAGAGTCTGTCAGCCCCCTATTTAAAACCAGAGTATTCAGCCCTCCTGTTTTTAAACCAGATTCTCAGCCCTCTCTGTCCACACAAATAGTTTGTCGGCTCTCCTGTTCACAAACCAAGTCTGTCATCCCTCCTGTTCACAAACCAGAGTCTGTCATCTCTCCTGTTCACAAACCGAGTCTGTCAGCCCCCTGTTCACAAACCAGAGTCTGTCACCCCCCGTTCACAAACCAGAGCCTGTCAGCCCCCCTGTTCACAAACCATAGTCTGTCAGCCCCCCTGTTCACAAACCAGAGTTTGTCACCCCCCTGTTCACAAACCAGAGTTTGTCAGCCTCCCTGTTCACAAACCAAGTCTTTCAGCCCCCCTGTTCACAAACCAGAGTGTGTCAGCCCCCTTGTTCACAACACCAGAGTGTGTTAGCCCCCTTGTTCACAAACCAGAGTCTTTCAGCCCTCCTGTTCACAAACCAGAGTCTGTCAGCCCCCCTATTTAAAAAACCAGAGTATGTCAGCCCCCTATTTTCGTAAAACCAGAGTCTGTCAGCCCCCTTTCCCAACCAGTTGTCGGCTCTCCTGTTCAAAATCAGAGTCTGTAAGCGCTCTGCACCAGACTTCACCCTCCTTTCACAACCAGAGTCGTTCAGCCCATCCGTTCACAACACCAGAGTCCTTCGCCTCCTGTTCACAACGAGTCGTCAGCCCTCCTGTTCCCAAACCAGAGTCTTCAGCCCGTCCACGAGTCTGTACTCCTTACCAAACCAGAGTACTGTCAGCCCTCCCCCCCCTGTTCACAAACAGCGAGTCTGTTGCCCTCCGTGTTCACAAACCAGAGTCTGTCAGCCCTCCTGTTCACAAAACCGAGCTGTCAAGCCCTCTTGTTCACAAACCGCAGTCTGTCAGCCTCTTGTTCACAACGAGTCTGTTCAGCCCTCCTGTTCACAAACCAGAGTCCTGCAGCCCTCCTGTCACAAACCAGTTTGTCGGCTCCTGTTCACCAACTCAGCAGTTGTATCCCTCCTGTTCACAAACCAGAGTCTGTCAGCTCTCATGTTCACAAACCAAGTCTGTCAACCCTCCTGCTTACAAACCAGAGTCTGTCAGCCTTTTTGTCACAAACCAGAGCTGTCCTCCTTCTGTTCACAAACGAGAGTTTCGCTCTGTTCACACCCTTTCAACTGTTCACAAACCAGAGTCTGGTTTAGCACCTCCTGTTCACCAACCAGAGTCTGTCAGCCTCCTGTTCACAAACCACGGTCTGTCAGCCTCTCCTGTTCACAAACCAGACAGTCTGTCAGCCCTCACGTTCACAACAAGTCTGTGCAGCCCATCTGTTCACAAACCAGTCTGTCAGCCCTCCTGTCACAACCGCTAGCCTCCTGTTCCCAGTCTGCAGCTTCCTGTTCATAAGAAATGTTTAGTTGCCCTCTATTTCATTACCCAGTGTTAGTCAGCTCTTTCAAAGCAAATCAATGTAGAAGCCCTCCAGGTCCATTAGCCATTGTCAGTTCAGCCCTCCATTCACAAACCAACCGTTCATTGGTCAGCCCTCAGTCAGAGCCCACAAACTAGAGTCTGTCAACCCCCTTGTTCACAAACCAGAGTCTGTCAGCCCCCCTGTTCACAAACCAGAGTCTGTCAGCCCCCCCCCC
>CM033472.1:200645107-200719354 GCA_019447015.1 Hymenochirus boettgeri | reverse complement strand
TCTCCTGTTCACAAACCAGAGTCTGTCAGCCCTTCTGTTCACAAACCCGAGTCTGTCAGCCCCCCTGTTCACAAAACCATAGTCAGGCAGTCACCCCTGTTCACAAACCAGAGTCTGTCAGCCCCCCCTGTTCACAAACTAAGTGCTGTCAACCCCTTGTTCACAAACCAGAGTCTGGTAAGCCCCCCTGTTCACAACCATCTGTCAGCCCCCCTATTTAATAAAGCCGGAGTATATCAGCCCCCCTTGTTCACAAACCAGAGTCTGTCAGCCCCCCTGTTTCACAACCAGAGTTCTGACAGCCCCCCTGTTCACAACCAGAGTCTGTCAGCCCCCCTGTTCACAAACTGAGTCTGTCAACCCCTTTTTCACAAACCAAGTCTGTCAGCCCCCTGTTCCAAACCAGAGTCTGTCAGCCCCCCTGTTCACAAAGCATCTGTCAGATGTCCTGTTCACAAACCAGAGTCTGTAAGCCCCCCTGTTCACAACCAGAGTCTGTCAGCCCTCCTGTTCACAAACCAGAGTCTGTCAGCCCCCCTGTTCACAAACCAGAGTCTGTCAGTCCCCCTGTTCACAAACCAGAGTCTGTCAGCCCCCCTGTTCACATCTGTCAGCCACCCTGTTCACAAACCAGAGTCTGTCAGCCCTCCTGTTCACAAACCAGAGACTGTCAGCCCCCCTGTTCACAAGCCAGAGTCTGTCAGCCCCCCTATTTAAAACCAGAGTCTGTCAGCCCTCCTTTTCAAAACCAGAGTCTGTCAGCCCTACTGTTCACAAAACCAGTCTGTCAGTTCTCTGTTCACAAACCAGAGTCTGTCAGCCCTTCTGTTCACAAACCAGAGTCTGTCAGCCCCCCTGTTCACAAACCATAGTCAGGCAATCCCCGTTCACAAACCAGAGTCTGTCAGCCCCCCTGTTCACAAACTAGAGTCTGTCAACCCCCTTGTTCACAAACCAGAGTCTGTAAGCCCCCCTGTTCACAAACCAGTCTGTCAGCCCCCCTATTTAAAGCCGGAGTATATCAGCCCCCCTGTTCACAAACCAGAGTCTGTCAGCCCCCCTGTTCACAAACCAGAGTCTGACAGCCCCCCTGTTCACAAACCAGAGTCTGTCGCCCCCCTGTTCACAAACTAGAGTCTGTCAACCCCCTTGTTCACAAACCAGAGTCTGTCAGCCCCCCTGTTCACAAACCAAGTCTGTCAGCCCCCCTGTTCACAAAGCAGTCTGTCAGACGTCCTGTTCACAACCAAGTCTGTAAGCCCCCTGTTCACAAACCAGAGTCTGTCAGCCCCCTGTTCACAAACAGCTCTGTCACCCCGTGTTTCACAAACCAGAGTCTGTCAGTCCCCCTGTTCACAAACCAGAGTCTGTCAGCCCCCTGTTCACATCTGTCAGCCACCCTGTTCACAAACCAGAGTCTGTCAGCCCTCCTGTTCACAACCAGAGACTGTCAGCCCCCCTGTTCACAAGCCGAGTCTGTCCCCCCCTATTTAAAACCAGAGTCTGCAGCCCTCCTTTTCAAAACCAGAGTCTGTCACCCTACTGTTCACAAACCAGTCTGTCAGTTCTCCTGTTCACAACCAGAGTCTGTCAGCCCTTCTGTTCACAAACCAGAGTCTGTCAGCCCCCCTGTTCACAAACCAAGTCTGTCAGCCCCCCTGTTCACAACCAGAGTCTGTCAGCCCTCTGTCGCACAAACCGAGTCGTCAGCCCCCCTGTTCACAACCAGAGTCTGTCACCCCTGTTCCAACCGATGGTCGCCAGCCCCCGTTCACAACCAGAGTCGTCAGCCCTCCTGTTCACAACCAAGTCTGTCAGCCCCCCTGTTCACAACCAGAGTCTGTCAGCCCTCCTGTTAACGAACAGAGTCTGTCAGCCCCCTGTTCACAAACCAGAGTCTCAGTCCCCCTGTTCACAGACGACCAGATTCTGTCAGCCCCCTTATTTAAAACCAGAGTCTGTCAGCCCTCCTTTTCAAAACCAGAGTCTGTCAGCCCTCCTGTTCACAAACCAGTCTGTCAGCTTTCCTGTTCACAAAACCAGAGTCTGTCAGCCCTTCTGTTCACAAACCAGAGTCTGTCAGCCCCCTGTTCACAAACCAGAGTTCTTTCAGCCCCCCTTTTCACAAACTAGAGTCTGTCAACCCCCTTGTTCACAAACCAGAGTCTGTCCCCCCTGTTCACAAACCAGAGTCTGTCAGCCTCCCTATTTAAGCCGGAGTATATCAGCCCCCTGTTCACAAACCAGAGTCTTCAGCCCCCCTGTTCACAAACCAGAGTCTGTCAGCCCCCCTTCACAAACCAGTCTGTCAGACGTCCTGTTCACAAACCAGAGTCTGTCAAGCCCCCCTGTTCACAACCAGAGTCTGTCAGCCCCCCTGTTCACACACCAGAGTCTGTCAGCCCCCCTGTTCACAAACCAGAGTCTGTCGTCCCCCTATTTAAAACCAGAGTCTGTCAGCCCCCCTGTTCACAAACCAGAGTCTGTCGCCCCCCTGTTCACAAACCAGAGTCTGTGAGCCCCCCTATTTAAAGCGGGAGTATGTCAGCCCCCCTGTTCACAACCAAAGTCTGTCAGCCCCCCTGTTCACAACCAAATCTGTCAGCTCTCCTGTTCACAAACCAGAGTCTGTCAGCCCCGTGTTCACAAAACAAGTCTGTCAGTCCCCTGTTCCAAACCAGAGTCTGTCAGCCCCCTGTTCACGTCTGTCAGCCCCCTGTTCACAAACCAAGTCTGTCAGCCCTCCTGTTCACAAACCGAGTCTGTCAGCCCCCCTGTTCACAGCCAGATTCTGTCAGCCCCCCTATTTAAAACCAGAGTCTATCAGCCCTCCTTTCAAAACCAGAGTCTGTCAGCCCCCCTGTTTACAACCAGAGTCTGTCAGTCCCCCTGTTCACAAACCAGAGTCTGTCACCCCCCTGTTCACGTCTGTCAGCCCCCTGTTCACAAACCAGAGTCTGTCAGCCCTCCTGTTCCAAACCAGAGTCTGTCAGCCCCCCTGTTCACAAACCAGAGTCTGTCAGCCCCCTGTCAGGAAATTGTGTAGTGACTTTGCAAGAATGGGTTAACTAGTGGTATTAGTTCTTGCAAAGGACCAATAAAATACCATTCCACCCTGGAACAGTCCTATTGTTTATATTACGATTAGTGAAGCATGGAACCAGATTTCTTTTCCAACAATGTGGGACCGAACCATGCATCTGGAATTCTCTTCTGCTAGGGGTCTGGTGGGTACTAAAGGTCATTTTAAGAACAGTCATACCTGCAAAATAATTGTATTTCGGTATTGGAATGTGTAAGATAGAAAACCAATATTAATTATGAATGGAACAGAAGGCCCTTCAAATGATACCCAACATGGAGCCCTTATTCCCTTGTCAAGGCGAGTTATTATATTCTTGGGAAATGGATTACACACAGGTCATGTTTGGTATTGGAGGAATTGATAATTAATACGGAGAGGAATATGTGGTCAATATCCCAATACAATGTACATATCTACATTTATATGGAATCTGTCTAACTGAGGGGGAATGAATGCTTTTGGCTAGTTGTAAATCTAGACATTGCTAGACACTCCCACCTCATGCATACCAGGAGTAGGGGTGGTTTATCAAAAGGTTTAAAAATCATTGTAGCTCCTATAACTTTGTTCATACTAAGGGGACATGCTAAAAATGTGTGTATGGACCCGATGTTTCTTCCCGCCCCCAGGATCAGGACTTCTTCTAGTGAGTAGGTCTGTGAATATTTTTATCCTTTTTATTTTCTATAACTGTTGTACCTATTGTAGGTCATTTTATTATAACACCATTTTCTTTATTTTTGTATTATATGCACTGTCCACCTTTTGGAATATTAAATCTAAAATTTAATAAGTTTTGCTTTGATGCTCTAAAAGAACTCAGTTAGCCTCTGATAAGTTTATATGTGTTAGGAATGGAATGAATGGAATGTTTTTGCAGTGTAAATGCTAATTAACTCTGTGACTGCTTGTGAAGGACTGATGCTAATTCCAGTTAGTTGCTGGAGTGAATGGTGTAGTGTTACCATTTTAGCTGCCAGGACAGGGGTGTGCATAGTCGGTGAGAGTCAAGAGTGTTTTTGGGGTGTCTTTAAGCCCGTAACTTAAAGTGGTGGCAGCAAATACAGTTTGATTTTCAGACATTTGCCCAGCGAACTGGCGTTCGTGACACCCCTGTTCACAAACCAGAGTCTGTCAGCCCCCCTGTTCACAAACCAGAGTCTGTCAGCCCCCTATTTAAAACAGAGTATGTCAGCCCCCCTGTTTTCAAAACAGAGTCTGTCAGCCCCTGTTCACAACCAGAGTCTGTCAGCCCCCTGTTCACAAACCAGATCTGTCGCCCCCCTGTTCACAAACCAGAGTCTGTCAGCCCCCCTGTCACAAACCAGAGTCTGTCAGCCCCCCTGTTCACAACCAGAGTCTGTCGCCCCCCTGTTCCCAAACCAGAGTCTGTCAGCCCCCCTGTTCACAAACCAGAGTCTGTCAGCCCCCTGTCAGGAAAGTGTGTAGTGACTTTGCAAGAATGGGTTAACTAGTGGTATTAGTTCTGCAAAGCCCAATAAAATACCATTCCACCCTGGAACAGTCCTATTGTTTATATTACGATTAGTGAAGCATGGAACCAGATCTTCTTTTCCAGACAAATGAGGGCCGCGAACCGTGCATCTGGAATTCTCTTCTGCTAGGGGGGTCTGTGGTTACTAAGAGGTCATTTTAAGAACAGTCATACATGCAAAATAATTGTATTTCGGTATTGGAATGTGTAAGATAGAAACCAATATTATATTTATGAATGGAACAGAAGGCTCTTCAAAATGATACCCAACATGGAGCCCTTATTCCCTTGTCAATGCGAGTTATTAATATCTTGGGAAATATGGATTACACACAGGTCATGTTTGGTATTGTAGGAATTGATAATTAATACAGGAGAGAATATGTGGTCAATATCCCAATACAATGTACATATCTACATTTATATGGAATCTGTCTAACTGAGGGGAAATGAATGCTTTTGGCTAGTCGTAAATCTAGACATTGCTAGGCACTCCCACCTCTGCATACCAGGAGTAGGGGTGGTTCATCAAAAGGTTTAAAAATCATTGTAGCTCCTATAACTTTGTTCATACTAAGGGGACATGCTAAAACAGTGTATGGACCTGATGTTTCTTCCCCCCCCCCCTCGGGTACAGGACTTCTTCTAGTGAGTAGGGTCTGTGAATATTTTTATCCTTTCTATTTTTTCTATAACTGTTGTACCTATGTATGTCATTTTATTATACACTATTTTCTTTTATTTTTGTATTATGTGCACTGTCCACGTTTTGGAATATTAAATCTAAATTTAATAAGTTTTGTCTTTGATGCTCTAAAAGAACTCAGTTAGCCTCTGATAAGTTTATATGTAGTTGAATGGAATGGAAATGGAATGTTTTTGCAGTGTAATGCTAATTACCTCTGTGACTGCTTGTGAAGGACTGATGCTAATTAACCAGTTAGTTGCTGGAGTGAATGGTGTAGTGTTAACCATTTAGCTGCCAGGACAGGGTGTGCATAGTCAGTGAGAGTCAAGGTGTTTTTGGGGGCGTCTTAAGGCCGTAAACTTAAAGTGGTGGCAGCGAGTACAGATTGATTGGTCAGATCACGTGCCCAGCGAACTGGCATTCACAAACCAGAGTCTGTCGCCCCCCTGTTCACAAACCAGAGTCTGTCAGCCCCCCTGTTCACAAACATATCTGTCAGCCCCCCTGTTCAGAAACCATAGTCTGTCAGCCCCCTGTTCAGAACCAGAGTCGTTCAGCCCCTGTTCAGAAACCAGTAGTCTTCAGCCACCCTGTTCAGAAACCAGAGTCTGTCAGCCCCCCTGTTCAGCAAACCAGAGTCTGTCAGCCCCCCTGTTCACAAACCAGAAGTCTGTCAGCCCCCTGTTCACAAACCAGAGTCGTCAGCCCCCTTCACAACCGAGTCTGTCAGCCCCCTGTTCACAAACCAGAGTTGTCAGCCCCTGTTCACACCCAGAGTGTGTCAGCCCCCCTGTTCACAAACCAGAGTGTGTCAGCCCCCTGTTCACAAAACCAGAGTGTGTCAGCCCTGTTCACAACCGAGTGTGTCAGCCCCCCGTTCACCAACCAGAGTGTGTCAGCCCCCTGTTCACAAAACCAGAGTGTGTCAGCCCCCCTGTTCACAACACCAAGTGTGTCAGCCCCCCTTGTTCCAAAACCAGAGTGTGTCAGCCCCCCTGTTCACAAACCAGAGTGGTGCAGCCCCCGTTCACAAACCAGAGTGTTCCCCCCTGTTCACAAACCATATCGTTGCCCCCTGTTCACAACCATTCTGTCAGACGTCCTGTTCACAAAACCAGAGTCTGTCAGCCCCCTGTTCACAAACCACAGTCTTGTCGCCCTCCTGTTCACAAACCAGAGTCCATCAAAGCCCCCCTGTTCACAAACCAGAGTCTCAGTCCCCCTGTTCACCAAACGTCTGTCACGCCCATGTTTCACGTTTGTCACCCCCCTGTTTCACAAACCAGAGTCTGTCAGCCCTCCTGTTCACAAACCAGAGTCTGTCAGCCCCCCTGTTCACAAGCCAGGGTCTGTCAGCCCCCCTATTTAAACCAGAGTCTGTCAGCCCCTCCTTTTCAAAACCGGAAGTCTGTCCAGCACCTCCTGTTCACAAACCAGTTCTTTCAGCTTCTGTCACAACATAGTCTGTCAGCCCTTCTGTTCACAACAGAGTCTGTCAGTCCCCTTATTTAAAACCAAGTCTGTCAGCCCCCCTGTTCACAAACCAGAGTCTGTCAGCCCCCCTGTTCACAAACCAGAGTCTGTCAGCCCCCCTTTCACAACCCAGAGTCTGTCAGCCCCCCTGTTCACAAACCAGAGTCTGTCACCCCCCTTTCACAAACCGAGTCTGTTCAGCCCCCCTGTTCACAAACAGAGTCGTTAACCCCCTTGTTCACAACCAGAGTGTGTCAGCCCCCCTGTTCACAAACCATAGTCTGTTTAGCCCCCTGTTCACAACCAGAGTCTTGTCGCCCTGTTCACAACAGGTCTGTTAGCCCCCTGTTCACAACCAGAGTCTTGTCAGCCCTCCTGTTCACAAAACCAGAGGTCCGTCAGCCCCCCTGTTCACAAATCAGCTCTCAGTCCCCCTGTCACAAACCAGTCTGTCAGCGCCCCTGTTCACGTTTGTCAGCCCTCCTGTTCACACCAGATCTGTCACCCCCTGTTCACAAAGCCAGGGTCTGTCAGCCCCCTATTTAAAACCACAGAGTCTGTCACCCTCCTTTCAACCGGGTCTGTCAGCCCTCCTGTTCCAAACCAGTCTTTCACTCTTCCGTTCACAAACAGAGTCTGTCATCCCCCCCCTATTTAAAACCAGAGTCCTGTCAGCCCCCCTGTTCACAAACCAGTAGTCTGTCAGCCCCCCTGTTCAGAAACCAGAGTCTGTCAGCCCCCTGTTTCAGAAACCAGAGTCTGTCAGCCCCCCTGTTCACAACCAGGTCTGTCAGCCCCCTGTTCCACAAACCAGAGTCTGTCAGCCCCCCTGTTCACAAACCAGAGTCTGTCAGCCCCCCTGTTCACAAACCAGAGTGTGTCAGCCCCCTGTTCACAAACCAGAGTGGTCAGCCCCCTGTTCACAAAACCAGAGTGTGTCAGCCCCCCTGTTCACAAACCAGATTCTCAGCCCCCTGTTCACAAAACCGCAGTCTTGTCAGCCTCCTGTTCACAAACCGAGTCCTCAGCCCCCCTGTTCACAAACCCAGAGTCTCAGTCCCCCTGTTCACAAACCAGTCTTTCAGCGCCCCTGTTCACGTTGTCAGCCCCTGTTCACAAACAGAGTCTGTCAGCCCCTGTTCACAACACAGAGTCTGTCAGCCCCCCTTTCACAAACCAGAGTTGTCAGCCCCCCTGTTCCCACACCAGAGTGTGTCAGCCCCCCTGTTCACAAACCAGGTGTGTCCGCCCCCTGTTCACAAACCAGAGTCTGTCAGCCCCCCTGTTCACAAACCAGAGTGTGTCAGCCCCCCTGTTCACAAACCAGAGTGTGTCAGCCCCCCTGTTCACAAACCAGAGTGTGTCAGCCCCCCTGTTCACAAACCAGGTGTCAGCCCCCCTGTTCACAAACCAGAGTGTGTCAGCCCCCCTGTCCCACCGAAGCTGTTAGCCCCCCTGTTCACAAACCAGTCTGTCAGACGTCCTGTTCACAAAACCAGAGTCTGTCAGCCCCCCTGTTCACAACCAGAATCTTGTCAGCCCTCCTGTTCCCAAACCAGAGTCCATCAGCCCCCCTGATTCACAAACCAGAGTCTCATCCCCTGTTCACAAACCAGTCTGTCTGCCCTGTTCACGTTTGTCAGCCCCCCTGTTCACAACCAGAGTCTGTCACCCTCCTGTTCACAACCAGAGTCTGTCAGCCCCCCTGTTCACAAGCCAGGGTCTGTCACCCCCCCTATTTAAAATCCAGAGTCTGTCAGCCCCTCCTTTTCAAAACCGGAGTCGGTCAGCCCTCCTTTTCACAAAACCAGTCTTCACGCTCTCCCTTTCACAAACCAGAGTCTGTCAGCCCTTCTGTTCACCCACAGAGTCTGTCAGTCCCCCAATTTAAAACCAGAGTCTTCAGCCCCCCTGTTCACAACCAGAGTCTGTCAGCCCCCCTGTTCAGCCCACAACACAGAGTCCGTCAGCCCCCTGTTCACAAACCAAGTCTTCAGCCCCTTTTCACACCAAGTCTGCAGCCCCCCTGTTTCACAAACCAGAGTCCTGTAGCCCCTGTCACCACCAGAGTGTGTCAGCCCCCCTGTCACAAACCAGAGTGTGTCAGCCCCCCTGTTCACAAACCAGAGTGTGTCAGCCCCCCTGTTCACAAACCAGAGTGTGTCAGCCCCCCTGTTCACAAACCGAGTCTGTTAGCCCCATGTTCACAACATCTGTCAGACGTCCTGTCACAAACCAGAGTCTGTCAGCCCCCCGTTCACAACCAGAGTCTGTCACCCTCCTGTTCACAAACCAGAGTCCGTCCAGCCCCCCCTGTTCACAAACAGAGTCTCAGTCCCCCTGTTCCAAACCAGCGCCCCTGTCTGTCAGCTTGTCCGTCGTCAGCCCTCCTGTTCACAACCTAGTCTGTCAGCCCTCCTGTTCACAAACCAGAGTCTGTCATCCCACCTGTTGCACAAGCCAGGTGGGGGGGTTTTTCGTCATACCCGGTCCCCTATTTAAAACCATCAGTCTGTCAGCCCTCCTTTTCAAAAACCGAGTCTGTCAGCCTCCTGTTCCCAAACCATCTTTCAGCTCTCCGTTCACAAACAAGTCGTCAGCCCTTCTGTTCACAAACAGAGTCTGTCAGTCCCCCTATTTAAACCAGAGTCTTCGCCCCCTGTCACAACAGAGTCCTGTCACCCCCTGTTCACAAACCGAGTCTGTTCAGCCCCCCTGTTTTCACAAACCAGAGTCTGTCAGCCCCCCTGTTCACAAACCAGAGTCTGTCGGCCCCCCTTTCCAAACCAGAGTCTGTCCAGCCCCCTTTCAGGAAGTGTGTAGTGACTTGGCAAGAATGGGTTAACTAGTGGTATTAGTTCTTGCAAAGGACCTAAAAACCCATTCACCCCTGGAACAGTCTATTGTTTATATTCGATTAGTGAAGCATGGAACCAGGATCTCCTTTTCTCAGACAATGTGGGCCGAACCGTGCATCTGGATTCTCTTCATGCTAGGGGTCTGGTGGGTACTAGAGGTCATTTTAACGGACAGTCATACATGCAAAAATATTTTATTTCGGTATGGAATGTGTAAGATAGAAACAATATTATTTATGAATGGAACAGAAGCCCTTTAAATAATACCCAACATGGAGCCCTTATTTCCTTGCCAAGGCGAGTTATTAATATCTTAGGAAATATGGATTACACACTGGTCATGTTTGGTATTGGAGAATTGATAATTAATACTGGAGAGGAATAATGTGGTCAATATCCAATACAATGTACATATCTACATTTATATGGAATCTGGCTAACATGGGGGAATGATCGTTTGGCTATTCGTAAATCTGGACTTGCTAGACACTCCCACCTCATGGCATACCAGGAGTAGGGTGGTTCATCAAAAGGTTTAAAAATCATTGTAGCCCCTTAACTTTGTTCATATTAAGGGGACATGCTAAAAACTTGTGTATGGACCCGATGTTTCTTCCCCCGCCCCGGGATACAGGACTTCTTCTAGTGAGTAGGGTCTGTGAATCTTTTTATCCTTTTTATTTTCTATAAAACTGGTGTACTATTGTATGTCATTTTATTTATAACACCATTTTCTTTTATTTTTGTATTATTGCACTGTCCACCTTTTGGAATCTTAAATCTAAAATTTAATAAGTTTTTGTCTTGATGCTCTAAAAGAACTCAGTATCCTCTGATAAGTTTATATATGGGTTGAATGGGATTTTTTGCAGTGTAAATGCTAATTAACTCTGTGACTGCTTGTGAAGGACTGATGCTAATTAACCAGTTAGTTGCGGAGTGAATGGTGTAGTGTTAACCATTTAGCGCCAGGACAGGGGTGTGCATAGTCAGTGAGATTGGTTTTTTGGGGCGTCTTTAAGGCCGTAACTTAAAGTGGTGCAGCGAGTACAGATTGATTTGTCAGATTAATTGCCCAGCGAACTGGCGTTGTGACAAATGTCTGGCAGCGTGTGGGATAAATTATTTTTATTAGAGCATTAGTGCTTGATGTTAAGTATTTAACCTTGTACTAAAGAACTGTATCCTTGAGGGGATCTGTCTCAAAGACAAACTCAGTGCATCTTTATTTTTAAAAGACATACGTCAAACAGTTGTTCCCCCCATTCTCTGTTTTTCTTTTCTATCTTTTTATTTGGCAAGGTTGCTGAGATGGACAACCTTTTAACAAGAGACAAACCAAGGAGGTCCTGATCAACCTCTGTGAGGAAAGAGTTATTGATGTCCTGACAAGTCCATGGAGCTGCTGATGAGGGCATTGTTGGAGAGTGACCAGGTGCAGCAACCTACACAACTGAGTCGGGAGCAATGTGGATTGAGCTATCCCAGAGAGGACTGTTAACCTTGGATCTCTCAGCAGGGGAATACTACAGTGCAGGAAATTATACTTCTTCCTGCAAAGGATTTACAATTGTTGGGTTCAGATGACCCTCAGCTTACGACCCTTCAATTGATTGCAGCATCGGAGGGGAAGCAGCTGAGCGGCAGGCACAAAGGGAAATGGAAGCAGCCGAACGCACACAGACCCGTGCATTTCAACGGAGTTGGCAAAGCCTCCAGCACCATACCCAGTCTCCACAGTCAGTGAGTCCAAAGAGGGTCCGTTTGCTTTGCATGGTTCACCCAAGTTTCCTGTCATGGACAATGATAGCACTTTGGACACTCTTTTGTTGAGTTTTTGAAAGTGCTGCAGACAGTATCAGTTGCCACAGGAGCATGGGCAGATACTTGACACCTGTGATTAAAAAAGGCCTTAGATGCCTTTGTTGAACTACTACCAACTTGATGGGGACTATGATGCTTTGAAACAGCTCTGATTAAGAAGTTAACCTCACCCGAGGTGTATCGCAAAACGTTTCGGGCATTGCAGAGAGGTCCACTGACAGCTACTCAGTGTTGTGAGTAATCTGAGAACCATTTTTCCGCCAGTGGATTAAAGACTGGTTTACCAAAATTTGAGGAGCTGAGGGATCTTATGGTAATAGACCAGTTCCTTAATATCTGTCCTGGAGATGTGCAACAGTTTGTATTGGATCGGGGCCAAAAACAGCGCAAAGCAGTCAGAAGTCGCAGACACCGGATGCGCCCACAGGTCCAACTCTACAAAGATCACCAAGCTGGAGGATCGCCACCACAGGGAAACGCACTGCAGAATGTCAGGCTGGTGAGAGTTTGTCTGAAAGGCCCAGTGGTGAGCGTAACCATGGAGATTACCGCCGATGTTTTATATTAACCAGACGGGAATTTAATAGGTTCCTGTCCAGAAAGAAAGGGTACCAGTGTCACCTGTCAATCTAGTGGTAATGCTTGTATCTGGTAAGACAAGAATTTATATCCTCATAGGCAACTGACTGTGGGGAGATAAAGTTACCCAGGGTTACGGTACTCGGGAGCTACACTTGTCTCTGGTGCGTCCAGAGATGATTAACTTTGGGGACATTATTCCTGGGAAGACTTTTTTGGTAAAGGGAGGGGGTGGGAGTCATCCACGGGTGCCTGTGGCTAAGGTTTACTGGATTGGGGTGTGGGGAGCAGGTCTGAGTAGTGGGGATATCCAATGAAATTCCGTGTCTGTGTTGTACTGGGAATGATTTGGGGAGAATGGACTCTGCTTTTGTGCCAAATGATCCGGTCTCTCACGAAAGTCCACCGCGCTGGAGTGTGACTACCCCTGCATCAGTAAAGGGAAACAGGTAACAAGGGTCAAGAGTACTGGGAGGGAGGGCTGAGAGACCGGAGCAGATGTCCGTCAGTGCCAGAACCAGTATTGTCTAACTGTGTGAATGGAGAGAGAGGATCCCCCAGTTCACTCCCTGGTAGAGTCAGGTATATTACCTGTAGGTAGGGTATTGTCATAGTAGCTGGGAGGGAGGGCTGAGAGACGCAGAGCAGGTGTCAGTCCGCGCCAGAACCATTGCTGTCTACATGTGTGAATGTAGAGAGGGAGAAAGGTATCCCAGGGTGATGTTCTGGTAAAGTACCCGTAGTAGAGAGGGATTTCCAGAGTAGGAATCCCTGATCTGTGCCCAATCTGCCTGAGGTTCCTGGATTAGCACATCAGGAATTATGGCAGGAGTGTGGTGGGTGGTAAGGACTCAGAGCGGGTCCTAAAGGAGGTTTCCACTCAGACTGGAGGAGAAGAGGGTAGCTGTGGGCATGCGTAGCGCCAGTACCAACCTCAGTGGGTGAGCGGAGAAGGAAGAGCAAGGTTTAAAGAGGGACAGCTAGGAGTGTCCCAGGTAGATGAAAAGAATGTAGCTATCCCTGAGACAAAAACCATTCCAGTAAACAGTCACTGGTTTTGTCCCAGTCTAAGAGGGAGCAGGGATATGGTGAGCAGGAGACAAGGAAAGGGGTAAGAGTGGGCCAGTATCTGTCTGAGTTTAGACCCAGGGGATGGGCACTTTAGACCCAGGATACAGTTATCAGTGAGGATGAAGGAGGTCTGTCCAGCAGGAGAGGTGTCAGAGTGAGGACAGATGCCTGAGGTTAGAGTGGCTGGGTACATTCCCCTACATATCAATGTACTCCAGGTGGTGAATACAGAACTGTACCTGTCCGCACACAGAGTGGTCATACCGATGGTAGTAATGGGTGGTTTTCTCTTTATATCAAATGTTGTACGACTGAGCATCAAGAGGTTAACCAGTTTACTTGGGTGAGTGAATGTGAACCCAAACCAGTTCTCATAACCACAGTAAAGAGTTGGGGTTTGTAAAATGTGCAGGTGGAATCACATCGTTGAGCAATATGATTTTACATTCACCGAACCAAGGGAATGCAGGTGGATATTCATGTCTATCAGAACCGCCTGAGAGTGGACGCAGTAGGAGGTGACCTGTGAGTAACATCCCGTGCGCCAATTTTAAAGGGTGTGGTGTGCAGGAAAGTGTGTAGTGACTTGGCAAAGGGGTAACTAGTGGTATTATTCTTGCAAAGGACATAAAAAAATACCATTCCAACTGGAACAGTCCTATGTTTCGATTACGATGAGTGAAGCATGGAACCAATCTTCTTTTTCCAGACATTGTGGGACTGAACCGTGCATCTGAATTTCTCTTCAGCTAGGGGTCTGGTGGGTACTAAGAGTAATTTTAAGAACAGTCATACATGCAAATAATTGTATTTCGGTATGGGAATGAGTAAGATAGAACCAATATTATATTTATGAATGGAACAGAAGGCCCTTCAAAATGATACCCAACATGGAGCCCTTATTCCCTTGCCAAGGCGAGTTATTATATCTTGGGAAATATGGATACAACCAGGTCATGTTTGGTATTGGAGGATAGATAATTACTACTGGAGAGGAATATGTGGTCACTATCCCAATACAATGTACATATCTACATTTATATGGAATCTGTCTAACTGAGGGGGATGATGCTTTTGGCTAGTCCGTAAATCTAGACATTGCTAGACACTCCCCCCTAATGCATACCAGAGTAGGGGTGGTTCATCAAAAGGTTTAAAAATCATTGTAGCTCCTAAAAACTTTGTTCATACTAAGGGGACATGCTAAAAACGTGTGTATGGACCCGATGTTTCTTCCCGCCCGGGATACAGGACTTCTTCTAGTGAGTAGGGTCTGTGAATATTTTTATCCTTTTTATTTTCTATAACTGTTTGTACCTATTGTATGTCATTTTATTATAACACTATTTTTCTTTTATTTTGTATTTAATGCACTGTCCACCTTTTGGAATTATTAATCTAAAATTTATAAGTTTTGTCTTTGATGCTCTAAAAGAACCTCAGTTAGCCTCTGATAAGGTTTATATGTGGTTAAATGGAATGGAAATGGAATTTTTGCAGTGTAAATGCTAATTAACATCTGTGAGCTGCTTGTGAAGGGCTGATGCTAATTACCCAGTTAGTTGCTGGAGTGAATGGTGGTAGTGTTAACCATTATTCTGCCAGGACAGGGGTTTGCATAGTCGTGAGAGTCAGAGTGTTTTTGGGGCGTCTTTAAGGCCGTAACTTAAAGTGATGGCAGCGAGTACGATTGCTTGGTCAGATCACGTGCCCAGCGAACTGGCGTTCGTGACACCCCTGTTCACAAACCAGAGTCTGTGAGCCCCCCTGTTCACCAAACAGAGTCTGTCGCCCCCTATTTAAAACCAGAGTATGTCGCCTCCCTGTTTTAAAACCAGATTCTGTCAGCCCTCTGTCCACAAATAGTTTTTGTCGGCTCTCCTGTTCACAAACCAGAGTCTGTCATCCTCCTGTTCACAAAACCAGAGTCTGTCATCCCTCCTGTTCACAAACCAGAGCTGTCATCCCCCTGTTCACAACCAGAGTCGTCACCCCCCTTTCACAACCAGAGTCTGGTCAGCCCCCCGTTCACACAACCAGAGCCTGTCAGCCCCCTGTTCACAACCAGAATCTGTCAGCCCCCCTGTTCACAAACCAAGTTGTCAGCCTCCCTGTTCACAAACACAGTAGGTCTTTCAGCCCCCTGTTCACAACCAGAGTGTGTCGCCCCTTGTTCACAACCGAGGTGTTAGCCCCCTTGTTCACAAACCAGAGTCTTTCAGCCCTCCTGTTCACAAACAGTAATCTGTCAGCCCCCCTATTTAAAACCAGAGTATGTCAGCCCTCCTGTTTTTAAACCAGAGTCTGTCAGCCCTCCTGTCCACAAACAGTCTGTCGGCTCTCCTTTTCACAAATCAAGTCTGTCAGCCCCTCCTGTTCACAAATCCGAGTCTGTCAGCCCTCCTGTTTCACAAACCAGAGTCTGTCAGCCCTCCTGTTCACAAAACCAGAGTCTGTCAGCCCTCCTTGTTCAACAAACCAGAGTTGTCAGCCTCCTGTTCACAAACCCGAGTCTGTCAGCCCTCCTGTTCACAAACCAGAGTCTGCACCTCCTGTCACAACCAGAGTCTGTCACCCTCCTGTTCAAACCAGAGCTGCAGCCTCTTGTTCCAAACCGAGTCTGTCAGCCCTCTTGTTCACAACCAGAGTTGTCAGCCCTCCTGTTCACAAACCAAGTCTGTCAGCCCTCCTGTCCACAAACCAGTTTGTCGCTCTCCTGTTCACAATCAGAGTCTGTCATCCCTCCTGTTCACAACCCGAGTCTGTCAGCTCTCATGTTCACAAACCAGAGTCTGTCAACCCTTCCTGTTCACAAACCAGAGTCTGTCAGCCCTTCTGTTCACAAACCAGAGTCTGTCAGCCCTTCTGTTCACAAACGAGAGTCTGCAGCCTCCCTGTTCACAACCCAGAGTCTGTCAGCCCCCTATTTAAAACCAGAGTATTCAGCCCTCCTGTTTTTAAACCAGATTCTCAGCCCTCTCTGTCCACACAAATAGTTTGTCGGCTCTCCTGTTCACAAACCAAGTCTGTCATCCCTCCTGTTCACAAACCAGAGTCTGTCATCTCTCCTGTTCACAAACCGAGTCTGTCAGCCCCCTGTTCACAAACCAGAGTCTGTCACCCCCCGTTCACAAACCAGAGCCTGTCAGCCCCCCTGTTCACAAACCATAGTCTGTCAGCCCCCCTGTTCACAAACCAGAGTTTGTCACCCCCCTGTTCACAAACCAGAGTTTGTCAGCCTCCCTGTTCACAAACCAAGTCTTTCAGCCCCCCTGTTCACAAACCAGAGTGTGTCAGCCCCCTTGTTCACAACACCAGAGTGTGTTAGCCCCCTTGTTCACAAACCAGAGTCTTTCAGCCCTCCTGTTCACAAACCAGAGTCTGTCAGCCCCCTATTTTAAAACGCAGAGTATGTCAGCCCCCTATTTTTAAAACCAGAGTCTGTCAGCCCTCCTTGTCCCAACCAGTCTGTCGGCTCTCCTGTCACAAATCAGATGTCTGTCGCTTCACAACAGGTCGTCGCTCCTGTTTCACAACCAGAGTCGTCACCCATCCGTTCACAACCAGGTCCTTTCGCCCTCCTGTTCACAACGAGTCGTCAGCCCTCCTGTTCCCAAACCAGAGTTGGTCAGCCCCGTTCCCCGGTCTGTCATCCTTCACAAACCAGAGTATGTCAGCCCTCCCCCCCTGTTCACAAACCGAGTCTGTTGCCCTCCTGTTCACAAACCAGAGTCTGTCAGCCTCCTGTTCACAAAACCGAGTCTGTCAGCCCTTCTTGTTCACAAACCACAGTCTGTCAGCCCTCTTGTTTCACAACACGAGTCTGTTCGCCCTCCTGTTCACAAAACCGATTCCTGCAGCCCTCCTGTCAACAAACCAGTTTGTCGGCTCTCCTGTTCACAACTCAGCGAGTACTGCATCCCTCCTGTTCACAAACCAGAGTCTGTCAGCTTCATGTTCACAAACCAGAGTCTGTCAACCCTCCTGTTCACAAACCAGAGTCTGTCAGCCTTCTTGTCACAAACCAGAGTCTGTCAGCTCCTTCTGTTCACAAACGGAGTTGCACCCTTGTTCAGCCCGACTGTTCGAACTGTTCACAAACAGATCTCACACTCTGTTCACAACCAGAGTCTGTCAGCACTCCTGTTCACTAAACCAGCGAGTCTGTCAGCCTTCCTGTTCACAAACCAGACCAAGTCTGTCAGCCCTCCGGTTCACAAACAAGTCTGTGCAGCCCATCTGTTCACAAACCAGTCTGTCAGCCCCTCCTGTCACAACCGTCTCAGTCTGTCCACCAGTTGCAGCCTTCCTGTTCATAAGAATGTTAGTTTGCCCTCTAGTCATTACCCAGTGTTAGTCAGCTCTTTCAAACGCAAATCAATGTAAAGCCCTCCAGGTCCATTAGCATTGTCAGTCAGCCCCCAGTTTCACAACCACCCGTTTTGGTCAGCCCTCAGTCAGAGCCCCAGAGTCTGTCAGCCCTCCTGTTCACAAACCAGAGTCTGTCAGCCCCCCTGTTCACAAACCAGAGTCTGTCAGTCCCCCTGTTCACAAACCAGAGTCTGTCAGCCCCCCTGTTCACATCTGTCAGCCACCCTGTTCACAAACCAGAGTCTGTCAGCCCTCCTGTTCACAAACCAGAGACTGTCAGCCCCCCTGTTCACAAGCCAGAGTCTGTCAGCCCCCCTATTTAAAACCAGAGTCTGTCAGCCCTCCTTTTCAAAACCAGAGTCTGTCAGCCCTCCTGTTCACAAACCAGTCTGTCAGCTCTCCTGTTCACAAACCAGAGTCTGTCAGCCCTTCTGTTCACAAACCAGAGTCTGTCAGCCCCCCTGTTCACAAACCATAGTCAGGCAGTCCCCCTGTTCACAAACCAGAGTCTGTCAGCCCCCCTGTTCACAAACTAGAGTCTGTCAACCCCCTTGTTCACAAACCAGAGTCTGTCTGGGGGCTTACAGACTCTGGTTGTGAACAGGACATCTGACAACTGCTTTGTGAACGGGGGCTGACAGACTCTGGTTTGTGAACAGGGGGCTGACAGACTCTGGTTTGTGAACAAGGGGTTGACAGACTCTAGTTTGTAACAGGGGGGCTGACAGACTCTGGTTTGTGAACAGGGGGGCTGTCAGACTCTGGTTTGTGAACAGGGGGCGACAGACTCTGGTTTGTGAACAGTGGGGCTGATATACTCCGGCTTTAAATAGGGGGGCTGACAGATGGTTGTGAACAGGGGGGCTTACAGACTCTGGTTTGTGAACAAGGGGGTTGACAGACTCTAGTTTGTGAACAGGGGGCTGACATCCTGTTTGTGAACAGGGGACTGCCTGACTATGGTTTGTGAACAGGGGGGCTGACAGACTCTGGTTTGTGAACAGAAGGGCTGACAGACTCTGGTTTGTGAACAGGAGAGCTGACAGACTGGTTTGTGAACAAGGGCTGACAGACTCTGTTTGAAAAGGAGGGCTGACAGACTCTGGTTTTAAAAGGGGGGCTGACAGACTCTGGCTTGTGAACAGGGGGGCTGACAGACTCTGGTTTGTGAACAGGAGGTCTGCAGACTCTGGTTTGTGAACAGGGGGGCTGACAGACGTGAACAGGGGCGCTGACAGACTCTGGTTTGTGAACAGGGGGACTGAGACTCTGGTTTGTGAACAGGGGGGCTGACAGACTCTGGTTTGTGAACAGAGGGCTGACAGACTCTGGTTGTGAACAGGGGCTGACAGACTCTGGTTTGTGAACAGGACGTCTGACAGACTCTGGTTTTGTGACAGGGGGCTGACAGACTTGGGTTTGTGAACAGGAGGGCTGACAGACTCTGGTTTGTGAACAGGAGGGCTGACAGACTCTGGTTGTGGAACGGGAGCTGACACTCTGGTTGTGAACAGGGGGGGCTGACAGACTCTGGTTTGTGTAAAACACAAGACAGTGTGATGCACAGGCTATGCAGCTAGTGTGCAAAGTTGATAACTGGGGATAAAAAATAATTATTGACAAAAAACGAGACAGAGATAGTATCCCCCTCTTGAGTTATCACACTTAATGGCACAGTCCAGAGACCACTAATAAATTAAACTTAGAATCCTTTATTGACTATGCATTAAAAAAATCAAAATCACCATTTAAAAATTCTTGTCATGATAAGTGCACTGAAAAATCTGCAAAAACAGCAGATCAAGAAGGGAGAGGTAATTAACTAGTGAATTTCCAAAACATGCCCTTTATGTAACAGGTGGGAGAAACCTCTCCACCTTAAAGTTACATCAAACACAGGGTATAATGGGCGTCCCTAGGAGCACTCAGTGTCTTAACTAGTCATTAACAGCTTAAGAATCCCTAGTCTGGGTCCCTAAGATAAAGAACAGTGCAAAATCACATCTATTAAAAGCAGCAACCATACATAGCTTATAGTCCAGATAAGTAGTGTGTAGGTAAAAATCACATCCAACAGGATTCAGGAGAGTGGTTACCTGTATTCGTCACCCTCATTAGTTTTTTATGAGGAGGATCGGTAACCAGAGAGACCAACTAGCGTTGCTAAGAAATCAATAAAAAAATACACAACATAGTTGGACCCCTGAGCTTTTCGTCCCACTCATGGGACCCCAATAGGGGGGCTGGCAAACTCTGGTTGTGAACAGGAGGGCTGACAGACTCTGGTTTGAGAATAGGAGGGCTGACAGACTCTGGTTTGAGAATAGGAGGGCTGACAAACTCTGGTTTGTGAACAGGAGGCTGACAGACTCTGGTTTGTGAACAGGCGGGCTAAAAGACTCTGGTTTGTGAACAGGGGGCTGAAAGACGTTTTGTGAACAGGAGGGCTTACAGACTCTGATTGTAAACAGGATGGCTGACAGACTCTGGTTTGTGAACAGGGGGCTGAACGACTGTTTGTGAACAGGAGGGCTGACAGACTCTGATTGTAAACAGGATGGCTGACAGACTCTGGTTTTGTGAACAGGAGGGCTGAAGACTTTGTTTTTTGAACAAGGGCTGACTTAAAATGGCTGGAGGGCTGTTTTTGGATATCCCCTGCCCTCTTCCAGGCACCACATAAACTTTAAACAGGGCAGCAAGAAATTCTGTGTCTCCTTCTCCAAACTACTGACTTCACTCAGTGAGCACTAGGACCCGGCAGGCTGCAGCAATTCTAAAGTTGAGGCAATTTACTACTAGCAGCACCAGGTGATTCCATCAGGCATAGGGCACAGATAAGATTTACTGTCCTGCACTGACCTAAAGCTAGGTACACACAGTACAGATTTCTGAAAAATGACAGACAGGACTGCAGAAAACAAAGCAGGTTTAAAGGGCATGTCTATCCCTTTCAAAATTTGTCATATTGTAGGCTTACTACCCCAGCCCCAACCGCATTATTATTATTTTCAGAAAGTCCCCCGAACTTTACTTACCTTCCCTCTATCCTCTTGCCGCACTGCTCTATCCTCTGCCGCACGGCAGAGGGCAGCCATCACTGATGCGGCTGCCGCAGTTCAGAATGCCGAGGAGAGAGGAAGGTAGTAAAGTTCGGGGAGTTTCGAAAATAATAATGTGGTTGGGGCTGGGGAGGAAGCCCTACAATATGACAAATGGGAATTACACTAGGAGGAGGGAGCTGAAAACAGGAGAAAGGGAGGAAGAAGGAGGGAGAGGGAAGGGAGGGCTGCTCTGAGCAAGCCAAAAACCTCTGAGAGGACACCTCAGAGGCGGAAACAATTCCCTCCCTGCAGTGCTCCTTGTGCACAGTTTTTGGGACTTTATAGGGACTTTAAAGGAGAACCATTTGGAGCAGGGATGTAAGGTAAGGATTTCTTTACACTACACTAGTGGGGCCAGTAGAGGGGGAAATTAATAGTTTTGGGGGTGGACGTGCCCTTTAACCCAAAATGTTTTATAAGTATATAAATAGTAAAAAAGATAGAACTGAGAACGTGGGACCATAAATAATAATCAAGATGGTTATAGAGGATGCTGAAAAGGCTATGTTGCAGTGCAGTTTTTATGGAATATGCATGCAGTTTTGGAATTCCATATGCAAAACATGCCAGGTAACATCTGGGAAATGGAGCGTTCAGAGAGGGCAACTAAAATAATAAGGGGAATGGAGGGGCTTGACTGCAGGCAGACAAGAAAGTTAGGGCTGTCTACTATATGAGAAGCGACGTTTATACAAATATATCAATGGTCCATATAATAAATTCTCTAGTGCATTGTTCACTAATAGGTCATATCAGAGGGCATGTGGACATCCTTTAAGATTAGAAGAAAATAATTTTCATCTTCAGGTTAGGAAGGTTTCTTTACAGTGAGAATGGTGAACTGTGGAACTGTCTTCCAGCAGATGTGGTAATAGGTTTATTGAATAGCTTTAAAGGAGAACTAAACCCAATTTTATATACTCCAATCTGAAAACACCCCCCCTAAAAACACCAAAACTATAAAATGCCACTTTAGTAAACTCTGTTAAAGTAACAAGCCTGTTAGAGAACTGGATGAAGTATCTGTGTGTATGGGCAGTGTCAGACCCACCTCCTGACCTCAGTCACATGCTTCCTTGCTTATCTGTCCTGTAAAAAGTTGGCTAGAGATTATTAATGGGTGTGCCCAACTGTAACAAGTTTGTGCCATAGCTAAGGACTGAGCTGTGCAGAACATAATGGTCATGACCAAACTGTCTGATACTAGAATGCTGAGAAGCACAAACCATGTTATTTAGGTAAATTCCCAGCGCCTGTACCAAAATGAGAGGTAAACGCAGATTACTGGTTATATATCAATGTGTTCTGCCTTCTGGTTCAGTGTTGTTTCTGTGGCTTTAGTTGCCCTTTAAAAGTGGGCTACTGTAATATTTTATAAAACTAAAAAAAGAGAATCACTGGTATTACTACATATAATGTAGATCTGGTTGATCAAGGGATACTTTCCGATTGCCATTTGGATTCATTAAGGAATCCCCCCCCTCTTTTTAGCTGTTTTTTTTTTTTTAACTTCCTCTCACAACCCAATCAACCGTTAGGTAGGTTTTAAAAAAGATGTGAAAAGGTCTTGATGGACGTATGTTTTTTTTTGAACCTCAATTACTATGTTACTATGTGCATTTGCTGCAAGCAGACAAGCGTCATTTTCCGTTATCCCCCTTTAAACAGCGCAGCACGGACCGTCATTAGTTACCATATTGAGCGGCCGCGAGAGCGCTTGTGCCGTTGTGCGTGCCTGCTTTGTAATGCAATGTTGTTTGTTTGCAATTGTAATGCAATTGTATGTTTACAAAGTTTTTTCCGGACCGGTGTCACATGCTCAAGAGCAGAAGAGGCGAGCTGTAACTTCTGGGACACTGCAGAAAGGAACTCCAGCCCTCCAGTTCACAAACCACTTTGTGTCAGCCCCCCTTTCTAAACTCTGTGTGTAGCCCTCCAGGTCACAAACCAGTTTCAGTCAGCCCTCCAGTTCAAACCCAGTTTTTGTGAGCCCTCTAGTTCAAAAAACAGCTTTACAGACAGCTCTCAAACCATTACCGTAAGTCAGCCCTCTATTTGATAAACAGTTTTAGTTAGTCAGCCTTCTAGGTCACAAACCAGCTTTACAGTAAGTTTTCCATTTCATAACCAGCTTCATCATCTAAGTTCACAACCAGCTTTACAGTCAGCCTGCAGTTCACAACCATTTTACGTCGCCCTACAGTTCACAACCAGCTTTACAGTCAGCCTTCCATTTACAAACCAGCTTTACAGTCCAGCCTTCCTTTTACAAACCAGCTTTACAGTCAGCCTTCCAGTTTACAAACCAGCTTTACAGTCAGCCTCCAGTTTACAAACCACTTTACAGTCACCCTCCAGTTCACAAACCACTTTACAGTCACCTTCCAGTTCACAAACCAGCTTTACAGTCAGCCTTCCAGTTCACAAACCAGCTTACAGTCAGCCTTCCAGTTCACAAACCAGCTTTACAGTCAGCCCTACTTCACAACCGTTTACGTCAACCCTCAGTTCACAAACCAGCTTTACAGTCAACCCTACAGTTCACAAACCAGCATTACAGTCAGCCCTACATTCACAAACCAGCTTTACAGTCAGCCCTCAGTTAGCCCTCCGGTTCACCAGTTAGTGTTAGACAACAAACACAGCAGAAGAGTTTATGAAATACGGCACTTGACAGCTGAATTGTAAGATGTTTATAAAGATATCTTAAAACATCAGGGAACAGATTTGGGAAGAATTAGTTTTCAGTATGGGCATTCAAAAACACCAATAGTTGTGTTTGAGAGAGTGTGTGTGTGTACAAGAGAGAGTGTGTGTGTGAGAGAGTGTGTGAGAGATAGTGTGTTTGAGGGTGTGCTTTTGTGGGTGTGTGAGGGCCCATCTTGTCTTTGAGGCCCATCCTGTGTGCACAACTGCATGACAGCAGCCAGATGTCCAGCTCCTACCATGCATGTCCCTTGCACCAAAACAGCTGTGGACTGGGTAGAGGGACTGGTGAGAGACAGGTTTCTAATGGAGCTGGTGGGGAAGAAAGTAGGTGTGATTGGCTTCTAACTGGCAAGAAGTAGTGTTAAAAGTATCTCACTGTCACCACCACCCACTTATCCCCCAGGATCACATTTCCACTTATCCCCCAAGGTCACATTTCCCCTCATCCCCCGGTCACATTCCCACTCATCCCCTCATCCCCCAGGGTCACATTCCCACTCATCCCCCAGGGTCACATTCCCACTCTTCCCCAGCGTCACATCCCACTCATCCCCCAGTGTCACATTCCCTCTCATCCCCCAGGTTCACATTCCCCCTTATGCCCCAGTGTCACATCCCACTCATCCCCCAGTGTCACATTCCCTCTCATCCCCCAGGGTCACATTCCCTCTCATCCCCCAGGTTCACATTCCCACTATGCCCCAGTGTCACATTCCCACTCATCCCCCAGTGTCACATTCCCACTCATCCCCCAGTGTCACATTCCCTCTCATCCCCCAGTGTCACATTCCCACTCATCCCCATTTCCATTCCCTCTCACCCCAGTTCACATTCCCACTCATCCCCCAGTGTCACATTCCCACTCATCCCCAGTGTCACATTCCCACTCATCCCCCAGTGTCACATTCCCTCTCATCCCCCAGGGTCACATTCCCACTTATTCCCCAGCGTCACATTCCCACTCATCCCCCAGGTTCACATTCCCACTTATGCCCCAGGTTCACATTCCCACTCATCCCCCAGTGTCAACTTCCCACTCATCCCGCAGTTGTCACATTCCCACTCATCCCCCAGTGTCACAATCCCTCTCTCCCCCATGTCACATTCCCTCATCCCCATGTCCATTCCACTCATCCCCCAGTGTCACATTCCCACTCATCCCCCAGTGTCACATTCCCACTCATCCCCCATTTGTCACTTCCCACTCATCCCCCAGTGTCACATTCCCACTCATCCCCCAGTGTCACATTCCCTCTCATCCCCCAGGGTCACATTCCCACTCATCCCCCAGGTTCACATTCCCACTTATGCCCCAGTGTCACATTCCCACTCATCCCCCAGTGTCACATTCCAACTCGTCCCCCAGTGTCAATTCCCCTCCCCCAGTGTCACATTCCACTCATCCCCCAGTGTCACATTCCCACTCATCCCCAGTGTCACATTCCCCACTCCATCCCCCAGTGTCACATTCCCACTTGTAATAATAACTGTTTTGAATACAAATTTTGCAATGTACTAATGTTTAGATAGCTCACACCTACTTACAGGCAGCACTTGTTTCAGTGCAAAAAGGAAAAAAAAGCAAAAAAAACCTAGAACCCCCATTACATCCATAAGGCAGCGTCCTCTACTGGTACTCTGGTGATGTATCATCCAAAGGTTACCTATGTTGGAGGGTCTGACACTGTAAATAGCAATAAAGGAAACCAAGACCATGACGCTAGCTGGATGTGGCTGAACACTACGTTAAGCTACGTGTAAATCCGGAACCTTTCGTGCTTAAGGGGTATGTGGTTAAGCATGCCACCCAACACGTTGCTTATCATATAAGTAATGGAAGAATGTAGCTTGACGTTGGTGAGGCTTACAAAAATTTGGCCAACATATTTTATTCTACATAAAGTATGGTAGAGATTTCTAATGTGAGACACCCACCCCACACATTGCCGCGGCGCACCCACCTATGGCACCATTCAAAAGATTTTCAGGTGCCAAAAACCCTAGGGACACCCCTGAACGGACCTTTGACCAGTTTTTTTTTTGTTAGGTTGAACATGTCCTTTAATCTCTCTGCTGCCTTTGATCAAAATTGGGTTATTCATGCTGCCATCTGCTTTGTCTGATTCACAGATGACAGCTTTTGGGTAGCTACCCATGAATTTCACAACTAGCTCACTGAACAGGAAATATTATTTAAGAGAGAAAGATATTAAAAGAAAAAAAATGCAAATAAATTATTATTGAATAGTTTCTTTGTTAGGTTTTATAAACAAAACATTTATTACCTTCACAGTAGAGCATAGTTACTCCATCCAGTTGCAGTACATGTTCTGGTGTTCAGTTCGCTCACCAACTGATAACTGAGGTAGAAACACAAATTATATTTTACTGCAATTTTTTTTATTGTTTCTCCTATAGATACCCAAAAAAGGCAGAGAGTTTTAATCACACAAACTATTTTATGCTTTATACAAAATAATACATAATGTTCATGTTATAATGGTGAAGTGTGGCTGCCATGGAAACTACCCTTTACATATGAGTGTAGGGAGATTTAATGCCTTATACTCTCCATATCTTAGTAATTCCTTGGTGAAGTCTGTCTATAGGCGCTCACTTGCAAAACCAAAGGTCTCCTTTACACTGAAGATGGCTCAGTAAAGCCAAACAGGTCTGTAGCTGGATTCTAGTTTTGCATCTAGCCTGTGAAATGCTGTTAAGCCTCTTTAAAGATTTGGCATTTCATCCCCAGGAAGTATAAGCCTTGGTTATACTCACCCAATGTCACAATAGTATACCACAACACTCCAAACACAAATTCAATCTCTCCCACAGATCAAATGAACCAAACGGATATCTCCTGGATGTCCACATGTTTTTTCTATGAAATAAAAATGTAAATTTCAACAGTGCTAAAAAAAGACATGAAATGAAATATTATACTTGATTATACCGTTATGCTGGACTACTAACACATATTGTAATTGGTTTGGAATGACTTGTACAAGAATATGTTTGCAATAAGTACCCTGGACTGTGTACCAATCAACATATAACAGCCAGGTGTCAGGGACTTGAATGCAATGTTGATTGCATTGTGGCTAAGAGGTATTATGAAAACTGCATTGTTCATGCAGGCAAATGGTGTCGGAAACACATACACACCCCTATTCAGCTTGGTTTTTTAAATCAATTATGTTCCTTCGTCAAGATGATGACATCACTAATCTTTAAACATGTTATTTTTACTTAAAGGAGAACTAAAGTCCCAAGACAACTTGTCCCATAGAGAGAGCACTTCACAAACGAACAACAAGCTGTGTCTCATGTCTCCCTTTGCTGTGGATGCTGGGTGATTTTATGAAAATAACCTGTGTGTACTAAGGGTCAGCTCCCATAATCACCTTATCTGGGACACCCATCTAAGTGTCCGCCGGACACTTCACAGGAAACTGCAGTCTTGCTTCCTGGAAGCTGACAGCCAATCATGTTACAGCTCAGATTTCCCTCCCTCTGACACAGAACACAGATACCAGTAAGTTTTGTATAAACACATTAGAATGCTCCTGTCCCTAACAATGATAAATTCCTATGCTTTACACAAAAAGAAAAGTAATCTTTGCAGTGTATGTCTTTGCTAGCATGGGATGAAAGAAACAGAACATTTAACATTTCAGCAAAAAATAAAAGTAAGTATGGGGAATTGAACCAGCAACCTTCTATCCTGTGTCTTTCTAAAAAGAAAGCTTTCTACCACTAGGCCACAAGGGCTAATAAGTAATGGACTAGTACATGTAGAGTTCTTTATCTTAATAATACATAAATCACATAATAAAACAAAAAAAGGGAACTGGGGAACGAACCTGTGTCCCAGTAGTCTGATTTCTTTCCTAACCCACACCTCTAGCAGAACACACCACGGTGAACTCTCAATCGATAGAAGTAAATGTCAGTAAAATCAGTACACTTTTTGTATTCTACTGGAAGATTGTCAGCAATTCACACTGGTTGGTACATAAAATAACAGAGCTGCTATATATAAAGATTGTACATATGTAGAAACTTCATATTTTTCTAGAAACATGGAACCAACAAACAAAAAAGCACTAAACTCAGGCAGTAGACTATGTTATATTGTGGCATAAGTAAGCTAGGGATTTGAACTTGTGACTTCTTGGTCTGATTGTTTCTAAACACACAGCACTCTGCACATAGAGCAGTGAATGCTGGGGTCGGGGGCGTGGATCTTTGAAGCCCAACATGGGCTATGAGTTGTACTGGCAACAAGATGGAAGCCTCCTTTGTTACAGATCTATTACTCATATCTCTAAATGCAAATAACTAGAGAAGTCTTTCAACGTGTAGGTGTTCTGAGGGAAAAACTTTCAATTAGGATCTGAAAAACTGAGGTTTATTTCCCTTTAAGATGCAGAACACAGCTAAGTCCACAGCTTTTCTGGTGCTGGTAAAGCTTTGGTAAAGCTGCTGTTTTGTCTCCACATATAAACCCGAGCAGTCTTCACTTCACTGCACTGCACATATTATGTCCCTTTTCTTTTGTTTCCCTATTGGGTCTTTTAGATGCACTAGTTTGCTGCCTCAGTGGGTTGTTTGGTTCAAAGCAGAAAGGGATACCGTGACTCTTAAAAATGTATCTTAATTCTCTGACACCCCTGCTACATATGGAACGACCATGTTCTTTCTCCTGTCTTGCTTCCCACCTTCACTGGTAGTATTTGTTTGAAAAAGACCCAGTCCCGTGTACCCACACATTTTAAGGGCTTCTTTGAGATATTTAATTTAATTAGCCTTAGTCTAGGGCTAGTAGGTCTGTTCTCTGCTCTGTGTTGCAGGGTTCTCATGACACACAGCTTGTGATCTAGAGGTGGTGGGAGTCAAACATCAAATACTGGTCTATGTAGGTTGGTTTTCTGTAAACTTCTACTTCCATTTTACCATTCTCCCTGACTTATACCAAGCAGTTCAAGAAAGCCAGTGTGTTGTTTTGCACCTCTTCCCATGTAAATCTGATGTTATGGTTCACAGCATTTAAGTGTTCTGCGAATGCTTGTACTTCTTTCTAGAGAGTAGAGTTGATGGTATGTTGCTTCATCATTGCTTTTGTCCTCTTGAAGCAGTTAGTAAGTTTATGGACTTTTCCTTTTAGTGGCTGGTGAGATCGTTACTAGAGCCTCCTATGTGTTGTAATTGTTGCTAGTGTGTGTTACCATATCATGGCTAATTCAAGGTGTTGAGTACCACTGTGCATCTTTCCTAATACGTAGTTAGAATTGTGTATAGTCTTTCCTGAAGGGGTTGTTAAGGGCATGTTCACCCTAAAGAAAAACTTTTATATATTGTAGGATACCCCTGCCCACTCCCAACTGCTATTTCAGATTACTAAAAAAGAACCAAACCTACTTACAGCCCCTCGTTCCTACGTCACTCTGATAACGGTCCCTGATTGCCGGAACTTGCAAACAGGCCGGACCACCAGCCACTCTGATTGGCTGAAGACCATTTCCTGACTTTGGACAGCACTGTAACATTGCATTTCTGCATTGCACCTGAACAACACGACAATGCACAAGATATGCATATATATAGGAAATGTCACTTATGGGGAAAAACTGAGAGACCAAGCCAGGAATAAATGAACAAGGCAATTTATTAACAATTGCAGGAATATAAATGATAATGAAGCAGTTTAGACATTACCCTCATGCACTACAACATGCATCCATGCAATAATATACGAAAATGTAATGCAAGACAATCTCCCTGCAGGCAAGGTTTTAATGAGCATACACCTGCAGTCTGTAGTACATACAATTAGCCTACACTGCATCAGATATCAGCAGAGTAATCCAGTGTATCCAAGTGTGTGCACACGACCCAAAACCCAGGAAGATAAAAATAACAATAAACCAATAATACGCAGAACAAGAGGCAGCAGGCAACGGGTAGGGGTACAGGAAAAAATATAAACCGGGAGATAAAATAATACAATAATCGCTAGGCAGAGATAAGACACAAGGAACACGGATAGTCAGGACTCTAATACAGACTGATAACTCCGGCTAGGACACAGGAAACGTAAGTACTATGAACTACACTGAAGCATGTTCATCTGGCCTTAAATGCAGACATGGAGGGTCAGGTGACAGATCTCCTCCCAGCAATAGTCTGTAACACACAGTTCTTGAGGTAGAGAGCCCTCTGCTGGTGGGCAGGTAGAAGTTCCGGAAGTGCTATCTCTGAGGAGAACAATGATATCTGCTGGTGGAAGGAGGAAGTTCATGCAGCAGTTGATAAAGTCACCAGCAGATGTGGATCGTGACAAGCACTGCATGAGGAGCAGAGATGTAAGGTAAGGATTTTTTTTTTTAAACTTCAGTGGGGCCTTAGTGGGTTAAAGGCATCTATAGTGGGAACATCTACATTTTTTTTTCTTTCTTTGTGTTCTATAATCCCCAACCTGCAGAGTGCCTTTATTTCCTTCAGATTCCTCCTCTGTCCTGAGATATATAAGTTAAAAGAAGTGAAGATTTCAATACACCACTCCTGCTTTAGCTGTCAATCAAATCCCTTAACAGCAGCCAGTATAGCGTGTAGGCTTACACAAGTTTTACAGCAAGTCACCCAATGACTAAAATGCTCACTAAAATGCTTGCAAATACTGGGTTAAAAACAGAAGGGAAGGGAAGTCCCCCTCCTTCCTAAGCTTTCATCATTTATTGCCTGTAAAAGGGAGATTGGACTTCAGCAGGACTCTGTCTCTCCCCCCCCCCTTCCCCACTTATTTAGCACTATCTTCAGAACAACGAAGAAACTTTTTTGTTTGTTGTTTACAAAGTTAGAGTGATGTGTCATGTGTAGGAGGATTAACCCTTTGAGTGCCAGGAAATTTTCAATTTTTTTTTGCGTTAACTGCCAGAAGAATTTTCAGGATTTTGCCCTAATCGCTTTAGACTATTTTTACAGTAGGAAACCTTGCACTAAATCAGGAATATTATACATTGTTTTTTTCAGCATAAAGTGTACTTTAACATGGAACAAATTTTGTAACTTTTCTGGAAATTTTACTGGAATTATGGGAAAATTTGCAACTTTTCATGGATTTTTCCCATTTTTTACTATAGTTATCTTGAGGTTACACACAAAATCTTTTTTTTTTCTTTCTTTTTCTAAAACGCTCTGATTCTCCCGAGTACAACGATACCAGATATATGTAGGTACCCGACTTCCTGTCCAGGAGACCCCCCCCAAACTAAAACTGCACCTTCAAGATATTACACCAAATAAAAATGTATTACCACTACTGACAGCTAACATAATATCTACCAAATTAACTAAAATTCCCCACAAGTGGATATTTTTAGAAAACCACACCCGCAGGATTTTACTGAGTGAGGTTAGTTTCGGGGCTCTGACTGAGGGCTGACCAAACGGGGTTTGTGAAACTGGGGGCTGAATGACAAGCTAATGGACTGGAGGGCTTCTACATTGATTTGCTTTTGAAAGAGCTGACTAACACTGGGTAATGACTAGAGGGCAAACTAACATTCTATGAACAGGAAGGCTGAACTTTGAAGAGGCTGAGACGGTTGGTGACAGGAGGGGCTGACAGACTGGTTTGTGAACAGGATGGGCTGACAAGACTTGTTTGTGAACACGGAGGGCTGACAGACTGGTCTGGTTTGTGAACAGGAAGGCTGACAGACTCGCTGGTTTAGTGAACAGGAGTGCTGACAGACTCTGGTTGGTGAACAGAGGGCTAAGAGATCTGGTTTGTGAACAGATCGACAGACGGTTGCTGAACGAGGCTGAAACTCTCGTTTGTGAACAGAAGGAGTGACAGCTCTGGTTTGGAAAAAAGGCTGACAGACTCTGGTTTGTAAGCAGGAGGGTTGACAGACTCTGGTTTGTGAACATGAGGCTGACAGACTCTGGTTTGTGAACAGGAGGGATACATACCGTGATTGTGACAGGAGAGCCGACAAACTGGTTTGTTGGACAGGAGGGCTGCAGAACTCTGGTTTGTGAACAGGAGGCGAACAGACTCGGTTGTGAACAAGAGGCTGACAGACTGGTTTGTGAACAAGAAGGGCTTGACAGCTCTGGTTTTTGAACAGGAGGCTGACAGACTCTGGTTTGTGAACACGGAGGGCAACAGACTCGGTTTGTGAACAGGGGGGGGGGGGAGGGCTGACAACTCTGGTTTGTGAGAGGGACAGACTGGTGGGACGGGCTGACCAGTACTCTGGTTTGGGAACAGGAGGGCTGACGACTCGTGTTGTGAACAGGAGGGCGAAGGACTCTGGTGTTGTGAACAGGAGGGTGACGACTCTGGTTTGTGAAACAGGAGGCGACGCGTTGAGGGCTACAGACTCTGATTTTGAACAGGAGAGCCGACAGACTGGTTTGTGGAAGAGGAGGGCTGACAGACTCTGGTTTTACGAAAAATAGGGGGGCTGACATACTCTGCGTTTTTAAATAGGGGGGCTGACAGACTCTGGTTTGTGAACAGGAGGGCTGAAAGACTCTGGTTTGTGAACAAGGGGGCTAACACACTCTGGTGTTGTGAACAAGGGGGCTGACACACTCTGGTTTGTGAACAGGGGGGCTGAAAGACTCTGGTTTGTGAACAGGGAGGCTGACAAACTCTGGTTTGTGAACAGGGGGGTGACAAACTCTGGTTTGTGAACAGGGGGGCTGACAGACTATGGTTTGTGAACAGGGGGGCTGACAGGCTCTGGTTTGTGAACGGGGGGTGACAGACTCTGGTTTGTGAACAGGGGGCTGACAGACTCGGTTTGTGAACAGGAGAGATGACAGACTCTGGTTTGTGAACAGGAGGGATGACAGACTTGGTTTGTGAACAGGAGAGCCGACAAACTATTTGTGTGGACAGAGAGGGCTGAGAATCTGGTTTAAAAACAGGAGGGCTGAATACTCTGGTTTTAAATAGGGGGCTGACAGACTCTGGGTTGTGAACAGGGAGGCTGCAGACTCTCGTTTGTGAACAGAAGGGCTGACAGACTCTGGTTTGTGAACAGAAGGGCTGACAGACTCTGGTTTGTGAACAGGAAGGGTTGACAGACTCTGGTTTGTGAACATGAGAGCTGACAGACTCGGGTTGTGAACAGGAGGGATGACAGACTCTGATTGTGAACAGGAGAGCGACAAACTGGTTTGTGGACAGGAGGGCTGACAGACTTGGTTTGTGAACAGGAGGGCTGACAACTCTGGTTGTGAACAAGAGGGCTGACAGACTCGGTTTGGAACAAGAGGCTGCAGCTCTGGTTTGAACAGGAGGGTGACAGACTCTGGTTGTGACAGGAGGTGCAGACTCTGGTTTGTGAACAGGAGGGCTGACAGACTCTGGTTTCGTGAACAGGAGGCTGACAACTCTGGTTTGTTGAACAAGGAGGGCTGACAGACTCTGGTTTTGTGAACAGGAGGGCTGACAGACTCTGGTTTGTGAAACAGGAGGGCTGACAGACTCGGATTTGTGAACAGGAGGAGGCTGACAGACTTGATTTGTGAAAAGGAGAGCCGACAGACTGTTTGTGGACAGGAGGGCTGACAGACTCTGGTTTAAAAACAGGAGGGCTGACATACTCTGGTTTTAAATAGGGGGGCTGACAGATTACTGTTTGTGAACAGGAGGGCTGAAAGACTCTGGTTTGTGAACAAGGGGGCTAACACCTCGGTTGTGAACAAGGGGCGACACACTCTGGTTGTGAACAGGGGGCTGAAAGAGCTACTGCGTTTGTGAACAGGGAGGCTGACAACTTGGTTTGTGAACAGGGGGGCTGACAGATCTGGTTGTGAACAGGGGGCTGACAGGCTCTGGTTGTGTGAACGGGGGGCTGACCAGACTCTGGTTGTGAAAGGGGGGTGACGACTCTGGTTGTGAACAGGGGGATGACAGCTCTGGTTTGTGAACAGGAGGGATGACAGACTCTGGTTTTGTGAACAGGAGGATGACAGACTCTGGTTTGTGAACAGGAGAGCCGACAAAAACTATTTGTGGACAGAGGGCTGACAGAATCTGGTTTTAAAACAGGGAGGCGGACATACTCTGGTTTTAAATAGGGGGCGACAGACTCTGTTTGGTGAACAGGGGGGCTCACAGACTCTGGTTTGTGAACAGGGGTGTCACGAACGCCAGTTCGCTGGGCACGTGATCTGACCAAGCAATCGTACTCGCTGCCATCACTTTAAGTTACGGCCTTAAAGACGCCCCAAAAACACTCTGACTCTCACGACTATGCAAACCCCTGTCCTGGCAGAATAATGGTTAACACTACCACCATTCACTCCAGCAACTAACTGGGTAATTAGCATCAGTCCTTCACAAGCAGCTCACAGATGTTAATTAGCATTTACACTGCAAAAATTCCATTTCCATTCCATTTAACCACATATAAACCTTATCAGAGGCTAACTGAGGTTCTTTTAGAGCATCAAAGACAAAACTTATAAATTTTAGATTAATGATTCCAAAAGGTGGACAGTGCATTAAATACAAAATAAAAGAAAAATAGTGTTATAATAAAATGACATACAATAGGTACAAACAGTTATAGAAAATAAAAAGGATAAAAATATTCACAGACCCTACTCACTAGAAGAAGTCCTGTATCCCGGGCGGGAAGAAACATCGGGTCCATACACACGTTTTTAGCATGTCCCCTTAGTATGAACAAAGTTTTTAGGAGCTACAATGATTTTTAAACCTTTTGATGAACCACCCCTACTCTGGTATGCATTAGGGGGGAGTGTCTAGCAATGTCTAGATTTACGGACTAGCCAAAAGCATCATCCCCCTCAGTTAGACAGATTCCATATAAATGTAGATATGTACATTGTATTGGGATAGTGACCACATAGTTCCTCTCCAGTATTAATTATCTATCCTCCAATACCAAACATGACCTGGTTGTATCCATATTTCCCAAGATATAATAACTCGCCTTGGCAAGGGAATAAGGGCTCCATGTTGGGTATCATTTTGAAGGGCCTTCTGTTCCATTCATAAATATAATATTGGTTCTATCTTACTCATTCCCATACCGAAATACAATTATTTGCATGTATGACTGTTCTTAAAATTACTCTTAGTACCCAGCAGACCCCTAGCTGAAGAGAAATTCCAGATGCACGGTTCAGTCCCACAATGTCTGGAAAAAGAAGATTGGTTCCATGACTTCACTCATCGTAATCGAAACATAGGACTGTTCCAGTTGGAATGGTATTTTTTTATGTCCTTTGCAAGAATAATACCACTAGTTACCCCTTTGCCAAGTCACTACACACTTTCCTGCACACCACACCCTTTAAAATTGGCGCACGGGATGTTACTCACAGGTCACCTCCTACTGCGTCCACTCTCAGGCGGTTCTGATAGACATGAATATCCACCTGCATTCCCTTGGTTCGGTGAATGTAAAATCATATTGCTCAACGATGTGATTCCACCTGCACATTTTACAAACCCCAACTCTTTACTGTGGTTATGAGAACTGGTTTGGGTTCACATTCACTCACCCAAGTAAACTGGTTAACCTCTTGATGCTCAGTCGTACAACATTTGATATAAAGAGAAAACCACCCATTACTCCCATCGGTATGACCACTCTGTGTGCGGACAGGTACAGTTCTGTATTCACCACCTGGAGTACATTGATATGTAGGGGAATGTACCCAGCCACTCTAACCTCAGGCATCTGTCCTCACTCTGACACCTCTCCTGCTGGACAGACCTCCTTCATCCTCACTGATAACTGTATCCTGGGTCTAAAGTGCCCATCCCCTGGGTCTAAACTCAGACAGATACTGGCCCACTCTTACCCCTTTCCTTGTACTCCTGCTCACCATATCCCTGCTCCCTCTTAGACTGGGACAAAACCAGTGACTGTTTACTGGAATGGTTTTTGTCTCAGGGATAGCTACATTCTTTTCATCTACCTGGGACACTCCTAGCTGTCCCTCTTTAAACCTTGCTCTTCCTTCTCCGCTCACCCACTGAGGTTGGTACTGGCGCTACGCATGCCCACAGCTACCCTCTTCTCCTCCAGTCTGAGTGGAAACCTCCTTTAGGACCCGCTCTGAGTCCTTACCACCCACCACACTCCTGCCATAATTCCTGACTTGCTAATCCAGGAACCTCAGGCAGATTGGGCACAGATCAGGGATTCCTACTCTGGAAATCCCTCTCTACTACGGGTACTTTACCAGAACATCACCCTGGGATACCTTTCTCCCTCTCTACATTCACACATGTAGACAGCAATGGTTCTGGCGCGGACTGACACCTGCTCTGCGTCTCTCAGCCCTCCCTCCCAGCTACTATGACAATACCCTACCTACAGGTAATATACCTGACTCTACCAGGGAGTGAACTGGGGGATCCTCTCTCTCCATTCACACAGTTAGACAATACTGGTTCTGGCACTGACGGACATCTGCTCCGGTCTCTCAGCCCTCCCTCCCAGTACTCTTGACCCTTGTTACCTGTTCCCTTTACTGATGCAGGGGTAGTCACACTCCAGCGCGGTGGACTTTCGTGAGAGACCGGATCATTTGGCACAAAAGCAGAGTCCATTCTCCCCAAATCATTCCCAGCACAACACAGACACGGAATTTCATTGGATATCCCCACTACTCAGACCTGCTCCCCACACCCCAATCCAGTAAACCTTAGCCACAGGCACCCGTGGATGACTCCCACCCCACTCCCTTTACCAAAAAAGTCTTCCCAGGAATAATGTCCCCAAAGTTAATCATCTCTGGACGCACCAGAGACAAGTGTAGCTCCCGAGTACCGTAACCCTGGGTAACTTTATCTCCCCACAGTCAGTTGCCTATGAGTGATATAAATTCTTGTCTTACCAGATACAAGCATTACCACTGGATTGACAGGTGACACTGGTCCCTTTCTTTCTGGACAGGAACCTATTAAATTCCCGTCTGGTTAATATAAAACATCGGCGGTAATCTCCATGGTTACGCTCACCACTGGGCCTTTCAGACAAACTCTCACCAGCCTGACATTCTGCAGTGCGTTTCCCTGTGGTGGCGATCCTCCAGCTTGGTGATCTTTGTAGAGTTGGACCTGTGGGCGCATCCGGTGTCTGCGACTTCTGACTGCTTTGCGCTGTTTTTGGCCCCGATCCAATACAAACTGTTGCACATCTCCAGGACAGATATTAAGGAACTGTGTCTATTACCATAAGATCCCTCAGCTCCTCAAATTTTGGTAAACCAGTCTTTAATCCACTGGCGGAAAAATGGTTCTCAGATTACTCACAACACTGAGTAGCTGTCAGTGGACCTCTCTGCAATGCCCGAAACGTTTTGCGATACACCTCGGGTGAGGTTAACTTCTTAATCAGAGCTGTTTCAAAGCATCATAGTCCCCATCAAGTTGGTAGTAGTTCAACAAAGGCATCTAAGGCCTTTTTTAATCAAGGTGTCAAGTATCTGCCCATGCTCCTGTGGCAACTGATACTGTCTGCAGCACTTTCAAAAACTCAACAAAAGAGTGTCCAAAGTGCTATCATTGTCCATGACAGGAAACTTGGGTGAACCATGCAAAGCAAACGGACCCTCTTTGGACTCACTGACTGTGGAGACTGGGTATGGTGCTGGAGGCTTTGCCAACTCCGTTGAAATGCACGGGTCTGTGCGCGTTCGGCTGCTTCCATTTCCCTTTGTGCCTGCCGCTCAGCTGCTTCCCCTCCGATGCTGCAATCAATTGAAGGGTCGTAAGCTGAGGGTCATCTGAACCCAACAATTGTAAATCCTTTGCAGGAAGAAGTATAATTTCCTGCACTGTAGTATTCCCCTGCTGAGAGATCCAAGGTTAACAGTCCTCTCTGGGATAGCTGCAATCCACATTGCTCCCGACTCAGTTGTGTAGGTTGCTGCACCTGGTCACTCTCCAACAATGCCCTCATCAGCAGCTCCATGGACTTGTCAGGACATCAATAACTCTTTCCTCACAGAGGTTGATCAGGACCTCCTTGGTTTGTCTCTTGTTAAAAGGTTGCCATCTCAGCAACCTTGCCAAATAAAAAGATAGAAAAGAAAAACAGAGAATGGGGGGAACAACTGTTTGACGTATGTCTTTTAAAAATAAAGATGCACTGAGTTTGTCTTTGAGACAGATCCCCTCAAGGATACAGTTCTTTAGTACAAGGTTAAATACTTAACATCAAGCACTAATGCTCTAATAAAAATAATTTATCCCACACGCTGCCAGACATTTGTCACAACGCCAGTTCGCTGGGCAATTAATCTGACAAATCAATCTGTACTCGCTGCACCACTTTAAGTTACGGCCTTAAAGACGCCCCAAAAAACCAATCTCACTGACTATGCACACCCCTGTCCTGGCGCTAAATGGTTAACACTACACCATTCACTCCGCAACTAACTGGTTAATTAGCATCAGTCCTTCACAAGCAGTCACAGAGTTAATTAGCATTTACACTGCAAAAAATCCCATTAACCCATATATAAACTTATCAGAGGATACTGAGTTCTTTTAGAGCATCAAGACAAAAACTTATTAAATTTTAGATTTAAGATTCCAAAAGGTGGACAGTGCAATAATACAAAAATAAAAGAAAATGGTGTTATAAATAAAATGACATACAATAGTACACCAGTTTTATAGAAAATAAAAAGGATAAAAATATTCACAGACCCTACTCACTAGAAGAAGTCCTGTATCCCGGGGCGGGGGAAGAAACATCGGGTCCATACACAAGTTTTTAGCATGTCCCCTTAATATGAACAAAGTTAAGGGGCTACAATGATTTTTAAACCTTTTGATGAACCATCCCTACTCCTGGTATGCCATGAGGTGGGAGTGTCTAGCAAGTCAGATTTACGAATAGCCAAACGATCATTCCCCCATGTTAGCCAGATTCCATATAAATGTAGATATGTACATTGTATTGGATATTGACCACATTATTCCTCTCCAGTATTAATTATCAATTCTCCAATACCAAACATGACCAGTGTGTAATCCATATTTCCTAAGATATTAATAACTCGCCTTGGCAAGGAAATAAGGGCTCCATGTTGGGTATTATTTAAAGGGCTTCTGTTCCATTCATAAATAATATTGTTTCTATCTTACACATTCCATACCGAAATAAAATATTTTTGCATGTATGACTGTCCGTTAAAATGACCTCTAGTACCCACCAGACCCCTAGCATGAAGAGAATCCAGATGCACGGTTCGGCCCACATTGTCTGAGAAAAGGAGATCCTGGTTCCATGCTTCACTAATCGAATATAAACAATAGACTGTTCCAGGGGTGAATGGGTTTTTAGGTCCTTTGCAAGAACTAATACCACTAGTTAACCCATTCTTGCCAAGTCACTACACACTTCCTGAAAGGGGGCTGACAGACTCTGGTTTGGAAACAGGGGGGCCGACAGACTCTGGTTTGTGAACAGGGGGCTGACAGACTCTGGTTTGTGAAAACAGGGGGGCTGAACAGACTGGTTTGTGAACAGGGGGGCTGACAGACTCTGTTGTGACAGGGGGCTGAAGACTCTGGTTTAAACTAGGGGGACTGACAGACTCTGTTTGTGAACAGAAGGGCTGACGATCTGTTTGTGACAGGAGAGCTGAAAGATGGTTTGGGAACAGGAGGCTGACAGACTCCGGTTTTGTGAAAAGGAGGGCTGACAGACTCATGGTTTTAATAGGGACGGGTGACGAAAAACCCCCCCCCTGGCTTGTGCAACAGGTTGGGATGACAGACTCTGGTTTGTGAACAGGAGGGCTGACAGACCTAGGTTTGTGAACAGGAGGCTGACGACTTGACGGGGCTGACATGACAGGCCTGGTTTGGAACAGGGGGACTGAGACTCTGGTTTGTGAACAGGGGGGGCTGACGGACTCTGGTTTGGAACAGGAGGGGTGACAGACTCTGGTTGTGAACGGGGGGCTGGACAGACTCTGGTTTGTGACAGGACGTCTGACAGATGTTGTGAACATGGGGCTACAGACTCGGTTTGTGAACAGGGGGGCTGACACACTCTGGTTTGTGAACAGGGGGGCTGACACACTCTGGTTTGTGAACAGGGGGGCTGACACACTCTGGTTTGTGAACAGGGGGGGGCTGACACACTCTGGTTGGTGACAGGGGCTGACAGGACTCTGGTTTGTGAAACAGGGGGGCTGCAGACTTGGTTGTGAAAAGGGGGGCTGAAAGACTGGTTTGTGAACAGGGGGGCTGACAGACTCTGGTTTGTGAACAGGGGGGCTGACAGACTGGTTTGTGAACAGGGGGGCTGAAGACTCTGGTTTTAAAGGGGGACTGACAGACTCTGTTTGTGAACAGAAGGGCTGACAGACTCTGGTTTGTGAAAGGAGAGCGAAGACTGGTTTGTGAACAGGAGGGCTGACAGACTCCGTTTTGAAAAGGAGGGCTGACAGACTCTGGTTTTAAATAGGGGGGGTGACAGACCCTGGCTTGTGAACAGGGGGGCTGACAGACTCTGGTTTGTGAACAGGAGGGTGACAGACTCTGGTTGTGAACAGGGGGGCTGACAAACGTGAACAGGGGCGACAGACTGGTTTGTGAACAGGGGGTGAGACTCTGGTTTGTGAACAGGGGGGCTGATGGACTCTGGTTTGTGAACAGGAGGGCTGACAAGATCTGGTTGTGAACAGGGGGGCTGACAGACTCTGGTTTGTGAACAGGACGTCTGACAGACTGGTTTGTGAACAGGGGGGCTACAGACTTTGTGGGAACAGGGGGGCTGACACACTCTGGTTTGTGAACAGGGGGGCTGACACCACTCGGTTTGTGAACAGGGGGCTGACACACCTGGTTTGTGAAAAGGGGGCTGACACACTCTGGTTTGTGAACAGGGGGGCTGACACAACTCTGGTTTGTGAAACAGGGGGGCTGACACACTCTGGTTTGTGAACAGGGGGCGGACACGACTCTGGTTTGTGAACAGGGGGGCTGACACACTCTGGTTGTGGGAACAGGGGGGCTGACAACTCTGGTTTGTGAAAGGGGGCTGACAGACTCTGGTTGTGAACAGGAGGGCTGACAGACTCTGTTGTGAACAGGGGGCTGACAAACGTGAACAGGGGGCTGAAGACTGGTTTGTGAACAGGGGGACTGAAGACTCTGGTTTGTGAACAGGGGGGCTGAGACTCGGTTTGTGAACAGGAGGCTGACAAGACTCGGTTGTGAACAGGGGGCTGAAGACTCTGGTTTGTGAACAGGGGGGCTGACACACTTGGTTTGTGAACAGGGGGCTGACCCACTCTGGTTGTGAACAGGGGGCTGACACACTCTGGTTTGTGAACAGGGGGGCTGAACAGACTCTGGTTTGTGAACAGGGGGGCTGACAGACTCTGGTTTGTGGAACAGGGGGCTGACAGACCTGGTTTGTGAACAGGGGGGCTGACAGACTCTGGTTTGAACAGGGGGTGACAGACTCTGGTTTCTGAACAGGGGGGCTGACAGACTATGGTTTGTGAACAGGGGGGCTGACAGACTCTGGTTTTAAATAGGGGGGGGATGACAGACTCTGTTTGTGAACGGAGAGCTGAAAGACTGGTTTGGAACAGGAGGGCTGACAGACTCCGGTTGAAAGGAGGGTGACAGACTCTGGTGGTTTTAAATAGGGGGGCTGACAGACCCTGGCTTGTGAACAGGGGGCTGACAGACTCTGGTTGTGAACAGGAGGGCTGACAACGTGAACAGGGGCGCTGACAGACTGGTTTGTGACAGGGGGACTGAGACTGATTTGTGAACAGGGGGGCTGACGGACTCTGGTTTGTGAACAGGAGGGCTGACAAGACTCTGGTTTGTGAACAGGGGGCTAAAGACCTGTTGTGAAAGGGCGACAGACTCTGGTTGTGAACAGGGGGCTAACAGACTTGGTTTGTGAACAGGGGGGCTGACACACTCTGGTTGTGAACAAGGGGGTTAACGACTCTGTTTGTGAACAGGGGGGCTGACAGACTCGGTTTGTGAAAGGGGGGCTGACAGACTCTGGTTTGTGAACAGGGGGGCTGACAGACTCTGGGTTGTGAAAGGGGGGCTGACAGACTCTGGTTTGTGAACAGGGGGGCTGACAGACTCTGGTTTGTGAACAGGGGGGCTGACAGACTTGGTTTTAAATAAGGGGACTGACAGACTTGTTGTGAACAGAAGGCTGACAGACTATGTTGTGACAGAGAGCTGAAAGAATGGTTTGTGAACAGGAGGTGCTGACAGACTTCCGGTTTTGAAAAGGAGGGCTGACAGACTCTGGTTTAAATAGGGGGGCTGACAGACCCTGGCTTGTGAACAGGGGGGTGACAGACTCTGGTTTGTGAACAGGAGGGCTGACAGACTCTGGTTTGTGAAACAGGGGGGTGACAAACGTGAACATGGGCGCTGACAGACTGGTTTGGTGAACAGGGGGACTGAGACTCTGGTTTGTGAACAGGGGGGTTGATGGACTCTGGTTTGTGAACAGGAGGGGGCGACAAGACTGGTGGTTTGTGAACAGGGGGCTGACAGACTCTGGTTTTGTGAACAGGACGTCGAGTCAGAATGGTTGGTGAACAGGGGGGCTAAGATATGGTTTGTGAACAGGGGGGAACACTCTGGTTTGTGAACAGGGGGCTGACCACTCTGGTTTGTGAACAGGGGTGGCTGACACACTCTGGTTGTTGTGAACAGGGGGCTGACACACTTGGTTTGTGAACAGGGGGGCTGACACACTCTGGTTGTTTGAACAGGGGGCTGACACACTCTGGTGGTGAACGGGGGGCTGACACACTCGGTTGTGAACAGGGCTGACACACTCTGGTTTTGTGAACAGGGGGGCTGACACACTCTGGTTTGTGAACAGGGGGGCTGACACACTCTGGGTGTGAACAGGGGCTGACAACTCTGGTTTGTGAACAGGGGGCTGACAGACTCGGTTGTGAAGGGGGCTGACGACTCTGGTTTGTGAACAGGGGGCTGACAGACTTCTGGTTGTGAACAGGGGGGCTGACAGACTCTGGTTTGCTGAACAGGGGGCTGACAGACTCTGGTTTCTGAACAGGGTGGCTGAAGACTACTGGTTTCTGAACAGGGGCTGAACGACTCTGGTTCTGAACAGGGGGCTGACAGACTATGGTTTCTGAACAGGGGGGCTGACAGATATGTTTGTGAACAGGGGGGCTGACAGACTCTGGTTTGTGAACAGGGGGGCGACAGACTCTGGTTTGTGAATGCCAGTTCGCTGGGCACGTGATCTGACCAATCAATCTGTACTCGCTGCCACCACTTTAAGTTTACGGCCTTAAGACGCCCCCAAAAACACCTTGACTCTCACTGACTATGCACACCCTGTCCTGGCAGCTAAATGGTTAACACTACACCATTCACTCCAGCAACTAACTGGTTAATTAGCATCAGTCCTTCACAAGCAGTCACAGAGGTAATTAGCATTACACTGCAAAAACATTCCATTTCCATTCCATTCAACTACATATAAACTTATCAGAGGCTAACTGAGTTCTTTTAGAGCATCAAAGACAAAACTTATTAAATTTAGATTTAATATTCCAAAACGTGGACAGTGCACATAATACAAAAATAAAAGAAAATAGTGTATAATAAAAGACATACATAGGTACAACAGTTATAGAAAAAATAGAAAGGATAAAAATATTCACAGACCCTACTCACTAGAAGAAGTCCTGTATCCGAGGGGGGGGGGGAAGAAACATCAGGTCCATACACTGTTTTAGCATGTCCCCTTAGTATGAACAAAGTTATAGGAGCTACAATGATTTTTAAACCTTTTGATGAACCACCCCTACTCCTGGTATGCAGAGGTGGGAGTGCCTAGCAATGTCTAGATTTACGACTAGCCAAAAGCATTCATTTCCCCTCAGTTAGACAGATTCCATATAAATGTAGATATGTACATTGTATTGGGATATTGACCACATATTCCTCTCCTGTATTAATTATCAATTCCTACAATACCAAACATGACCTGTGTGTAATCCATATTTCCCAAGATATTAATAACTCGCATTGACAAGGGAATAAGGGCTCCATGTTGGGTATCATTTTGAAGAGCCTTCTGTTCCATTCATAAATATAATATTGGTTTCTATCTTACACATTCCAATACCGAAATACAATTATTTTGCATGTATGACTGTTCTTAAAATGACCTCTTAGTACCCACCAGACCCCTAGCAGAAGAGAATTCCAGATGCACGGTTCGGTCCCTCATTGTCTGGAAAAGAAGATCTGGTTCCATGCTTCACTAATCGTAATATAAACAATAGGACTGTTCCAGGGTGGAATGGTATTTTATTGGGCTTTGCAGAACTAATACCACTAGTTAACCCATTCTTGCAAAGTCACTACACACTTTCCTGACAGGGGGCTGACAGACTCTGGTTTGTGAACAGGGGGGCTGACAGACTCTGGTTTGGGAACAGGGGGGCGACAGACTCGGTTGTGAACAGGGGGGCTGACAGACTCTGGTTTGTGACAGGGGGGCTGACAGACTCTGGTTTGTGAACAGGGGGGCGACAGATCTGGTTTGTGAACAGGGGGCTGACAGACTCTGGTTGTGAACAGGGGCTGACAGACTCTGTTTTGAAAACAGGGGGGCTGACATACTCTGTTTTAAATAGGGGGCTGACAGACTCTGGTTTGTGAACAGGGGGGCTGACAGACTCTGGTTTGTGAACAGGGGTGTCACGAACGCCAGTTCGCTGGGCAAATGTCTGAAAATCAAACTGTATTTGCTGCCACCACTTTAAGTTACGGGCTTAAAGACACCCCAAAAACACTCTTGACTCTCACCGACTATGCACACCCCTGTCCTGGCAGCTAAAATGGTAACACTACACCATTCACTCCAGCAACTAACTGGAATTAGCATCAGTCCTTCACAAGCAGTCACAGAGTTAATTAGCATTTACACTGCAAAAACATTCCATTCATTCCATTCCTAACACATATAAACTTATCAGAGGCTAACTGAGTTCTTTTAGAGCATCAAAGCAAAACTTATTAAATTTTAGATTTAATATTCCAAAAGGTGGACAGTGCATATAATACAAAAATAAAGAAAATGGTGTTATAATAAAATGACCTACAATAGGTACAACAGTTATAGAAAATAAAAAGGATAAAAATATTCACAGACCTACTCACTAGAAGAAGTCCTGATCCTGGGGGCGGGAAGAAACATCGGGTCCATACACACATTTTTAGCATGTCCCCTTAGTATGAACAAAGTTATAGGAGCTACAATGATTTTTAAACCTTTTGATAAACCACCCCTACTCCTGGTATGCATGAGGTGGGAGTGTCTAGCAATGTCTAGATTTACAACTAGCCAAAAGCATTCATTCCCCCTCAGTTAGACAGATTCCATATAAATGTAGATATGTACATTGTATTGGGATATTGACCACATATTCCTCTCCGTATTAATTATCAATTCCTCCAATACCAAACATGACCTGTGTGTAATCCATTTCCCAAGAATATAATAACTCGCCTTGACAAGGGAATAAGGGCTCCATGTTGGGTATCATTTGAAGGGCCTTCTGTTCCATTCATAATTAATATTGGTTTTCTATCTTACACATTCCAATACCGAAATACAATTATTTTGCAGGTATGACTGTTCTTAAAATGACCTTTAGTACCCACCAGACCCCTAGCAGAAGAGAATTCCAGATGCATGGTTCGGTCCCACATTGTTGGAAAAGAAATCTGGTTCCATGCTTCACTAATCGTAATATAAACAATAGGACTGTTCCAGGGTGGAATGGTATTTTATTGGTCCTTTGCAAGAACTAATACCACTAGTTAACCCATTCTTGCAAAGTCACTACACAATTTCCTGACAGGGGGCTGACAGACTCTGGTTTGTGAACAGGGGGGCTGACAGACTCTGGTTTGGAACAGGAGGGCTGACAGACTCTGGTTTGTGAACAGGGGGCTGACAGACGTGAACAGGGGGGCTGACAGACTCTGGTTTGTGAACAGGGGGACTGACAGACTCTGGTTGTAAACAGGGGGGCTGACAGACTCTGGTTTTGAAAGGAGGGCTGATAGACTCTGGTTTTAAATAGGGGGGCTGACAGAACTCTGGCTGTGAACAGGGGGGCTGACAGACTCTGGTTTGTGAACAGGAGGGCTGACAGACTTGGTTTGTGAACAGGGGGCTGACAGACGTGAACAGGGGGCTGACAGACTCTGGTTTGGAACAGGGGACTGACAGACTCTGTTTTGTGAACACGGGGGCTGACAGACTCTGGTTTGTGAACAGGAGAGCTGACAGATTCTGGTTGTGAACAGGGGGGCTGACAGACTTTGGTTTGTGAACAGGGGGGCTGACATACTCCCGCTTTAAATAGGGGGGCTCACAGACTCTGGTTTGTGAACAGGGGGGCGACAGACTCTGGTTTGTGAACAGGGGGGCTGACAGACTCTGGTTTTAAATAGGGGGACTGACAGACTCTGGTTTGTGAACAGGGGGGCTGACAGACTCTGGTTGTGAACAGGGGGGCTGACAGACTCTGGTTGTGAACAGGGGGGCTGACAGACTCTGGTTTGTGAACAGGACGTCTGACAGACTGGTTTGTGAAGGGGGGCTGACAGACTCTGGTTTGTGAACAGGGGGGCTGAAAGACTCTGGTTTGTGAACAGGGGGGCTGATATACTCGGCTTAAATAGGGAGGCTGACAGACTCTGGTTTGTGAACAGGGGGTGACAGACTCTGGTTTGTGGAACAAGGGGGTTGACAGACTCTAGTTTGTGAAAAGGGGGGCTGACAGACTCTGGTTTGTGAACAGGGGGCTGACAGACTCTGGTTTGTGAACAGAAGGGCTGACAGACTCTGGTTTTGTGAACAGGAAAGCTGACAGACTGGTTTGTGAACAGGAGGGCTGACAGACTCTGGTTTTGAAAAGGAGGGCTGACAGACTCTGGTTTTAAATAAGGGGGCTGACAGACTTCTGTTCTGTGAAACAGGGGGACTGAGACTCTGGTTTGTGAACAGGGGGCTGACAGACTCTGTTCGTTAACAGGAGGGTGACAGACTCTGGTTGTGAACAGGGGGGCTGACAGACTCTGGTTTGTGAACAGGAGGGCTGACGACTCTGGTTGTGAACGGGGGCTGCGACCGATCGGTTGGAACAGGAGGGTGACAGACTCTGGTTGTGAACAGGGGGGCTGACAGACTCGTTTGTGACAGAGGGCTGACAGACTCTGGTTGTGAACAGGGGGGCTGACAGACTCTGGTTTGTGAACAGGGGGGCTGACAGACTCTGGTTTGTGAACAGAAGGGCTGACAGACTCTGGTTTGTGAACAGGAGAACTGACAGACTGGTTTGTGAACAGTAGGGCTGACAGACTCTGGTTTTGAAAAGGAGGGCTCGACAGACTCTGGTTTTAAATAGGGGGGGACAGACTCGGCTTGTGAACAGGGGGGCTGACAGTCTCTGGTTGTGAACAGGAGGGCTGACAGACTCTGGTTTGTGAACAGGGTGGCTGACAGATGTGAACAGGGGGGCTGACAGACTCTGGTTTGTGAACAGGGGGACTGACAGACTCTGTTTTGACACGGGGTGAAAGCTGTTTGTGAACAGGGGGGCTGACAGACTCTGGTTTGTGAACAGGGGGCTTACAGACTACTGGTTTGTGAACAGACGTCTGACAGACGGCTTTGTGACAGGGGGGCTGACAGACTTGGTTTTGTGAACAGGGGGGCTGACAGACTCTGGTTTGTGAACAAGGGGGTTGACAGACTCTAGTTTGTGAACAGGGGGGCTGACAGACTCTGGTTTGTGAACAGGGGGGCTGTCAGACTCTGGTTTGTGAACAGGGGGGCTGACAGACTCTGGTTTGTGAACAGGGGGGCTGATATACTCCGGCTTTAAATAGGGGGGCTGACAGACTGGTTTGTGAACAGGGTGGGCTTACAGAGTTCACAACCAGAGTCTGTCAGCCCTCCTGTTCACAAACCAGAGTCTGTCAGCCCCCCTGTTCACAACCAGAGTCTGTCAGCCCTCCTGTTAACGAACCAGAGTCTGTCAGCCCCCCTGTTCACAAACCAGAGTCTCAGTCCCCCTGTTCACAAGCCAGAGTCTGTCAGCCCCCTTATTTAAAACCAGAGTCTGTCAGCCCTCCTTTTCAAAACCAGAGTCTGTCAGCCCTCCTGTTCACAAACCAGTCTGTCAGCTTTCCTGTTCACAAACCAGAGTCTGTCAGCCCTTCTGTTCACAAACCAGAGTCTGTCAGCCCCCTGTTCACAAACCAGAGTCTGTCAGCCCCCCTTTTCACAAACTAGAGTCTGTCAACCCCCTTGTTCACAAACCAGAGTCTGTCAGCCCCCCTGTTCACAAACCAGAGTCTGTCAGCCTCCCTATTTAAAGCCGGAGTATATCAGCCCCCCTGTTCACAAACCAGAGTCTGTCAGCCCCCCTGTTCACAAACCAGAGTCTGTCAGCCCCCCTGTTCACAAACCAGTCTGTCAGACGTCCTGTTCACAAACCAGAGTCTGTCAGCCCCCCTGTTCACAACCAGAGTCTGTCAGCCCTCCTGTTCACAACCAGAGTCTGTCAGCCCCCGGTTCACAAACCAGAGTCTGGCCACTCGTCCCCCTGATTAAAACCAGAGTCGTCAGCCCCCCTGTTCACAAAACCAGAGTCTGTCAGCCCCCTGTTGTTTTACAAACCAGAGCTGTGAGCCCACTATTTAAAGCGGGAGTATGTCAGCCCCCCTGTTCACCAAACCAAGTCTGTCAGCCCCCCTGTTCACAACCAGAATCTGTCGCTCTCTCTGTTCACAAACCAGAGTCTGTCAGCCCCCGTGTTCACAAAACAGAGTCTGTCAGTCCCCTGTTCACAAACCAGAGTCTGTCAGCCCCCGTCTCACGTCTGTAGCCCCCCGTGTCACAAACCAGAGTCTGTCAGCCCTCCTGTTACAAACCAGAGTCTGTCAGCCCCCCTGTTCACAAGCCAGAGTCGTCAGCCCCCCTATTTAAAACCAGAGTCTATCAGCCCTCCTTTCCAAAACCAGAGTCTGTCAGCCCCCCTGTTACAACCAGAGTCTGTCAGTCCCCCTGTTCACAAACCAGAGTCTGTCAGCCCCCCTGTTCACGTCTGTCAGCCCCCTGTTACAAACCAGAGTCGTCAGCCTCCTGTTCCAAACCAGAGTCGTCAGCCCCCCTGTTCACAAACCAGAGTCTGTCAGCCCCCTGTCAGGAAAGTGTGTAGTGACTTTGCAAGAATGGGTTAATAGTGGTATTAGTTCTTGCAAAGGACCAATAAAATACCATTCCACCCTGGAACAGTCCTATTGTTTATATTACGATTAGTGAAGCATGGAACCAGATTTTCTTTTCCAGACAATGTGGGACCGAACCATGCATCTGGAATTTCTTCTGCGGGGTCTGGTGGGTACTAAGAGGTCATTTTAAGAACAGTCATACCTGCAAAATAATTGTATTTCGGTATTGGATGTGTAAGATAGAAAACCAATATATATTTATGAATGGGAACAGAAGCCCTTCAAAATGATACCCAACATGGAGCCCTTATTCCCTTGTCAAGGCGAGTTATAATATCTTGGAAATATGGATTACACACAGGTCATGTTTGGTTTGGGAGGAATTGATAATTAATACGGAGAGGGAATATGTGGTCAATATCCCAATACAATGTACATATCACATTTATATGGAATCTGTCTAACTGAGGGGGAATGATGCTTTGGCTAGTTGTAAATCTAGACATGCTAGACACTCCCACCTCAGCATACCAGGAGTAGGGGTGGTTTATCAAAAGGTTTAAAAATCATTGTAGCTCCTATAACTTTGTTCATACTACGGGGACATGCTAAAAATGTGTGTATGGGCCCGATGTTTCTTCCCGCCCCAGGATACAGACTTCTTCTAGTGAGTAGGTCTGTGAATATTTTTATCCTTTTTATTTTCTATAACTGTTGTACTATTGTATGTCATTTTATTATAACACCATTTTCTTTTATTTGTATTATATGCACTGTCCCCCTTTTGGATTTAAATCTAAATTTAATAAGTTTTGTCTTGATGCTCTAAAAGAACTCAGTTAGCTCTGATAGTTATATGTGGTTAATGGAATGAATGGAATGTTTTGACAGTTGTAAATGCTATTACTCTGATGCTGTGTGCATAGGAATGATTTGCTAATAATTTCATGTTTATGTTACTGTCTGTCGATTTTGAAGGGTGTGTGTCTTATGTATGATCTCACATGTTATAGTTCTGCCAGGACAGGGGTGTGCATAGTCGGTGAGAGTCAAGAGTGTTTTTGGGGTGTTTAAGGCGAACTTAAGTGGTGGCAGCAAATACAGTTTGATTGGTCAGACCATTTGCCCAGCGAACTGGCGTTCGTGACACCCCCTGTTCACAAACCAGAGTCTGTCAGCCCCCCTGTTCACAAACCAGAGTCTGTCAGCCCCCCTATTTAAAACCAGAGTATGTCAGCCCCCCTGTTTTCAAAACCAGAGTCTGTCAGCCCCCTGTTCACAACCAGAGTCTGTCAGCCCCCCTGTTCACAAACCAGAGTCTGTCAGCCCCCCTGTTCACAAACCAGAGTCTGTCAGCCCCCCTGTCACAAACAGAGTTGTCAGCCCCCTGTAAACCAGAGTCTGTCAGCCCCCCTGTTCCCAAACCAGAGTCTGTCAGCCCCCCTGTTCACAAACCCGAGTCTGTCAGCCCCCTGTCAGGAAAGTGTGTAGTGACTTTGCAAGAATGGGTTAACTAGTGGTATTAGTCTTGCAAAGCACCAATAAAAATACCATTCCACCCTGGAACAGTCCTATTGTTTATATTACGATTAGTGAAGCATGGAACGCAGATCTTCTTTCCAGACAATGAGGGACCGAACCGTGCATCTGGAATTCTTTTGCTAGGGTCGGGGGGGTACTAAGAGGTCATTTTAAGAACAGTCATACATGCAAAATAATTGTATTTCGGTATTGGAATGTGTAAGATAGAAACCAATATTATATTTATGAATGGACAGAAGGCTCTTCAAAATGATACCCAACTGGAGCCCTTATCCCTTGTCAATGCGAGTTATTAATATCTTGGGAAATATGGATTACACACAGGTGGTTTGGTATTGTAGGAATTGATAATTAATACAGGAGGGAATATGTGGTCAATATCCCAATACAATGTACATATCTACATTTATATGGAATCTGTCTAACTGAGGGGAAATGAATGCTTTTGGCTAGTCGTAAATCTAGGATGCTAGCACTCCCACCTCATGCATACCAAGAGTAGGGGTGGTTCATCAAAAAGTTAAAAAATCATTGTAGCTCCTATAACTTTGTTCATACTAAGGGGACATTGCTAAAAACTGTGTATGGACCTGATGTTTCTTCCCCCCCCCCCCGGGATACAGGACTTCTTCTAGTGAGTAGGGTCGTTGAATATTTTTATCCTTTCTATTTTTTAAACTGTTGTACCTATGTATGTCATTTTATTATACACTATTTTCTTTTATTTTGTATTATGTGCACTGTCCACGTTTTGGAATTTTAAATCAAAATTTAATAAGTTTTGTCTTTGATGCTCTAAAAGAACTCAGTTAGCCTCTGATAAGTTTATATGTAGTTGAATGGAATGGAAAATGGAATGTTTTTGCAGTGTAAATGCTAATTAACCTCTGTGATGTCTGCTTGTGAAGGACTGATGATTAACCAGTTAGTTGCTGGAGTGAAGGTTGGTGTAGTGTTAACCATTTAGCTGCCAGGACAGGGTGTGCATAGTCAGTGAGAGTCAGAGTGTTTTTGGGGCGTCTTTAAGCCGTAACTTAAAGGGTGGCAGCGAGTACAGATTGATTGGTCAGATCACGTGCCCAGCGAACTGGCATTCACAACCAGAGTCTGTCGAGCCCCCTGTTCACAAACCAGAGTCTGTCAGCCCCCCTGTTCACAAACCAGAGTCTGTCAGCCCCCCTGTTCAGAAACAGAGTCTGTCAGCCCCTGTTCAGAAACCAGAGTCTGTCAGCCCCCTGTTCAGAAACCAGAGTCTGTCAGCCCCTGTTCAGAAACCAGAGTCTGTCAGCCCCCCTGTTCCAAACCAGAGTCTGTCAGCCCCCCCTGTTCACAAACCAGAGTCTGTCAGCCCCCCTGTTCACAAACCAGAGTCTTGCAGCCCCCATGTTCACAACCAAGCTGTCAGCCCCCCTGTTCAAAACAGAGTTGTCAGCCCCCCTGTTCACAACCAGAAGTGTGTCAGCCCACCTGTTCACAAACCAGAGTGTGTCAGCCCCCTGTTCACAAAACAGAGTGTGTCAGCCCCCTGTTCACAAACCGAGTGTGTCAGCCCCCACGTCACAATCAAACCAGAGGTGCCAGCCCCCTGTTCACAACCAGAGTCGCCGCCGCAGCCCCGTTCACAAACCAGAGTGTGTCAGCCCCCTGTTCCACAACCATTGTGTCAGCCACTGTACAAACCAGGTGTCAGCCCCCCTTTCACAACGAGTGTGTCAGCCCCCTGTCCAAACCAGAGTCTGTTAGCCCCCCTGTTCACAACCAGTCTGTCAGACGTCCTGTTCACAACCACAGAGTCTGTCAGCCCCCCCTGTTCCAACACAAGTCTTGTCAGCCCTCCTGTTCACAAACCAGAGTCCATCAGCCCCCCCCCTGTTCACAAACCAGAGTCCTCCGCCCCTGTCACCAAACCCAGTCTGTCAGCGCCCCTGTTCAGTTTGTCAGACCCCGTTTCACAACCAGAGTCTGTCAGCCCTCCACTGCACAAACCAGAGTATGTCGCCCCCCCCCAGCCCCCCCCCCCACTCACAAAGCCAGGGTCTGTCAGCCCCCACGATTTACACAAGAGTTGTAGCCTCCTTTTCAAACACCGGAAGTCTGTCCAGCACCTCCTGTTACAAACCAGTCTTTAGCTCTCCTGTTCACAAACCAGAGTCGCTCAGCCCTTCCTGTTCACAAACAGAGTCGTCAGTCCCTTATTTAAAACCAGAGTCTGTCAGCCCCCTGTTCACAAACCAGACGTCTGTCAGCCCCCCTGTTACAAACCAGAGTCTGTCAGCCCCCGTTCACACCTCTCCACCGAGTCTGTCAGCCCCTGTTCACAAACCAGAGTCTGTCAGCCCCCTGTCACAAACCACCCGAGTCTGTCAGCCCCCCCTGTTCACAAACCAGACGCGGTTGTCAACCAACCCCTGTTCACAAACCATAGGTCCCGATCAGCCCCCTCCCGTTACACAAACAGGGTCTGTCTAGTCCACCCCCTGTTCACAACCCAGAGTCTATTCACCCCCCGTTCACAAAACCAGAGTCTGTTCAGCCCCCTGTTCCAACAAAGCTAGGTCAGTCGTAGACCACGCTCCGTCAGCCCCCTGTTCACAAACAAAGTCTCAGTCCCCCTGTCACAAACCATTGTCACCCCCCCCTGTTCAACCGTTTGTCAGCCCTCCTGTTCACAACCAGAGTCTGTCAGCCCCCCTGTTAACAAGCCAGGGTCTGTCAGCCCCCTATTTCCCACCCCCCAACCCAGAGTCTGTCCAGCCCTCCTTTCACAAAACCGGAGTCTGTCCCAGACCCCTCCTGTTCACAAACCAGTCTTCACTCTCCCTGTTCACAAACGGTCTGTCAGTCCCCCTACTTATTAAAACCGAAGTCTGTCAGCCCCCCTGTTCCCAAACAATCTGTCAGCACCCCCTGTTCAGAAACCAGAGTCTGTCAGCCCCCTTTTCAGAAACCAGAGTCTGTAGCCCCCCTGTTCACAAACCAGAGTCTGTTCAGCCCCCCCTGTTCAACAAACCAGAGTCTGTCAGCCCCCCTGGTTCACACCAGAGTACTGTTCAGCCCCCCTGTTCACAAACCAGAGATGTTGTCAGCCCCCTGTTCACAACCAGAGTGTGTCAGCCCCCATGTTCACAAACCAGAGTTGTGTCAGCCCCCCTGTTCACAAACCAGAGTACGTCAGCCCCTGTTCACAACCAGAGTCTTGTCAGGCCTCCGTTCACAAACCAGAGTCCATCAGCCCCCCTGTTCACAACCCAGAGGTCTCAGTCCCCCTGTTCACAAACACAGTTCTGTCAGCGCCCCTGTTCACGTTTGTCAGCCCCCATGTTCACAAACAGAGTCTGTCAGCCCTCCTGGTCACAAACCAGAGTCTGTCAGCCCCCCCCGTTCACAAACCAGAGGTGTCAGCCCCCCTGTTCACAAACCAGAGTGTGTCAGCCCCCCTGTTCAACAAACCAGAGTGTGTCAGCCCCCCCTGTTCACAAACACAGAGTGTTAGCCCCCCTGTTCAAAAACCAGAGTGTGTTCAGCCCCCGTTCACCAAACCGAGTGTGTCAGCCACCCCTGTTCACAAACCAGAGTGTGTCGCACCCCCTGTTCACAAACCAGGTGTCAGCCCCCCTGTTCACAAAACCAGAGTGTGTCAGCCCCCCTGTTCACAAAACCAGAGTCTGTTAGCCCCCACATGTTCACAAACCAGTCTGTCAGACGTCCTGTTCACAAACCAGAGTCTGTCCACCCCCTGTTCACAACCAGAATCTTGTCAGCCTCCTCGTTCACAAACCAGAGTCCATCAGCCCCCTGTTCACAAACCAGAGTCTCCAGTCCCCTGTTCACCAAACCAGTCTGTCAGTCCCTGTTCACGTTTGTCAGCCCCCTGTTCACAAACCAGAGTCTGTCACCCTCCTGTTAAACAAACCAGCAGTCTGTCAGCCCCCCTGTTCAACAAGCCAGGGTCTGTCAGCCCCCCTATTTAAAACCAGAGTCTGTCAGCCCCTCCTTTTCAAAAAGGAGTCTGTCAGCCCTCCTTGTTCACAAACCAGTCTTTCAGCTCTCCTGTTCCCAAACAGAGTCTGTCAGCCCTTCTGTTCACAAACAGAGTCTGTCAGGTCACCCCATTTAAAACAGAGTCTTCAGCCCCCCTGTTTCAACAAACAAGAGTCTGTCAGCCCCCCTGTTCACAAACCAGAGTCGTCAGCCCCCTGTTCACAAACCAGAGTCTGTCAGCCCCCATGTTCACAAACCAGAGTCTGCAGCCCCCATGTTTCACAAACCAGAGTCCTGTCAGCCCCCTGTTCACAAACCAGAGGTGTCAGCCCCCTGTTCAAAAACCACGAGTTGTGTAGCCCCGTCACAAACCAGAGTGTGTCAGCCCCCCTGTTCACAAACCAGAGTGTGCAGCCCCCCTGTTCACAAACCAGAGTCTGTTAGCCCCTGTTCACAAACCAGTCTGTCAGAAGTCCTGTCACAAACCAGAGTCTGTCAGCCCCCCTGTTCAAACCAGGTCTTGTCACCCCTCCTGTTCAAACCAGAGTCGTCAGCCCCCTGTTCACAAACCAGAGTCTTCAGTCACCCCTGTTCAAAACCGGCTGTCAGGCCCCTGTTACGTGTCAGCCCTCTGTTCACAACCCTGTTCGTCAGCCTCCTGTTCAAAACCAGAGTGTAGCTCAGTCTGTTCACAAACCAGAGTCTGTCAGCCCCCCATGTTCACAAGTACGGGGGGAAAAAAAGGAAAGAAATAAAGAAAAGAAAAGAAAAAAAAAAACAAACAAAAAAGAATAGAAAGCCGAGAAAAGTCACCCCCCCTATTTTAAAACCAAGAGTCTGTCAGCACCTCCTTTTCAAAACCGGGAGTGTCGTAGCCCTACTGTTCACACCGAAACTAACCTCACTCGTAAAATCCTGCGGGTGTGGTTTTCTAAAAATATCTCACTTGTGGGGATATTTAGTTAATTTGGTAGAATTATGTTAGCTGTCAGTAGTGGTAATACATTTTTATTTGGTGTAATATCTTGAAGGTGCAGTTTTAGTTTGGGGGGGGTCTCCTGGACAGGAAGTCGGGTACCTACATATATCTGGTATCGTTGTACTCGGGAGAATCAGAGCTTTTAGAAAAGAAAGAAAAAAAAAAGATTTTTGTGTGTAACCTCAAGATAACTATAGTAAAAAATGGGAAAAATCCATGAAAAGTTGCAAATTTTCCCATAATTCCAGTAAAATTTCCAGAAAAGTTACAAAATTTGTTCCATGTTAAAGTACACTTTATGCTGAAAAAAACAATGTATAATATTCCTGATTTAGTGCAAGGTTTCCTACTGTAAAATAGTCTAAAGCGATTAGGGCAAAATCCTGAAAATTCTTCTGGCAGTTAACGCAAAAAAAAATTGAAAATTTCCTGGCAATCAAAGGGTTAATCCTCCTACACATGACACATCACTCTAACTTTGTAAACAACAAACAAAAAAGTTTCTTCGTTGTTCTGAAGATAGTGCTAAATAAGTGGGGAAGGGGGGGGGGAGAGACAGAGTCCTGCTGAAGTCCAATCTCCCTTTTACAGGCAATAAATGATGAAAGCTTAGGAAGGAGGGGGACTTCCCTTCCCTTCTGTTTTTAACCAGTATTTGCCAAGCATTTTAGTGAGCATTTTAGTCATTGGGTGACTTGCTGTAAAACTTGTGTAAGCCTACACGCTATACTGGCCTGCTGTTAAGGGATTTGATTGACAGCTAAAGCAGGAGTGGTGTATTGAAATCTTCACTTCTTTTAACTTATATATCTCAGGACAGAGGAGGAATCTGAAGGAAATAAAGGCACTCTGCAGGTTGGGGATTATAGAACACAAAGAAAGAAAAAAAATGTAGATGTTCCCACTATAGATGCCTTTAACCCACTAACGGCCCCACTGAAGTTTAAAAAAAAAAATCCTTACCTTACATCTCTGCTCCTCATGCAGTGCTTGTCACGATCCACATCTGCTGGTGACTTTATCAACTGCGTGCATGAACTTCCTCCTTCCACCAGCAGATATCATTGTTCTCCTCAGAGATAGCACTTCCGGAACTTCTACCTGCCCACCAGCAGAGGGCTCTCTACCTCAAGAACTGTTGTGTTACAGACTATTGCTGGGAGGAGATCTGTCACCTGACCCTCCATGTCTGCATTTAAGGCCAGATGAACATTTCAGTGTAGTTCATAGTACTTACGTTTCCTGTGTCCTAGCCGGAGTTATCAGTCTGTATTAGAGTCCTGATATCCGTGTTCCTTGTGTCTATCTCTGCCTAGCGATTATTGTATTATTTTATCTCCCGGTTTATATTTTTTCCTGTACCCCTACCCGTTGCCTGCTGCCTCTTGTTCTGCGTATTATTGGTTTATTGTTATTTTTATCTTCCTGGGTTTTGGGTCGTGTGCACACACTTGATACACTGGATTACTCTGCATGATATCTGATGCAGTGTAGGCTAATTGTATGTACTACAGACTGCAGGTGTATGCTCATTAAAACCTTGCCTGCAGGGAGATTGTCTTGCATTACATTTTCGTATATTATTGCATGGATGCATGTTGTAGTGCATGAGGGTAATGTCTACAACTGCTTCATTATCATTTATATTCCTGCAATTGTTAATAAATTGCCTTGTTCATTTATTCCTGGCTTGGTCTCTCAGTTTTTCCCCATAAGTGACATTTCCATATATATGCATATCTTGTGCATTGTCGTGTTGTTCAGGTGCAATGCAGAAATGCAATGTTACAGTGCTGTCCAAAGTCAGGAAATGCGTCTTCAGCCAATCAAGACGTGGCTGGTGGTCCGGCCTGTTTGCAAGTTCCGGCAATCAGGGACCGTTGATCAGAGTGACGTAGGAACGAGGGGCTGTAAGTAGGTTTGGTTCTTTTTTAGTAATCTGAAATAGCAGTTGGGAGTGGGCAGGGGTATCCTACAATATATAAAAGTTTTTCTTTAGGGTGAACATGCCCTTAACAACCCCTTCAGGAAAGACTATACACAATTCTAACTACGTATTAGGAAAGATGCACAGTGGTACTCAACACCTTGAATTAGCCATGATATGGTAACACACACTAGCAACAATTACAACACATAGGAGGCTCTAGTAACGATCTCACCAGCCACTAAAAGGAAAGTCCATAAACTTACTAACTGCTTCAAGAGGACAAAAGCAATGATGAAGCAACATACCATCAACTCTACTCTCTAGAAAGAAGTACAAGCATTCGCAGAACACTTAAATGCTGTGAACCATAACATCAGATTTACATGGGAAGAGGTGCAAAACAACACACTGGCTTTCTTGAACTGCTTGGTATAAGTCAGGGAGAATGGTAAAATGGAAGTAGAAGTTTACAGAAAACCAACCTACATAGACCAGTATTTGATGTTTGACTCCCACCACCCTCTAGATCACAAGCTGTGTGTCATGAGAACCCTGCAACACAGAGCAGAGAACAGACCTACTAGCCCTAGACTAAGGCTAATTAAATTAAATATCTCAAAGAAGCCCTTAAAATGTGTGGGTACACGGGACTGGGTCTTTTTCAAACAAATTACTACCAGTGAAGGTGGGAAGCAAGACAGGAGAAAGAACATGGTCGTTCCATATGTAGCAGGGGTGTCAGAGAATTAAGATACATTTTTAAGAGTCACGGTATCCCTTTCTGCTTTGAACCAAACAACCCACTGAGGCAGCAAACTAGTGCATCTAAAAGACCCAATAGGGAAACAAAAGAAAAGTGGACATAATATGTGCAGTGCAGTGAAGTGAAGACTGCTCGGGTTTATATGTGGAGACAAAACAGCAGCTTTACCAAAGCTTTACCAGCACCAGAAAAGCTGTGGACTTAGCTGTGTTCTGCATCTTAAAGGGAAATAAACCTCAGTTTTTCAGATCCTAATTGAAAGTTTTTCTCCTCAGAACACCTACACGTTGAAAGATCTTCTCTAGTTATTTGCATTTAGAGATATGAGTAATAGATTCTGTACAAAGGAGGCTTCCATCTTGTTGCCAGTACAACTCATAGCCCATGTTGGGCTTCAAAGATCCACGCCCCCGACCCCAGCATTCACTGCTCTATGTGCAGAGTGCTGTGTGTTTAGAAACAATCAGACCAAGAAGTCACAAGTTCAAATCCCTAGCTTACTTATGCACAATATAACATAGTCTACTGCCTGAGTTTAGTGCTTTTTTGTTTGTTGTTCCATGTTTCTAGAAAAATATGAAGTTTCTACATATGTACAATCTTTATATATAGCAGCTCTGTTATTTTATGTACCAACCAGTGTGAATTGCTGACAATCTTCCAGTAGAATACAAAAAGTGTACTGATTTTACTGACATTTACTTCTATCGATTGAGAGTTCACCGTGGTGTGTTCTGCTAGAGGTGTGGGTTAGGAAAGAAATCAGACTACTGGGACCACAGGTTCGCTTCCCCAGTTCCCTTTTTTTGTTTTATTATGTGATTTATGTATTATTAAGATAAAGAACTCTACATGTACTAGTCCATTACTTATTAGCCCTTGTGGCCTAGTGGTAGAAAGCTTTCTTTTTAGAAAGACACAGATAGAAGGTTGCTGGTTCAATTCCCCATACTTACTTTTATTTTTTGCTGAAATGTTAAATGTTCTGTTTCTTTCATCCCATGCTAGCAAAGACATACACTGCAAAGATTACTTTTCTTTTTGTGTAAAGCATAGGAATTTATCATTGTTAGGGACAGGAGCATTCTAATGTGTTTATACAAAACTTACTGGTATCTGTGTTCTGTGTCAGAGGGAGGGAATCTGAGCTGTAACATGATTGGCTGTCAGCTTCCAGGAAGCAAGACTGCAGTTTCCTGTGAAGTGTCCGGCGGACACTTAGATGGGTGTCCCAGATAAGGTGAATTATGGGAGCTGACCCTTAGTACACACAGGTTATTTTCATAAAATCACCCAGCATCCACAGCAAAGGGAGACATGAGACACAGCTTGTTGTTCGTTTGTGAAGTGCTCTCTCTATGGGACAAGTTGTCTTGGGACTTTAGTTCTCCTTTAAGTAAAAATAACATGTTTAAAGATTAGTGATGTCATCATCTTGACGAAGGAACATAATTGATTTAAAAAACCAAGCTGAATAGGGGTGTGTATGTGTTTCCGACACCATTTGCCTGCATGAACAATGCAGTTTTCATAATACCTCTTAGCCACAATGCAATCAACATTGCATTCAAGTCCCTGACACCTGGCTGTTATATGTTGATTGGTACACAGTCCAGGGTACTTATTGCAAACATATTCTTGTACAAGTCATTCCAAACCAATTACAATATGTGTTAGTAGTCCAGCATAACGGTATAATCAAGTATAATATTTCATTTCATGTCTTTTTTTAGCACTGTTGAAATTTACATTTTTATTTCATAGAAAAAACATGTGGACATCCAGGAGATATCCCGTTTGGTTCATTTGATCTGTGGGAGAGATTGAATTTGTGTTTGGAGTGTTGTGGTATACTATTGTGACATTGGGTGAGTATAACCAAGGCTTATACTTCCTGGGGATGAAATGCCAAATCTTTAAAGAGGCTTAACAGCATTTCACAGGCTAGATGCAAAACTAGAATCCAGCTACAGACCTGTTTTGGCTTTACTGAGCCATCTTCAGTGTAAAGGAGACCTTTGGTTTTGCAAGTGAAGCGCCTATAGACAGACTTCACCAAGGAATTACTAAGATATGGAGAGTATAAGGCATTAAATCTCCCTACACTCATATGTAAAGGGTAGTTTCCATGGCAGCCACACTTCACCATTATAACATGAACATTATGTATTATTTTGTATAAAGCATAAAATAGTTTGTGTGATTAAAACTCTCTGCCTTTTTTGGGTATCTATAGGAGAAACAATAAAAAAAATTGCAGTAAAATATAATTTGTGTTTCTACCTCAGTTATCAGTTGGTGAGGCGAACTGAACACCAGAACATGTACTGCAACTGGATGGAGTAACTATGCTCTACTGTGAAGGTAATAAATGTTTTGTTTATAAAACCTAACAAAGAAACTATTCAATATAATTTATTTGCATTTTTTTTCTTTTAATATCTTTCTCTCTTAAATAATATTCCTGTTCAGTGAGCTAGTTGTGAAATTCATGGGTAGCTACCCAAAAGCTGTCATCTGTGAATCAGACAAAGCAGATGGCAGCATGAATAACCCAATTTTGATCAAGGCAGCAGAGAGATTAAAGGACATGTTCAACCTTAAAAAAAAAAACTGGTCAAAGGTCCGTTCAGGGGTGTCCCTAGGGTTTTTGGCACCTGAAAATCTTTTGAATGGTGCCATAGGTGGGTGCGCCGCGGCAATGTGTGGGTGGGTGTCTCACATTAGAAATCTCTACCATACTTTATGTAGAATAAAATATGTTGGCCAAATTTTTGTAAGCCTCGACCAACGTCAAGCTACATTCTTCCTTACTTATATATACGCAACGTGTTGGGTGGTCATGCTGTAAACCACATACCTTAGCCGAAAGGTTCCGGTTCTACACGTGCTTAACGTAGTGTTCAGCCACATCCAGCTAGCGTATGGTCTTGTTCCTTTATTGCTATTTACAGTGTCAGACCCTCCAACATAGGTAACCTTTAGGATGATACATCACCAGAGTACCAGTAGAGGACGCTGCCTTATGGATGGTAATGGGGGTTCTAGGTTTTTTTTGCTTTTTTTTCCTTTTTGCCTGAAACAAGTGCTGCCTGTAAGTAGGTGTGAGCTATCTAAACATTAGTACATTGCAAATTTGTATTCAAAACAGTTATTATTACAAGTGGGAATGTGACACTGGGGGATGAGTGGGGAATGTGACACTGGGGATGAGTGGGAATGTGACACTGGGGGATGAGTGGAATGTGAACTGGGGGAGGGGAATTGACACTGGGGGACGGTTGGAATGTGACACTGGGGGATGAGTGGGAATGTGACAATGGGGCATAATGGGAATGTGAACCTGGGGGATGAGTGGGAATGTGACCCTGGGGGATGAGAGGGAATGTGACACTGGGGGATGAGTGGGAATGTGACACTGGGGGATGAGTGGGAATGGTGACACTGGGGGATGAGTGGGAATGTGACACTGGGGGATGAGTGGGAATGTGACACTGGGGGATGAGTGGAATGGACATGGGGATGAGGGAATGTGACACTGGGGGATGAGAGGGATTGTGACACTGGGGGATGAGTGGGAATGTGACACTGCGGGATGAGTGGGAATGTGACACTGGGGGATGAGTGGGAATGTGAACCTGGGGCATAAGTGGGAATGTGAACCTGGGGGATGAGTGGGAATGTGACGTGGGGAATAAGTGGGAAGTGACCTGGGGATGAGAGGAATGTGACACTGGGGGATGAGTGGGAATGTGACACTGGGGATGAGTGGGAATGTGACACTGGGGATGAGTGGGAATGTGAACTGGGGTGAGAGGGAATGTGAATGGGGATGAGTGGGAATGTGACACTGGGGGATGAGAGGGAATGTGACACTGGGGGATGAGTGGGAATGTGACACTGGGGGATGAGTGGGAATGTGACACTGGGGCATAAGTGGGAATGTGAACCTGGGGGATGAGAGGGAATGTGACCCTGGGGGATGAGAGGGAATGTGACACTGGGGGATGAGTGGGATGTGACACTGGGGCATAAGGGGGAATGTGAACCTGGGGGATGAGAGGGAATGTGACACTGGGGGATGAGTGGGATGTGACGCTGGGGAAGAGTGGGAATGTGACCCTGGGGGATGAGTGGGAATGTGACCCTGGGGGATGAGGGGATGAGTGGGAATGTGACCGGGGGATGAGGGGAAATGTGACCTTGGGGGATAAGTGGAAATGTGATCCTGGGGGATAAGTGGGTGGTGGTGACAGTGAGATACTTTTAACACTACTTCTTGCCAGTTAGAAGCCAATCACACCTACTTTCTTCCCCACCAGCTCCATTAGAAGACCTGTCTCTCACCAGTCCCTCTACCCAGTCCACAGCTGTTTTGGTGCAAGGGACATGCATGGTAGGAGCTGACACTCTGGCTGCTGTCATGCAGTTGTGCACACAGGATGGGCCTCAAAGACAAGATGGGCCCTCAAACCCACAAAAGCACACCCTCAAACACACTATCTCTCACACACTCTCTCACACACACACTCTCTCTTGTACACCACACACACTCTCTCAAACACAACTATTGGTGTTTTTGAATGCCCATTACTGAAAACTAAATTCTTCCCAAATCTGTTCCCTGATGTTTTAAGATATCTTTATAAACATCTTACAATTCAGCTGTCAAGTGCCGTATTTCATAAACTCTTCTGCTGTGTTTGTTGTCTAACACTAACTGGTGAACCGGAGGGCTAACTGAGGGCTGACTGTAAAGCTGGTTTGTGAACTGTAGGGCTGACTGTAATGCTGGTTTGTGAACTGTAGGGTTGACTGTAAAGCTGGTTTGTGAACTGAGGGTTGACGTAAACGGGTTGTGAAGTAGGGCTGACTGTAAAGCTGGTTTGTGAACTGGAAGGCGACTGTAAGCTGGTTTGTGAACTGGAAGGCTGACTGTAAAGCTGGTTTGTGAACTGGAAGGCTGACTGTAAAGTGGTTTGTGAACTGGAGGGTGACTGTAAAGTGGTTTGTAAACTGGAGGCTGACTGTAAAGCTGGTTTGTAAACTGGAAGGCTGACTGTAAAGCTGGTTTGTAAAAGGAAGGCTTGACTGTAAAGCTGGTTTGTAAATGGAAGGCTGACTGTAAAGCTGGTTGTGAACTGTAGGGCGACGTAAAATGGTTGTGAACTGCAGGGCTGACTGTAAAGCTGGTTGTGAACTATAGGATGATGAAAGCTGGTTATGAAATGGAAAACTTACTGTAAAGCTGGTTTGTGACCTAGAAGGCTGACTTAAACTGAAAACTGTTTATCAAATAGAGGGCTGACTTACGGTAATGGTTTGAGAGCTGTCTGTAAAGCTGTTTTTTGAACTAGAGGGCTCACAAAAACTGGGTTTGAACTGGAGGGCTGACTGAAACTGGTTTGTGACCTGGAGGGCTTACACACAGAGTTTAGAAAGGGGGGCTGACACAAAGTGGTTTGTGAACTGGAGGGCTGGAGTTCCTTTCTGCAGTGTCCCAGAAGTTACAGCTCGCCTTTCCTGCTCTTGAGCAATGTGACACCGGTCCGGAAAAAACTTTGTAAACATACAATTGCATTACAATTGCAAACAAACAACATTGCATTACAAAGCAGGCACGCACAACGGCACAAGCGCTCTCGCGGCCGCTCAATATGGTAACTAATGACGGTCCGTGCTGCGCTGTTTAAAGGGGGATAACGGAAAATGACGCTTGTCTGCTTGCAGCAAATGCACATAGTAACATAGTAATTGAGGTTCAAAAAAAACATACGTCCATCAAGACCTTTTCACATCTTTTTTAAAACCTACCTAACGGTTGATTGGGTTGTGAGAGGAAGTAAAAAAAAAAAAACAGCTTAAAAAGAGGGGGGGATTCCTTAATGAATCCAAATGGCAATCGGAAAGTATCCCTTGATCAACCAGATCTACATTATATGTAGTAATACCAGTGATTCTCTTTTTTAGTTTTATAAAACTTATTACAGTAGCCCACTTTTAAAGGGCAACTAAAGCCACAGAACAACACTGAACCAGAAGGCAGAACACATTGATATAAACCAGTAATCTGCGTTTACCTCTCATTTTGGTCAGGCGCTGGGAATTTACCTAAATAACATGGTTTGTGCTTCTCAGCATTCTAGTATCAGACAGTTTGGTCAATGACCATTATGTTCTGCACATGCTCAGTCCTTAGCTATGGCACAAACTTGTACAGTTGGCACACCCATTAATAATCTCTAGCCAACTTTTTACAGGACAGATAAGCAAGGAAGCATGTGACTGAGGTCAGGAGGTGTGGTCTGACACTGCCCATACACACAGATACTTCATCCAGTTCTCTAACAGGCTTTGCTTACTTTAACAGAGTTTACTAAAGTGGCATTTTATTAGTTTATGGTGTTTTTAGGGGGGGTGTTTTCAGATTCTGGAGTATATAAAATTGGGTTTAGTTCTCCTTTAAAGCTATTCAATAAACCTTTACCACATCTGCTGGAAGACAGTTCACAGTTTCACCATTCTCACTGTAAAGAAACCTTCCTAACCTGAAGATGAAAATTATTTTCTTCTAATCTTAAAGGATGTCCACATGCCCTCTGATATGACCTATTAGTGAACAATGCACTAGAGAATTTATTATATGGACCATTGATATATTTGTATAAACGTCGCTTCTCATATAGAGACATCCCTAACTTGTCTTGTCTGCCTGCAGTCAAGCCCCTCCATTCCCCTTATTATTTTAGTTGCCCTTCTCTGACGCTTCCATTTCCCAGATTTACCTGGCATGTTTTGCATATGGAATTCCAAAACTGCATGCATATTCCATTAAAAACTGCACTGCACATTAGCCTTTTCAGCATCCTCTATAACCATCTTGATTATTATTTATGGTCCCACGTTCTCAGTTCTATCTTTTTTACTATTTATATACTTATAAAACATTTTGGGTGTAAAGGGCACGTCCACCCCCAAAACTTAATTTCCCCTCTACTGGCCCCACTAGTGTAGTGTAAAGAAATCCTTACCTTACATCCCTGCTCCAAATGGTTCTCCTTTAAAGTCCCTATAAAGTCCCAAAAACTGTGCACAAGGAGCACTGCAGGGAGGGAAATTGTTTCCCGCCTCTGAGGTGTCCTCTCAGAGGTTTTTGGCTTGCTCAGAGCAGCCCTCCCTTCCCTCTCCCTCCTTCTTCCTCCCTTTCTCCTGTTTTCAGCTCCCTCCTCCTAGTGTAATTCCCATTTGTCATATTGTAGGGCTTCCTCCCCCAGCCCCAACCACATTATTATTTTCGAAACTCCCCCGAACTTTACTTACCTTCCTCTCTCCTCCGGCATTCTGAACTGCGGCAGCCGCATCAGTGATGGCTGCCTCTCTGCCGTGCGGCAGAGGATAGAGCAGTGCGGCAGAGGATAGAGGGAAGGTAAGTAAAGTTCGGGGGACTTTCTGAAAATAATAATAATGCGGTTGGGGCTGGGTAGTAAGCCTACAATATGACAAATTTTGAAAGGGATAGACATGCCCTTTAAACCTGCTTTGTTTTCTGCAGTCCTGTCTGTCATTTTTCAGAAATCTGTACTGTGTGTACCTAGCTTTAGGTCAGTGCAGACAGTAATCTTATCTGTGCCCTATGCCTGATGGAATCACCTGGTGCTGCTAGTAGTAAATTGCCTCAACTTTAGAATTGCTGCAGCCTGCCGGGTCCTAGTGCTCACTGAGTGAAGTCAGTAGGTTTGGGAGAAGGAGACACAGAATTTCTTGCTGCCCTGTTTAAAGTTTATGTGGTGCCTGGAAGAGGGCAGGGGAATCCAAAAACAGCCCTCCAGCATTTTAAGTCAGCCCTTGTTCAAAAAACAAAGTCTGTCAGCCTCCTGTTCACAAAACCAGAGTCTGTCAGCCATCCTGTTTACAATCAGAGTCTGTCAGCCCTCCTGTTCACAAACAGTCGTTCAGCCCCCTGTTCACAAACCAGAGTCTGTCAGCCATCCTGTTTACAATCAGAGTCTGTAAGCCTCCTGTTCACAAAACAGTCTTTCAGCCCCCTGTTCACAAACCAGAGTCTTTTAGCCCGCCTGTTCACAAACCAGAGTCTGTCAGCCTCCTGTTCACAAACCAGAGTTTGTCAGCCCTCCTATTCTCAAACCAGAGTCTGTCAGCCCTCCTATTCTCAAACCAGAGTCTGTCAGCCCTCCTGTTCACAACCAGAGTTTGCCAGCCCCCCTATTGGGGTCCCATGAGTGGGACGAAAAGCGTCAGGGGTCCAACTATGTTGGTATTTTTTTATTGATTTCTTAGCAACGCTAGCTTGGTCTCTCTGGTTACCTGATCCTCCTCATAAAAAACTAATGAGGGTGACGAATACAGGTAACCACTCTCCTGAATCCTGTTGGATGTGATTTTTACCTACACACTACTTATCTGGACTATAAGCTATGTATGGTTGCTGCTTTTAATAGATGTGATTTTGCACTGTTCTTTATCTTAGGGACCCAGACTAGGGATTCTTAAGCTGTTAATGACTAGTTAAGACACTGAGTGCTCCTAGGGACGCCCATTATACCCTGGTTTGATGTAACTTTAAGGTGGAGAGGTTTCTCCCACCTGTTACATAAAGGGCATGTTTTGGAATTCACTAGTTAATTACCTCTCCCTTCTTGATCTGCTGTTTTTGCAGATTTTTCAGTGCACTTATCATGACAGAATTTTTAAATGTGTGATTTTGATTTTTTTAATGCATAGTCAATAAAGGATTTCTAAGTTTAATTTATTAGTGGTCTCTGGACTGTGCCATTAAGTGTGATAACTCAAGAGGGGGATACTATCTCTGTCTCGTTTTTTGTCAATAATTATTTTTATCCCCAGTTATCAACTTTGCACACTAGCTGCATAGCCTGTGCATCACACTGTCTTGTTTTGTACACAAACCAGAGTCTGTCAGCCCCCCCTGTTCACAACCAGAGTGTCAGCTCCCGTTCCCAACCAGAGTCTGTCAGCCCTCCTGTTCACAAACCAGAGTCTGTCAGCCCTCCTGTCACAAACCCAGTCTGTCAGCCCCCTGTCACAAAACCAGAGTCTGTCAGACGTCCTGTTCACAAACCAGAGTCTGTCAGCCCCTGTTCACAACCAGAGTCTGTCAGCCCTCTGTTCACAAACCAGAGTCTGTCAGCCCCCCTGTTCACAACCAGAGTCTCAGTCCCCCTGTTCACAAACCAGAGTCTGTCAGCGCCCCTGTTCACGTCTGTCAGCCCCCCTTTCACAAACCAGAGTCTCAGACCTCCTGTCACAAACCAGAGTCTGTCAGCCCCCCTGTTCACAAGCCAGAGTCTGTCAGCCCCCCTATTTAAAACCAGAGTCTGTCAGCCCTCCTTTTCAAACAGAGTCTGTCAGCCCTTGTTCACAAACCAGTCTGTCAGCTCTCCTGTTCACAAACCAGAGTCTGTCAGCCCTTCTGTTCACAAACCAGAGTCTGTCAGCCCCCCTGTTCACAAACCATAGTCAGGCAGTCCCTGTTCACAAACAGGATGTCAGCCCCCTGTTCACAAACTAGAGTCTGTCAACCCCTTGTTCACAAACCAGAGTCTGTAAGCCCCCTGTTCACAACCATCTGTCAGCCCCCCTATTTAAAGCCGGAGTATATCAGCCCCCTGTCACAAACCAGAGTCTGTCGCCCCTGTTCACAAACCAGAGTCTGACAGCCCCCCTGTTCACAAACCAGAGTCTGTCAGCCCCCCTGTTACAAAACTAGAGTCTGTCAACCCCTTGTTCACAAACCAGAGTCTGTCAGCCCCCTGTCACAAACCAGAGTCTGTCAGCCCCCGTTCACAAAGCAGTTGTCAGATGTCCTGTTCACAACCAGAGTCTGTAAGCCCCCGTTCACAACCAGAGTCTGTCAGCCCTCTGTTCACAAACCAGAGTCTGTCAGCCCCCCCTGTTCACAAACCAGAGTTGTCAGTCCCTGTCACAAACCAGAGTCTGTCAGCCCCCCTGTTCACATCTGTCAGCCACCCTGTTCACAAACCAGAGTCTGTCAGCCCTCCTGTTCACAAACCAGAGACTGTCAGCCCCTGTTCACAAGCCAGAGTCTGTCAGCCCCCCTATTTAAAACCAGAGTCTGTCAGCCCTCCTTTTCAAAACAGAGTCTGTCAGCCCTACTTTCACAAACCAGTCTGTCAGTTCTCCTGTTCAAACCAGATTGTCAGCCCTTCTGTTCACAACCAGAGTCTGTCAGCCCCCCTGTTCAAAACCATAGTAGGCATCCCCCTGTTCACAAACCAGAGTCTGTCAGCCCCCTGTTCACAAACTAGAGTCTGTCAACCCCTTGTTCACAAACCAGAGTCTGTAAGCCCCCTGTTCACAAACCAGTTGTCAGCCCCCCTATTTAAAGCCGGAGTATATCAGCCCCCCTGTTCCAAACCAGAGTCTGTCAGCCCCCTGTTCACAAACCAGAGTCTGACAGCCCCCCTGTTCACAAACCAGAGCTGTCAGCCCCCCTGTTCACAAACTAGAGTCTGTCAACCCCTTGTTCACAAACCAGAGTTGTCAGCCCCCCCCCCCTGTTTCACAAAACCCGATAGTCTTGGGTCAGCCCCATTGTTCACAAACCAGTCTGTCAGACGTCCTGTTCACAAACCAGAGTCTGTCAGCCCCCCTGTTCACAACCAGAGTCTTGTCAGCCCTCCTGTTCACAAACCAGAGTCCATCAGCCCCCCTGTTCACAAACCAGAGTCTCAGTCCCCCTGTTCACAAACCAGTCTGTCAGCGCCCCTGTTCACGTTTGTCAGCCCCCCTGTTCACAAACCAGAGTCTGTCAGCCCTCCTGTTCACAAACCAGAGTCTGTCAGCCCCCCTGTTCACAAGCCAGGGTCTGTCAGCCCCCCTATTTAAAACCAGAGTCTGTCAGCCCTCCTTTTCAAAACCGGAGTCTGTCAGCCCTCCTGTTCACAAACCAGTCTTTCAGCTCTCCTGTTCACAAACCAGAGTCTGTCAGCCCTTCTGTTCACAAACAGAGTCTGTCAGTCCCCTTATTTAAAACCAGAGTCTGTCAGCCCCCCTGTTCACAAACCAGAGTCTGTCAGCCCCCCTGTCAGGAAAGTGTGTAGTGACTTGGCAAGAATGGGTTAACTAGTGGTATTAGTTCTTGCAAAGGACCAATAAAAATACCATTCCACCACTGGAACAGTCCTATTGTTTATATTACGATTAGTGAAGCATGGAACCAGATTTTCTTTTCCAGACAATGTGGGACCGAACCATGCATCTGGAATTCTCTTCTGCTAGGGGTCTGGTGGGTACTAAGAGGTCATTTTAAGAACAGTCATACCTGCAAAATAATTGTATTTCGGTATTGGAATGTGTAAGATAGAAACCAATATTATATTTATGAATGGAACAGAAGGCCCTTCAAAATGATACCCAACATGGAGCCCTTATTCCCTTGTCAAGGCGAGTTATTAATATCTTGGGAATATGGATTACACACAGCCTGTTTGGTATTGGAGGAATGATAATTAATACTGAGAGGAATATTGGGTCAATATCCCAATACAATGTACATACTACATTTAATGGAATCTGTCTAACTGAGGGGAATGAATGCTTTTGGCTAGTTGTAACTAGACATTGCTAGACACTCCCACCTCATGCAACCAGGAGTGGGTGTGTTTACAAAAGGTTTTAAAAATCATTGTAGCTCCTATAACTTTGTTCATACTAAGGGGACAGCTAAAAATGTGTATGGACCCGATGTTTCTTCTTCCCGCCCCAGGATACAAGGACTTCTTCTAGTGAGTAGGCGTGAATATTTTTATCCTTTTTATTTTTCTATAACTGTTGTACCTATTGTATGTCATTTTATTATAACACCATTTTCTTTTATTTTTGTATTATATGCACCTGTCCACCTTTTGGAATATTAAATCAAAATTAATAAAGTTACTGGTCTTTGTGCTCTCAAAAGAACTCAGTTAGCCTCTGATAAGTTTATATATGGGTTGAATGGGATTTTTTGCAGTGTAAATGCTAATTAACTCTGTGACTGCTTGTGAAGGACTGATGCTAATTAACCAGTTAGTTGCTGGAGTGAATGGTGTAGTGTTAACCATTTAGCTGCCAGGACAGGGGTGTGCATAGTCAGTGAGAGTGGTTTTTGGGGCGTCTTTAAGGCCGTAACTTAAAGTGGTGGCAGCGAGTACAGATTGATTTGTCAGATTAAGTGCCCAGCGAACTGGCGTTCGTGACAAATTGTCTGGCAGCGTGTGGGATAAATTATTTTTTATTAGAGCATTAGTGCTTGGATTAAGTATTTAACCCTTGTACTAAAGAACTGTATCCTTGCGAGGGTATCAGTCTTCAAAGACAAACTCAGTGCATTTATTTTTAAAAGACATACGTACAAACAGTTGTTCCCCCCATTCTCTGTTTTTCTTTTCTATCTTTTATTTGGCAAGGTTAGCTGAGGATGGCAACCTTTTACAAGAGACAAACCAAGGAGGTCCTGATCAACCTCTGTGAGGAAAGAGGTATTGATGTCCTGGACAAGTCCATGGAGCTGCTGATGAGGGCATTGTTGGAGAGTGACCAGGTGCAGCAGACCTACACAACTGAGTCGGGAAGCAATGTGGATTTAGCTATCCCAGAGAGGACTGTTAACCTTGGATCTTCTCAGCATGGGAATACTACAGTGCAGGAAGATTATACTTCTTCCCTGCAAAAGGATTTACAATTGTTGGGTTCAGATGACCCTCAGCTACGTCTTCAATTGATTTTGCAGCATCAGGAGAGGGAAGCAGCTGAGCGGCAGGCACAAAGGGAAATGGAAGCAGCCGAACGGCAAGCAGACCGTGCATTTCAACTGGAGTTGGCAAAGCTCCAGCACCAGACCCAGTCTCCACAGTCCAGTGAGTCCAAAGAGGGTCCGTTTGCTTTGCATGGTTCACCCAAGTTTCCTGTCATGGACAATGATAGCAATTTGGACACTCTTTTGTTGAGTTTTGAAAAGTGCTGCAGACAGTATCAGTTGCCACAGGAGCAGTGGGCAAGATACTTGACACCTGGATTAAAAAAGGCCTTAGATGCCTTTGTTGAACTACTACCAGAGCTTGATGGGGACTATGATGCTTTGAAACAGGCTCTGATTAAGAAGTTTAACCTCACGCCAGAGGTGTATCGCAAAACGTTTCGGGCATTGCAGAGAGGTCCCACTGACAGCTACTCAGATGTTGTGAGTAATCTGAGAACCAGTTTTCGCCAGTGGATTAAAGGACTGTCTGTTACCAAATTTGAGGAGCTGGAGGATCTTATGGTAATAGACCAGTTCCTTAATATCTGTCCTGGAGATGTGCAACAGTTTGTATTGGATCGGGAGCCAAAAACAGCGCAAAAAGCAGCAGAAGTCGCAGACACCGATGCAGCCAACAGGTCCAACTCTACAAAGATCACCAAGCTGGAAGGATCGCCACCACAGGGAAACAGCACTGCAGAATGTCAAGGCTGGTGAGAGTTTGTCTGAAAGGCCCAGTGTGAGCGTAAACCATGGAGATACACGCCGATGTTTTATATGTAACCAGACGGGATATTTAATAGGTTCCTGTCCAGAAAGAAAGGGACCAGTGTCACCTGTCAATCCAGTGGTAATGCTTGTATCTGGTAAGACAGAGAATTTATATCATCATATGCAGACTGTGACTGTGGGAGATAAAGTTACCCAGGGGTTACGGGACTCGGGAGCTAACTTGTCTCTGGTGCGTCCAGAGATGATTAACTTTGGGGACATTATTCCTGGGAAGACTTTTTTGGTAAAGGGAGTGGGTGGGAGTCATCCACGGGTGCCTGTGGCTAAGGTTTACTTGGATTGGGGTGTGGGGAGAGGTCTGAGGGTAGTGGGGATATCCAATGAAATTCCTGTCGATGTGTTACTGGGGAATGATTTGGGGAGAATGGACTCTGCTTTTGTGCCAAATGATCCGGTCTCACGAAGTCCAGCCGCGCTGGAGTGTGACTACCCACTGCAATCAGTAAAGGGAACAGGTAACAAGGGTCAAAGTAACTGGGAGGGAGGGCTGAGAGACCGGAGCAGATGTCCGTCAGTGCCAGAACCAGTATTGTCTAACTGTGTGAATGGAGAGAGAGGGATCCCCCAGTTCACTCCCTGGTAGAGTCAGGTATATTACCTGTAGGTAGGGATTGTCATAGTAGCTGGGAGGGAGGGCTGAGAGACCAGAGCAGGTGTCAGTCAGCGCCAGAACCAGTGCTGTCTACATGTGTGAATGTAGAGAGGGAGAAAAGGTATCCCCAGGGTGATGTTCTGGGTAAAGTACCCGTAGTAGAGAGGGATTTCCAGAGTAGGATCCCTGATCCTGTGCCCAATCTGCCTGAGGTCCTGGATAGCAGTCAGGAATTAGTGCAGGAGTGTGTGGGAGGTGGTAAGGACTCAGAGCAGGGTCCTAAAGGAGGTTTCCACTCAGACTGAGGGAGAAGAGGGTAGCTGTGGGCATGCGGTAGCGCCAGTACCAACCTCAGTGGTGAGCGGAGAAGGAAGAGCAAGGTTTAAGGAGGGACAGCTAGGAGTGTCCCAGGTAGATGAAAAGAAGGTAGCTATCCCTGAGGACAAAACCATTCCAGTAACAGTCACTGGTTTGTCCCAGTCTAAGAGGGAGCAGGGATATGGTGAGCAGGAAGACAAGGAAAGGGGTAAGAGTGGCCAGTATCTGTCTGAGTTTAGACCCAGGGGATGGGGAACTTTAGACCCAGAGGATACAGGTATCAGTGAGGATGAAGGAGGATCTGTCCAGCAGGAGAGTGTGTCAGAGTGAGGACAGATGCCTGAGGTTAGGAGTGGCTGGGTACAGTCCCCTACATATCAATGTACTCCAGGTGGTGAATACAGAACTGTACCTGTCAGCACACAGAGTGGTCATACAGATGGTAGTATGGGTGGTTTTCTCTCTATATCAAAGTGTGTACAGACTGAGCATCAAGAGGTTAACCAGTTTACTTGGGTGAGTGAATGTGAACCCAAACCCAGTTCTCATAACCACAGTAAAGAGGATGGTGGTTTTGTAAAAATGTGCAGGTGGAATCACATCGTTGAGCAATATGATTTACATTCACCGAACCAAGGGAATGCAGGTGGATATTCATGTCTATCAGAACCGCCTGAGAGTGGACGCAGTAGGAGGTGACCTGTGAGTAACATCCCGTGCGCCAATTTTAAAGGGTGTGGTGTCAGGAAAGTGTGTAGTGACTTGGCAAGAATGGGTTAACTAGTGGTATTAGTTCTTGCAAAGGACCAATAAAAATACCATTCCAACCTGGAACAGTCCTATTGTTTATATTACGATTAGTGAAGCATGGAACCAGATCTTCTTTTCCAGACATTGTGGGACTGAACCGTGCATCTGGAATTCTCTTCAGCTAGGGGTCTGGTGGGTACTAAGAGGTAATTTTAAGAACAGTCATACATGCAAAATAATTGTATTTCGGTATTGGAATGAGTAAGATAGAAACCAATATTATATTTATGAATGGAACAGAAGGCCCTTCAAAATGATACCCAACATGGAGCCCTTATTCCCTTGCCAAGGCGAGTTATTAATATCTTGGGAAATATGGATTACACACAGGTCATGTTTGGTATTGGAGGAATTGATAATTAATACTGGAGAGGAATATGTGGTCAATATCCCAATACAATGTACATATCTACATTTATATGGAATCTGTCTAACTGAGGGGGAATGAATGCTTTTGGCTAGTCGTAAATCTAGACATTGCTAGACACTCCCACCTAATGCATACCAGGAGTAGGGGTGGTTCATCAAAAGGTTTAAAAATCATTGTAGCTCCTATAACTTTGTTCATACTAAGGGGACATGCTAAAAACGTGTGTATGGACCCGATGTTTCTTCCCGCCCCGGGATACAGGACTTCTTCTAGTGAGTAGGGTCTGTGAATATTTTTATCCTTTTTATTTTCTATAACTGTTGTACCTATTGTATGTCATTTTATTATAACACCATTTTCTTTTATTTTTGTATTATATGCACTGTCCACCTTTTGGAATATTAAATCTAAAATTTAATAAGTTTTGTCTTTGATGCTCTAAAAGAACTCAGTTAGCCTCTGATAAGTTTATATGTAGTTGAATGGAATGGAAATGGAATGTTTTGCAGTGTAAATGCTAATTAACTCTGTGACTGCTTGTGAAGGACTGATGCTAATTAACCAGTTAGTTGCTGGAGTGAATGGTGTAGTGTTAACCATTTATCTGCCAGGACAGGGGTGTGCATAGTCAGTGAGAGTCAAGAGTGTTTTTGGGGCGTCTTTAAGGCCGTAACTTAAAGTGATGGCAGCGAGTACAGATTGATTGGTCAGATCACGTGCCCAGCGAACTGGCGTTCGTGACACCCCCTGTTCACAAACCAGAGTCTGTGAGCCCCCCTGTTCACAAACCAGAGTCTGTCAGCCCCCCTATTTAAAACCAGAG
>CM033472.1:200619000-200644978 GCA_019447015.1 Hymenochirus boettgeri | reverse complement strand
GATGAACCCCGTTCAAAATAGTAGCCCTCCTGTTCACAAACCAGAGTCTGTCAGCCCTCCTGTTCACAAACCAGTCGTCGTCAGCCCTCTGTTCAAAACCAGAGTCTGTCAGCCCTCCTGTTCACAAACCAGAGTCTGTCAGCCTCCTGTTCACAAACCAGAGGTCTGTCAGCCCTCCTGTTCACAAACCAGAGTCTGTCAGCCCTCTGTTCACAAACCAGAGTCTGTCAGCCCTCTTGTTCACAAACCAGAGTCTGTCAGCCCTCCGTTCACAAACAGAGTCTGTCAGCCCTCCTGTCCACAAACCAGTTTGTCGGCTCTCCTGTTCACAAATCAGAGTCTGTCATCCCTCCTGTTCACAAACCAGAGTCTGTCAGCTCTCATGTTCACAAACCAGAGTCTGTCAACCCTCCTGTTCACAAACCAGAGTCTGTCAGCCCTTCTGTTCACAAACCAGAGTCTGTCAGCCCTTCTGTTCACAAACGAGAGTCTGTCAGCCCTCCTGTTCACAAACCAGAGTCTGTCAGCCCCCCTATTTAAAACCAGAGTATGTCAGCCCTCCGTTTTTAAAACCAGAGTCTGTCAGCCCTCCTGTCCACAAAAAATAGTTTGTCGGCTCTCCTGTTCACAAACCAGAGTCTGTCATCCCTCCTGTTCACAAACCAGAGTCTGTCATCTCTCCTGTTCACAAACCAGAGTCTGTCAGCCCCCTGTTCACAAACCAGAGTCTGCAGCCCCCCGTTCACAAACCAGAGCCTGTCAGCCCCCTGTTCACAAACCAGAGTCTGTCAGCCCCCCTGTTCACAAACCAGAGTTTGTCAGCCCCCCTGTTCACAAACCAGAGTTTGTCAGCCTCCCTGTTCACAAACCAGAGTCTTTCAGCCCCCGCTGTCACAAACCAGAGTGTGTCAGCCCCCTTGTTCACAAACCAGAGTGTGTTAGCCCCCTTGTTCACAAACCAGAGTCTTTCAGCCCTCCTGTTCACAAACCAGAGTCTGTCAGCCCCCCTATTTAAAACCAGAGTATGTCAGCCCCCTATTTTTTAAAACCAGAGTCTGTCAGCCCTCCTGTCCACAAACAGTCTGTCGGCTCTCCTGTTCACAATCAGAGTCTGTCAGCCCTCTGTTCACAAACCAGAGTCTGTCAGCCTCCTGTCACAACCAGAGTCTGTCACCCTGTTCACAAACCAGAGTCTGTCAGCCCTCTGTTCACAAACAGAGTCTGTCAGCCCTCCTGTTCACAAACAGAGTCTGTCAGCCCTCCTGTTCACAAAACCAGAGTCTGTCAGCCCTCCTGTTCACAAACCAGAGTCTGTCAGCCCTCCTGTTCACAAACCAGAGTCTGTCAGACCTCCTGTTCACAAACAGGTCTGTCAGCCCTCTGTCAAACCAGTGTCAGCCTCTTGTTCACAAACCAGAGTCTGTCAGCCCTCCTGTTCACAAACCAGAGTCTGTCAGCCCTCTGTCCACAAACCAGTTTGTCGGCTCTCTGTTCACAAATCAGAGTCTGTCATCCTCCTGTCACAAACCAGAGTCTGTCAGCTCTCATGTTCACAAACCAGAGTCTGTCAACCCTCCTGTTCACAAACAGAGTCTGTCAGCCCTTCTGTTCACAAAACAGAGTCTGTCAGCCCTTCTGTTCACAAACGAGAGTCGTCAGCCCTCCTGTTCACAAACCAGAGTCTGTTAGCCCTCCTGTTCACAAACCAGAGTCTGGTCAGCACTCCTGTTCACAAACCAGAGTCTGTCAGCCTCCTGTTCACAAACCAGAGTCTGTCAGCCCTCCTGTTCACAAAACCAGAGTCTGTCAGCCCTCCTGTTCACAAACCAGTCTGTCAGCCCTCTGTTCACAAACCAGTCTGTCAGCCCTCCTGTTCACAAACCAGTCTGTCAGCCTTCCTGTCATAAGAAATGGTTAGTTTGCCCTCTAGTCATTACCCAGTGTTAGTCAGCTCTTTCAAATCATAATCAATGTTAGAAAGCCCTCCAGTCCATTAGCATTGTCAGTCAGCCCTCCAGTTCACAAACCAGTATTGGTCAGCCCTCTAAGTCAGCCCTCTAATTCACAAGCCACTGTCAGTCAGCCCTCCAGTTCATTAGCAGTGTTACTCAGCCCTTCAGTTCATTAGCAATGCTAGTGAGCCCTCAGTTCATTACCCATTGTTAGTCAGCCCTCCAGTTTATAAGTAATTTTAATGAGCCCTCCAGTTCATAAGCAATGTTAGTGAGCCCTGCAGTTCACTTTCCAGTGTTAGCCAGTCACCCAGTTCATTAGCAGTGTCAGTCAGCCCTACAGATCACCAACCAGTATTGGTAAGGCCCTCCAGTTCACAAACCAGTATCACTTAGCCCCTCAAAAAAATAAAACAGTGTTTGTCAGCCTTCCAGTTCACAAACCATTGTTAACTCCACTTGTAAGAGTGTTTAATTGTATTTGTCTGGCCAGCTGCAAATCTATACTATGGTGCTCTTTCTGGTGCATAAAAAAATGGTGTTCTGGATGATATGGTGTCTTTTTTTTCCATTACATACAGATGTGCTGTAGTTGGAGATTTTCTTGTTTCTACTGTTGGTTTCTTTGAATATCCCATTCATGTGTTCAAGCACCCGCCATGATAAGCCATGCCCACTAGTCTGTAGCGGCAATTCTTTCCTTGTGCCCCCCCTAGAAAACTTTCTGCGGACGCCCATGGGTGCTCCATTGAACACTACTTTTATACGTGATCAAACAACCAGGTACATTTTTTTCCTAGGCCAACAGACCTCTGTTTATTCATTAGTCATCTGTGTGGCACATTATCAAAAGCTTTAGCAAAATCCTAATATACTACTTCCACTTATATGCCAGAATCTAAATTCTTATTCGCCTCTTCATAAAAACCAAGCCGGTTAGTCTGACATTTATTTCTAATAAATCCATGCTGACTACAACTTATAAGATCTGTTCTGGATGCAAAGTCCAAAATATGAATTGTAACAAAGATTCCAGTATCTTTTCTACACTGATGTTAGACGTACAGGTCTATAGCTATCAGGATGGTAAGGACTGCCTTTTTTGAATATTGGTATTTTTTTCAATCCAGCAGCACATCGCCAGAAAAAAAGTGAATTTGAAAAGATAGGAGCAGTGGTCCAGAAAAAACTGGACTAAGCTTTCATAAGATCTGAAGATGTATTTCATCGGTCCCTCTGCATATTGATGTTAACTATCATTATTACTGTCCCTGCTAATATTTTCTATAGTTATAGAGAGGGGGAAAAAATGTTTAGCACATTAAGCTTGGGAAGGTTCTCATTCATCCAGGTCATGGTATATCAAGACCTTCAAGAACTACATTTCAAGTCCAGTTGATCTAATTGAATACAACAGATATTTAGCACATTAACATTTTCAAAATCCCCTTAACCATAAACTTCTCACATCCAATCAGTGTCTCCAACTTTTTTCCACCTAAACCTGGTCCTGTCCCTTCTTACTTTCTCTGTTGACAATACCCACTGCTTACGGGTAATTTTGACTCCCCTCTCTCCTTTTCTAGTCACATTAACAATGTTGTGAAATCCTGCCGCTTTTCCTTTGCAATATAGTGAAAATATGCAGGTTCCTTTCTCTCCCAACCACTACTATGCTTATGCATGGCTCATCCTATTGCGCCCTGGACTATTAACCTACTACTTACTGGTCTTTCTGCTTTACACCTCTCTCGCTTTCAGTCTATAATTAACTCTGCCACACTTTTTTTTTGCTCTCTAATAAACCGGATCCCAAAATCTCTCTGTACGGACAGCAACCTGGCTCCCTGTTGAACAGAACATTGTACACAAAATCTTTCTCCATATTTAAATCCCTTCACTCTGCTGCTCTCTTACAGGGCCGTCTCGCTAATGAGGCAATATGAGACTATTCCTCAAGGCGGCACCGGTCGTGGGCGAGAATTTTTTTTGATTACGGCGCCATATGGAGTGAGAGCTGCGTGTGTGTGGGGCAGGTCTGGAGGTGGCGCTTGATACGCAGAGAAAGGCAGTGGATGCAGATGGCGGGGTAGTATCTCTCTCAGTCTGAATGCGCGCAGTGCGTACTGATGCCACGCTGGGGTGGGGCCAGTTAACAAGTGTGGCGGCAGAACTTCAGAGAGCTGGAGGAGACTGAGTGCCTGGGTGAGGAGACTGGAGGGCTACTGGGGTATGCTGGGAGATGTAGTCATGATCATCTGGAGGGCTACTGGGGAATGCTGGGAGATGTAGTTATAATCATGTGGAGGGCTACTGGGGGATGTATTTATAATCATCGGAGGGGCTACTGGGGAATGCTTGGAGTGTGTTATAATCATGTGGAGGGCTACTGGGGAATGCTGGTAGATGTAGTATAATCAGTGGAGGGCTACTAGGGAATGCTGGGAGATGTAGTTATAACCATCGGATGGATACTGGTTGCCTGTCTCTGTCCTGAACTATATCCATTAATTCGGGAGGAGGAGGGCTTGGTTCTCATTGAGGTCACAGTTGATTTGATAGTTAAGGCTCCCATGATAAACCTGTATGGTTACCGTATTACACCATTGTCTGTCTAGTAGTTCTATTGTCTTAGGAGGAAGATTTATATGATTTGGTATCAAAAGAACAACTGCAGCCTTCACATTCATAATACAACACATACACAAACAATGCAACACATACTCATAATACACACACAGACAATACAATGCACAATATTTATAATACATACATACAATACAATGCAACAAATTATAATACACACACACATACAATGCACACATACTCAAATACACACACACAGACCAATACAATGCACAATTACTCATAATACACACACACAATACAATGCACACATATTCATAAAACACACACACAATGCCATTCACACATTATAAACAACACAACAATACAATGCACACAGACTTATACAACACCACACAATACAAAACATACTATAAAACAAACACACAATACAATGCACACATACTCCTAATACACACCACACAACAATGCAGGAGAGAGAATGTGAGAGATAGAGACTGCAGGATAGTGAGGGAATGTGGGACCTTTACCATCTGTTCTCACTGTGTGGCACCTTTACCATCTGTTCTCACTGTATAGGACCTTTACTGTCTGTTCTCTCTGTATAGAACCTTTACTGTCGGTTCTACTGTATGGGACCTTTACTGTCTGTTCTCACTGTATGGTACCTTTACTGTCTGTTCTCTCTGTATGGAACCTTTACTGTCGGTTCTCACTGTATGGGACCTTTACTGTTGTTCTCACTGTATGGGACTTTACTGTCTGTTCTCACTGTATGGGACCTTTACGTCTGTCTCACTGTATGGGACTTATGTCTGTTCTCACTGTATGGGACCTTTACTGTCTGTTCTCGCTGTATTGGACCTTTACCGTTGTTCGGGACCATTACCATCTGTTCTCACTCTAAGGGACCATACTAGATTGCTCAAACAAAATCTACTTTGCTGCAGATGTTATTTTTTTCATATTTCTTTACTAAATGCATTAGATATTGTTAAAGGCATTTCATACACTTTAGACAGTATGTTAGGTAAGGCTAGGTTAGACTAGTTAGCCAAGTTAGGGTCCTGTTAAGAGTCTACCTTGATGTGGTTGGCAGGCTCTTTGGGCAAAAAAATTTTTCTTCTGGAATGATGGTATGGATAAATGTCTATTTAAAGAAACTCGTTCTGATTGTTTTATTTGCACTGCATGCACTACATCTCAGCACTTATACCCATTCCATTGTATCTGTGTGTTATCCGCCTAACTAGATTGTAAGCTCTACGGCTCAGGGCCTCCTTCCTCTTGTGGCAAAGCTCTAGCACTCTATTTATATAAGTATATATTTATTTATCAACTACTATTTATCTCCCTTGTATTACTTTATTGTATTGTGGTACTGTACAGCGCTGCATCCCCAAGTGGCAGGTGCACACTGCATAGTCCCAACAAAAATGTCCATCCTAAACACTAATACACAACAACAGATAAATAGGCATCCTATTTAACCCTTTCAGTGCCAGCCAGTTTTGCACTTTGGCGTTCTTTTTTTGCCAAGAAGAATTTTTAGGATTTTACATTCATACAGTTTAGTGAAGTGGCGGTGGATGGCGGTAGGAGCCCACAAAAAAGGAATATATACAATACTTTTTTTTGCACAAACTTAATTATAAAAATCTGTAGAAAGATAACAGTGTATTGTAACTTTTCTGTAGATTTTACTGAATTTTTGGGTAAAAGGAAAAGTAAAATTTCCCCAATATCATACATTTGTACTTTTTATTCGTAAAAAATATCTGTTTTCACACAAAATTCTGTTACAAATCTCAGATTCTTTCAGTACAATGATATCAGATATATGTAGGTACCCCACTTACCTGTCATGGAGAGCCTGTCCAGGAGCACTAAAACAGCATAACAAAAAATATAGAAGCACTGCTGATAGATAATGTAGGATAACTATCAAATTTACTACTATCAAAATGTTTTGATCAAACCGCCGATACTCAGACAGCAATGTTCATCAAATTAGACATTTTTTTCTTCATTTTAATTTTTCCCCAAAAATAATAAATGAAAGACAAAATCAAGGGTGAATTCACAGAAATACTGTAGCACAAAACCTGACCAACAACAACCAAAAACAAATACGAAAGCCTAATCTCTTTTAACTATATATTTGTCTTATTAAGTTCCTATTAGTTCTGAAATATTGGCGCATCATACAGTTACAGATAGCAAAAATTGGATAGATTGGTCTTCACACACACACTTTTCTATTTATAAAAAGTGAAATCTGAATGGAAAAAATTGCTTCCCAGAAATAATTATTTAATTAGATGATCAAAACTGATTATCTTATATTGATTTCTGCCCAATTCTTTTTTAAAGTTTTTCTCACTAAAGTTCCATTTGTGAAAGGATCTCTGAAGGGAGCACTTGAAATGTGCCCTCGATCCTCGTTACAATAAAAGGATTGTGGAAGCACTCCAGTTAGGCTAATTTACAACTACCTTTAGCAGAAGTGCTACTGATCTGGTCAAACATTAATACAAACATAGAAAAGATACAATGCACATTCCTAGGCCCACACAATATCATATTATCTGCACACTGGCATACTTTATAAACAAAGGGGTTTTAGTATACATTACTGTGATCACATGAATGAAAAGCCTTCCAACACGTCAAGGTAACCCCAGTTTGGAAGGTCCTAACTTCTAACCTTTTTAAATTTTTTTACTTCAATTAGATTAGCAAACTTTGCATTTCTCATTCTTACACACTGGATCATATAACAGATACCCTCCAACATTCCAAAGAAAGAAAAAGGTACACTTGACAACCCCTTGCTCCGCTCAAACCTCACCCATTGCTCCGCCCCCAAACAAAACCTAAATACATCTCTAATATTGCCACTATTTAATTTCTAATAATACATACTTGTAATGAAATCATTTGTAAAAAAAAAAATACAAAGAGATCTGTAAACTATGCAAATATGTCTTTATTTTTAAACACTGTCTCTTTAAAGAGCTGCAGTGGTATAAGTGTTGGATATCTGGACCTTCCACAGGAATCCGTATGGGACCTGTTGGGTAATGCCAGGAATTAGTGGAAATTAGACAAGCTATTTGAACTTTTCCTTTGGTTTCTAGTTACAGCAAAGACACCACTCACCTCATTGTGAAGCCAGGTATCATGTAAAGAAAACATCTCTCAGTGTCTCACATCAGTATGTGTTTTGAAAGAGCTGCAGGGTGAACAAGGTGAAGTCAGTGTTTCATTGGCTGAAAGTAACATTTTTAATTTCATGAAAAAGTCCATGTTATAAAGCAGGAGCTGCTGCACATGAAGTGGGGGTGGAAAATCTCAGAAGGAACAGAAGATGGGACTGCACATGAAATTAGAGTTTGAGTGGTGACTGCACATGATTTGATTAGATGATTCATTGCTGTGTGCTGCATGGACATGGTCAAACTGTTGCACATAGATGAAAGAGGCGCCACTGAGAAAAGAAGAGGTGGCCCATAGCTATCAAAAAGGAACACAACAACCTTACCTAGAAATTGATAATTTAAATGATGTATCACTGGTGTTCAAGTTATTTAATACACAAAAAACGAAATCAACATTAAAATACTTCAGCTAATGAATGTGCTCTAGCATGGATTAGGCAATGTTCCTGCCATGGCATTAATACAATCCAAATACACGGAGAGAGAGAGGTCCAGAGTCTGTCAGCCCTCCTGTTCACAAACCAGAGTCTGTCAGCCCTCCTGTTCACAAACCAGAGTCTGTCAGCCCTCCTGTTCACAAACCAGAGTCTGTCAGCCCTCCTGTTCACAAACCAGAGTCTGTCAGCCCCCCCCCCCCCCCCTGTTCCACAAACCAGAGTTCTGTTCAAAGCAGTCGCCCTTCTGTTCACAAACCAGAGTCTGTCCAGCACACCCCCCCCTGTTACAAAAACCAGAGTCTGGTCCAAAGTCACCCGGTTCACAAACCAGAGTCTGTCATGCCCCTCCTGTTAACATTCGTCAGCACCTGTCAACAAACCAGAGGTCTGTAAGCCCTTCCTGTTCACAAACCAGAGTGGATGTCAGCCCCCCTGTTCAACAAGCCAGAGTCTGTCAGGCCCCCCTATTGTAAAAACCAGAGTCTGTCAGCCCTCCTTTTCAAAACCAGAGTGTCAGCCCTACTGTTCACAAACCAGGTCTGTCAGTTCTCTGTTCACAAACCAGAGTTGTTCAGGCCCTTCTGTTCACAAAACAGGAGTCTGTCAGCCCCCCTGTTCACAAAAACCATAGTCAGGCAATCACCCTGTTCACAAAACAGAGTCTGTCAGCCCCCTGTTCACAAAACTAGAGTCTGTCAACCCCCCTTGTTCAAACCCAGGGGTCTGAAGCCCCCCTGTTTCACAAACCAAGTCTGTCAGCCCCCTATTTAAAGCCGGAGTAATCAAAGCCTCCCCGTTCACAACCAGCGTCTGTCAAGCCCCCCTGTTCACAAACCAGAGTCTGACAGCCCCCCTGTTCACAAACCAGAGCTGGTCACGCCCCTGTTCACAAACTAGAGTCTGTCAACCCCCCTTGTTCACAAACCAGAGGTTGTCAGGGCCCCATGTTCACAAACCAGAGGTCTGCAGCCCCCCCACTGTTCACAAAGCAGTCTGTCAGACGTCCTGTTCAACAAACCAGAGTCTGGTAAGCCCCCCTTTTCACAACCCAGAGTCTGTCAGCCCTCCTGTCACCAAACCAAGTCTGCAGCCCCCCTTGTTCACAAACCAGAGTCTGTCAGTTTCCCCCTGTCACAAAAACCAGAGTCTGTCAGCCCCCCTGTGTCACAATCTGTCAGCACCCTGTTCACAAAACCAGAGGTCTGTCAGCCCTCCGTCACAAACCAGAGGGGACTGTCAGCCCCCCTGTTCACAAGCCAGAGTTCTGTCAGCCCCCCTATCTTAAAAACCAGAGGTCTGTCAGCCCTCCTTTTCAAAACCCAGAGTCTGTCAGCCTACTGTTCACAAACCCAGTCTGTCAGTTCTCCTGTTCACAACCAGAGTTTGTCAGACCTTTTTCACAAACCAGGAGTCTGTCAGGCCCCCTGTTCACAAACCAGAGTCTGTCAGCCCCTGTTCACAAACCAGAGTCTGTCAGCCCTCCTGTTCACAAACCAGAGTCTGTCAGCCCAGGTTCACAACAGAGTCTGTCAGCCATCCTGTTTCACAAACCAGAGTCTGTCAGCCCCCTGGTTCAAACCAGAGGTCTGTCAGCCCCTTCAGTTCACAAACCAGAGTTGTCAGCCACCCGCTTCACAACCAGAGTCTGTCCAGACCTCCTGTAACGAACCGAGTCTGCAGACCCCCTGTTCACAAACCAGGTAGGTCTCGTCCCTGTTCAACAAGACGAAGTCTGTCAAGCCCCCTTATTTTAACACCAGAGTTTGTCAGCCCTCATTTTCAAAACCAGAGTCTGTTCAGGACCTCCTGTTCACAAAACCAGTCTGTCAGCTTTCCGTTCACACAAACCCAGAGTCTGTCAGCCCTTCGTTCACAAAACCAGGAGTCTGTCAGCCCCCTGTTCACCAAACCAGAGTCTGTCAGCCCCCCTTTTCACAAACTAGAGCTGTCATAACCCCTTGTTCCACAAACCAGAGTCTGTCAAGCCCCCCCCTGGTCACAAAAACAGAGTCTGTCGTCTCCTATTTAAAGCCGGAGTATATTCAGACCCCCCTGTTCACAAAACCAGAAGTCTGTCAGGCACCCCTGGTTCACAAAAACCAGAGTCGTCAGGCCCCCTGTTCACAAACCAGTCGTCAGAGTCCTGTTCACAAAACCAGCAGTCTGTAACGCCCCCTGTTCAACCAGAGGTCTGTCACGCCCCCTGTTCACAACCAGACGCTGTCAGCCCCCACCTGTTCACCAAAACAGAGTCTGTCAGTCCCCCTATGTTAAAAACCAGAGTCGTCATGCCCCCCTGTTCACAAACCAGGAGTCTGTAAGCCCCCCTGTTCAAAACCAGGGAGTCTGTGAGCCCCCCTATTTTAAAGCGGGGTATGTGCAGGGCCCCCCTAGTTCCACAAACCAAAGGTCTGTCAGCCCCCCTGTTCACAACCCAGAATCTGTCACGCTCTCCTTGTCACAAACCAGAGTCTGTCAGCCCCGTGTTCACAAAACAGAGTTTGTCAGGTCCCCTGTTCACAAACCAGGGAGTGTCAGCCCCCCTGTTCACGATCTGTCAGCCCCCTTGTTCAAAACCAGAGCGGTTGTCAGCCCTCTGTTCACAAACAAGAGGTCTGTCAGCCCCCCTTGTTCACAAGCCAGAGTCTGTCAGCCCCCCTATTTTAAAACCAGAGTCTATCAGCCCTCCCTTTTTCAAAACCAGAGGTCTGTCAGCCACCCTGTTTACAACCAGAGTCTGTCAGTCCCCCTGTTCACCAAACCAAGCAGTCTGTCAGCCCCCCTGTTCACGTCGTCAGCCCCCCTGTTCAACAAAACGAGGCTGTCAGCCCTCCTGTGCCCAAACCAGAGTCTGTCAGCCCCCCTGTTCACAAACACCAGGAGTCTGTCGCCCCCCTGTCAGGAAAGTGTGTAGTGAATTTGCAAAATGGGTTAAACTAGTGGTATTATTCTTGCCAAAGGACATAAAAATACCCCCCCCCCATTCCACCTGGAACAGTCCTTTGTTTTATTACGATTAGTGAAAGATGGAAACCAGATTTTCTTTTCCAGGACCAGGGGGACCAGAACCATGCATCTGGAATTCTCTTGCTAGGGGTATGGTGGGACTAAGAGGTCATTTTTAAAGAACAGTCATACCTGCAAAATAATTGGTATTTCGGTATTGGAATGTGAAGATGAGAAACCAATATTTATTTATGGATGGAACAGAAGGCCCTTCAAAAATGATACCAACATGGAGCCCTATTCCCTTGGCAAGGCGGAGTCATTAATATTTGGGGGAAAAATGGATTACACACAAGTCATTGTTTGGGTATGGAGGAATGTAATTCAATACTGGGAGAGGAATATGTGGTTCATACCCAAATACAATGTACATATCATACATTATATGGGAACTTTGTAACTGAGGGGGGAATGAATGCTTTTGCTGTTTGTAAAATCTAGACATTGCTAGACACTCCCCCCTCATGAATACCAGGAGTAGGGGGTGGTTTATCAAAAGGTTTATAAAAAAAATCATTGTAGCTTCCTATAAACTTTGTTCATTACTAGGGGGACGTGCTAAAAATGTGTGTATTGGACCCGATGTTCTTCCCGCCACCAGGATAACAGGGACTTCTTCTAGTGGAGTAGGGGTCTGTGAATATTTTTATCCTTTTTATTTCTATAAAAAACTGTTGTACTATTGTATGTCGTTTTATTATAACACCATTTTCTTTTATTTTTGTTGTATATAGCACTGGTCCACCTTTTGGAATATTAAATCCTAAAATGAATTAATTAAGCTTTTTGTCTTTTGATGCTCTAAAAGAACTCAGTTTAGCCTCTGAATAAGTTTATATGTGGTTAATGCGAATGGAAAATGATGTTTTGCAGTGTAAATGCTAAGATAATCTATGTGATGATTGTGAAGTACTGATGCTAATTAAACCGTTAGTTGCGGAGTGAATTGGTGTAGTGTTAACCAATTAGCTGCAGGCACGGGAGTGGTGCATAGGGTGAGAGTCAAGAGTGGTTTTTTGGGGTTTGTCTTTAAGGCCGTAACTTAAAGTGGGGGGCAGGCAAATACAGTTTGAATGGTCAGACCATTTGACAGCGAAACTGGTTCGTGAACAACCCTGTTCACAACCGAGTTGTCAGCCCCCTGTTCACAAACCAGGAGGGTCGTCAGCCCCCCTATTTAAAACCAGCGAGTATGTCAGCCCCCCCTGTTTTCAAAAACCAGAGTGTCAGCCCCTGTTCACAAACCAGAGTTTTGTCAGCCACATGTTCACAAACCAGAGTCTGTCAGCCCCCCTGTTACAAAACCGAGTCTGTCAGCCCACTAGGTTCACAAAACAGGAGTCTGTCAGCCCCCTGTTCACAAACCAGAGGTCTGTCACCCCCACGGTTCACCCAAACCAGGTCTGTCAGCCCCCTGTCACAAACCGAGTCTGTCAGCCCCCCTGTCAGGAAAGTGTGTAGGGATTTGACAGAATGGGTTAACTAGTGTGTATTAGTTCTTGCAAAAAGGGACCCATAAAAATTACCCATTCCCACCCTGAAAACAGTTCTATTTGTTTATATTACGATTAGTGAAGCAATGGAACCCAGATCTTCTGTTCTCAGACAAGAGGGACCGACGACCGTGGCATCTGGGAATTTCTTCTTCTGCTAGGGGTCTGGGTGGTTTACTAAGCTGAGGTCATTTTAAGAACAGTCATACATGCAAAATAATGTTATTTCGGTATTGGAATGTGTAGATAAGAACCCATATATATTTTTGAATGGCACAGAAGGTCTTAAAATGATACCCACACTGGAGCCCTTATTCCCTGTGTCAATGCGGTTATAATATCTTGGAGAATCATGGATTACACCACGTCAGTTTGGTATTGCAGAATTGATAATTAATACAGGAGAGAAGTATGTGGTTCAATATCCCAATACAATTACATATCGACATTTATATGGAATCTGTTAATGAGGGGGAAATGAATGCTTTTGGATAGTCGTATAAACTCTAGACATTGCGTAGGCCACTCCCACCTCAGCATTACAGGAGTAGGGGTGGTGGTCATCAAAGGTTTTAAAAAATCATTTGAGTCCTATAACTTGTTCATACTAAAGGGGAATGCTAAAAAACATGTGTATGGACCGTGTGTTTTCTTTCCCCCCCCCCCCCCGTGGTAACAGGAATTCTATAGTGAGTAGGGTCTGTGGAATATTTTCATCCTGTCTATGTCTATATGATAACTGTTTGTACCTATTGTAGGTCATTTTTTATAACAACTATTTTCTTTATTTTTGTATTAGGTGCACTGTTCCACGTTTGGGAATATGAAATCTAAAATTTAATAAGTTTGGTCTTGGATGCTCTAAAAGAACTCAGGTAGCCTCTGATACGTTTATATGTTAGTTGAATGGAATGGAATGGAATGTTTTGCAGTTTGTAATGCTTAAATAACTCTGTGAATGACTGTTGGAAGGATGATGCAATTAACCAGTTAGTTGATGGAGTGAATGGTGTATGTTAACCATTAGCATGCCAGGGACAGGGGTGTGCATAGTCCAGTGAGAGTCAAGAGGGTGTTGTTTGGGGCGATCTCTTAAGGGCCGTAACTTAAAGTGGTGGGCAGAGAAGTACAGATGTGATTGGTCAGATCACGTGACAGCGAACTGGCAGGTTTCACAAAACCAGAGTCTGTCAGCCCCCTGTTAACCCAAACCCAGGAGCGTCAGCCCCCGGTTCACCCAAACCAGAGTTCTGTCAGCCCCACTGTTCAGAAACCAAGGAGTCGTCAGCACCCTGTTCAGAAAACAGAGTCTGTCAGGCCCCTGTTCAGAAACCAGAGTCTGTCCAGCCACCAGTTAGAAAACCAGAGTTGTCAGCCCCCCCCCCTTTCAAACAGGTTTCGCCCGTGACAAACCAGAGTCTGTCAGCCCCCCTGTTCACAAACCAGAGTCTGTCAGCCCCCCTGTTCACAAACCCAGATGTAGCCCTGTCAAACGAGCACCCCTGTTCACCCCACAACCGAGTGTGTCAGCCCCCACTGTTCACAAACCAGAGTGTGTCAGCCCCCCTGTTCACAAACCAGGAGTGTGTCAGGCCCCCTGTCAAACCAAGCACCCCTGTAAAACCAGAGTGTGTCAGCCCCCCGTTCACAACCCAGAGTGTGTCAAGGCCCCCGTTCACAAACCAGAGTGTGTCCAGCCCCCCCGTTCCAAAAACCAGATGGTGCCTGTCACCAGATGGTCGCCCCCTGTTCACAAAAAAGCGTGTGTCAGCCACCCCTGTTCAACAAAACCAGAAGTGGGTCAGCCCCCCTGTTCACAAACCAGAGTGGGTCAGCCCCCCCTGTTCACACAAAACCAGGTGTACTGTTATTGCCCCCCTGTTCAAAACCAACCAGTCTGTACAGGACGTCTGTTCACAAAACCAGAGGTCTTCAGCCCCACTGTTCACAACCAGAGTCTTGTCAGCCCTCCTGTTTCACAAACAGAGTCCATTTCAAGCCCCCTGTTCACAAAACCAGAGTCTCAGTCACCCCTGTCACAAACCAGTTCTGTCAGCGCCCATGTTCACGTTTTGTCAGGCCCCACTGCTTTCACAAACAGAGTCTGTCAGCCCCTCCTGTCACAAACCAGGTTGTCAGCCCCTGTTCACAAAGCCTGGAGTCTGTCAGACCCCCCTATTTCAAAACCAGCGTTCTGTCAGCCCTCCTTTTCAAAAACCGGAGGTCTGTCAAGCCCTCCTGTTCACAAACCAGTCTTTCACGCTATCCTGTTCACAAACAGAGTATGTCAGCCTCCGTTCCACAGAGTTCAGTCTTATTACAAACCAGAGGTCTGTCAGCTCCCCGTTATAACAAAACCCAAGTTGTCAGCCCCCCTGTTCACAAAACAGAGTCTGTCGCCCCCATCGTTCACAAACCAGAAGTGTCAGCCCCACCTGTCACAAACCAGAGTCTGTCAGCCCCCGTGTCACAAAAACCAGAGTCTGTCAGCCCCCCTGTTAAAAACAGCTTTGCCCCTCAAAACCAGTAGGTCTGTTTAAACCCCTGTTCACAAAACCAGAGTGTGTAGCCCCCCTGTCACAAACCAGAGTCTGTTAGCCCCCACTGTTAACAAACCAGGAGTCTGTCAGCCTCTGTTCACAAACCAGAGTCTGTTAGCCCCCTGTTCACAAACCAGAGTCTTTTCAGCCCTCTGTTCAACCAAAAAGGTCCGTCAGGCCCCCTGTTGCACAAATCAGAGTCTCCGGTCCCCCTGTTCACAAACCGTCTGTCAGCGCCCCTTGTTCCACGTTTGTCAGCCCTCCTGTTCACAACCAGAGTCTGTTCAGCCCCCTGTTCACAAGCCGGGTCTTCAGCCCCCTATTTAAAAAACAGAGTCGTCAGCCATCCTTTCCAAAACGGAGTCTGTCAGCCTTCCTTGTTCACCAAACAGTCTTTCAGCTCTCCGTTCACAAACAGGAGCTTGTCAGTCCCCCTATTTAAAACAGGAGTCTGTCACCGGCCCCTGTCACAAACCAGAGTCGTGTCAGACCCCCAGAGACCAGTCTGTTCACCCGGCAAGAAACAGAGGTCTGTCAGCCCCCTGTTTCAGAAAACCAGAAGTTCGCCTCCCCTGTCACAACAAGTGTCCCCCCTGTTCACAAACGAGGTCTGTCAGCCCCCCTGTTCCACAAACCAGAGGAGCGTCAAGCCCCCCTGTTCACAAACCAGGAGTTTGTCAGCCCCCCTGTCACAAACAGAGTGTGTCAGGCCCCTCATGTTCACAAACCAGAGTGTGTGCAGCCCCCCTGTTCACAAAACCAGAGTCTTGTGCCAGACGTTCCAACAGCCCCCCCTGTTCACAAACCCAGAGTCTCGTCCCTGTTACCACACTGTCGCAGCACCCTTCTGTTCCACACCAGCTAGGTATTGTTCATGTTCCCCCCATGATGTATCACCAAATCCAGAGTTCTGCATCAGCCCTCCTGCCCTTGGTCACAAACACATGAGTTACTCCCCTGTTCAGCAACCAGGTCAGGCTCCAACTTGTGTGGGGTGAAACACGCTTGTCACGCCCCACGGTTCACACACCAGATGTTGTAGTTCACCCCCGCCTGCTTGCCATAAATTCCAGGGTCTGTCATAGCCCCCCCTGTTCACAAATCCAGACGGTGTCTGCCCACCTGTTTCAACCAAGGTTCCACTCTTCACAATACCAGAGTGTGTCAGCCCCCGACCCCAATGTGTCCAGTCTCCATTTACAGAGTGTCAGCCCCCCTGTTCACAAACCGTTGTAGCTGTCAATTTACGAGTTGTCCAGCCCCCCTCCGTTCCACCCCCACCCTCCTAATCCCCACCCTACGAGTCAGTGTCAGACGCCCATGTTCCAGAAACCAGAGTCTCTGTCAGCCCCCATGTTCATCCACCAATTGGACACTAAGTTGGTTAGCTCAGCCCATCGACTACCCTGGGTCACCAATCCTCAGACTGGTTCTACCCCGCACCGTTACCTCCATGTCTCACATCGCCACCCCACTAAACCCAGAGTGTCCAGTCAGTTCGTCCTCCCTGTCCCTACCATGCACACCTGAGCTGTCTGGTTCAAGCCCCCTCTTGTCCCCACACCGCGTGTCATGTGTCCTTTCCAAACAGAGCTGTACAGCCCACCTCCTTGCTCACACAGGTCTTTGTCAGCCCATTCCCCAACCATGGGATCAGCCCCGTCAAGAGGTCGTCCCCTGTATCCAATACCAGTGTCGGCCTCTGTTCACTTGCTACACCCCATCTACTTTCATGACCAGGTTCGTCAGTACCCTCCTGTTCACAAAACCAGGGCTTTACCCCTGTACACGGGTTTGTCCAGCCCCACTATTTCCTTAAAAACCCCATAGTCTGTCAAGCCCTTCCTTTCTCAAAACCGGAGTTTGTCAGCCCCATCTTTCAGCCAGCAAAATTATCCTCACCGTCATTGTAATTACAACCCGAGCGTGCTCCCTTTGTGCAACAACAGGAACCCCAAGAGTTCTTGTGCCTTTCTTTCCCACAGGTCTTCAATCCCTCCATTTTATTAACCAGAGTCTGTCAGCCCCCCTGTTCACAAAACCAGAGTCATTCAGCCCCGTTTCACCACACGGTGTCAGCCCCGTCACAAACCAGAGTCGTCAGCCCCATGTTCACCAAACCAGAGTCTGTCAGACCCCCCTGTTCACAAAACCAGGCTTGTTCCACGCCCCCCTGTTACCAGACGGTCACCCCTGTCACAAACCAGAGTGCTTGCCCCCTATTGACCCCCCCTGTTCACAAACCTAGAGTGTGTCAGCCCTGTCACCCATTTTGACCTTTTGTTTCTCGTAACACCAATGACACTAGAGTGTGTCAGCCGCTCCATGTTCCACAGCCCCATCTCATATGCCCCTGTTTCCCAACACTTTTCATCGTGCTGTTTTTAGCCCCATGTTCATCACAAATTACCGACAGTTGTGTCCAGACGTCCATTTTGTTCACCAAACCAGAGTCTGTCAGCCCCCTGTTCACAACCAGAGTCTTGTAGCATCGTTAGCACACAACAGCCCTGACCCTGTTCACAAAACCTCATCCCCCACCGCGAGTTCCAGTCTTCTCCAGCGCCCCCTGTCCTCACGTTTTAGAAACTCATCTTCTGCCTCCCTTTTCCACAACACCAGCGTTTTACTCCGTCAGGCCCCTACCTGTTTCTTCTCAATCAGAGTCTTGTCAGCACTCTTCTGTTTCACAAACCAGGAGTCGTCAGCTCCTTCCTGTTTTGCACAGTTTTCCAAACCGTTTTGTAGAGCCTCCATCCTTAAAAAACCAGGACGTCGTCACCCCCTCACAGTTTCCATTGTTGTCCACTATTTAAACGGCCTTCAGCTTTCTCAGTTATCACACCGGGGTTCTTGTTTCAGTCCTCCTGTTCACAACACCAGTCGTCAGCTACTGTTCCTCCAAAACCAGTCAGTCTGTCATGCCCTTTCTGTTCCACAACACAAGCAGTCTGTAAGTCCCCGATGTTAAACCAGAGTTCTTGTCAGACTTTCCATCCCTGTTACATTCAAACCAGATTGTTCGTTGTCTCGCCCCCTACCATGCTCTACTTATCTCTCCACCCACGCAGTCGTATAGCCCCCCTGTTCATTCCAACACCAGAGGTCGTTCACGCGGCACCCCTGTTGTGTACACATAACCAGAGATCTGCCTCGCGCCCCCCTGTTCAACAAACCAGACGATGTCGTTCAATGCCCCCTGTCAGGAAGTTGTTGTAGTAGATTGGCAAAGAATGGGTTTAACTAGTTGGTCTACTTACCTTCTTGCAAAGAGACCCAATATTAAAATTATATATTCCATTCCCACTTTCCCTGGAACTCCTTTCCTACTTGTTTATCACGCCAACGATGTTAAGCATTGGATAACCAGATCTGCCTTTTTCAAGACTTTTTCCAATGCGGTTTTCGGCCCCCGAAACCGTGCATCTGGAATGTCTCTTCAGCTAGGGGGTCTGGTGGGTACTAAGAGGTCATTTTAAGGACAGTCATACATGCAAAATAATTGGATTTCGGTATTGGAAATGTGTAAGGATAGAAGAAAACCAATATTATATTTATGAATGGAACAGAAGGCCTTTAAAATAAATACCCACCACAGGGAGCCTTATTCCTTGCCAAGGCGTGGTTATTAATATCTTAGGAAATATGGATTTTAAAACACTGGTCATGTTTGGTTATGGGATGAATTGATAATTAATATGGAGAGGAATATTGTGGTCATATCTCACAATACAATGTACATATCTACATTGTATGGAATATGGCTAACTGAGGGGGAATGAATGCTTTTCGGCTAGTCGTAAATCTAGGCACATTGCTAGACAATCCCACCTATGCGATACCAGGGCGTAGGGGTGGTTCATCAAAAGGTTTTTAAAAAATCATTGTTAGCCCCTATAACTTTTGTTCATATTAAGGGGGGGACATGTAAAAAACAACTGTGTATGGACCGATGTTTGCTTCCCGCCCGGGGGATACAGGACTTCTTCTAGTGAGTGGGTCTGTGAATATTTTTTATCCTTTTTATTTTCTATAAAACTGTTGTGTAAATAGTGTACTGTCATTTTATTTTATAACACCATTTTCTTTTATTTTTGTATGTATACGGCTCTGTCCACCTTTGGGAATAATTAAAATCTAAAATTTAATAAGTTTTTGTCTTTGATGCTTCTAAAAGAACCAGTTAGCCTTTTGATAAGTTTATATAGGGTTGAATGGGATTTTTTGCAGTGTTAAATGCTAATTAAACTCTGTGACCTGCTTGTGAAGGACTGATTTGCAATTAACCAGTAGTTGCTGGAGTGAATGGTGTGTGTAAACCATTTAGCGCAGGACAGGGGTTTGTGCAATAGTCAGTGAGAGTGGTTTTTTGGGGGGCGTTTTAAGGCCCGTAACGTTAAAGTCGGTGCAGCGAGTACAGATTGATTTGTAGATAAGGTGCCAGCGAACTGGCGTGTGACAAACTGTCTTGGCAGGTGTGGGATTAAATATTTTTATTAGAGCATTAGTAGCATTGGTTAAGTATTAACCCTTGTACTAAGAACTGTATCCTGGAGGGTATCAGTCTCAAAGACAAACTCATGCATGTATTTGTAAAAGGGGACATTAGTACAAAACCAGTTGTTCCCCCCAGTCTCTGTTTTTCTTTTCATATCTTTTATTTTGGCAGGTTTTAGCTGGGATGGTGGCAACCTTTAAGAGACAACCAAAGGTCCTGATCAACCTCTGTGAGGAAGAGGTTATGGATGTCCTGGACAAGTCCATGGAGCTGCTGATTGAGGGGCATTGTTGGAAGTGGACAGGTGCAGCAGACCTACACAACTGAGTCGGAAGCAATGTGGATTTAGCATCCCAGAGAGGAATGTTAACCACTGGATCTTCTCAGCATGGGATACTACAGTTGCAGGAAGATTATACTTCTCCCTGCAAAAGGATTTACAATTGTGGGTTCAGATGACCCTCAGCTACGTCTTCAATGTTTTGCAGCTCAGGAGGAGGGAAGCAGCTGGCAGGCAGGCACAAAGGGAAATGGAAGCAGCGCCGAACGGCAAGCAGAACCGTGCATTTCAACTGGAGTTGGCAAGCTCCAGCACCAGACCCAGTCTCCACAGTCCAGTGAGTCCAAAGAGGGTCCGTTTGCTTTGCATGGTTCACCCAAGTTTCCTGTCATGGCACAATGATAGCAATTTGGACACTCTTTGTTGAGTTTTTGAAAAGTGCTGCAGACAGTATCAGTTGCCACAGGAGCAGTGGGCAAGATACTTGACACCTGGATTAAAAAAGGCCTTAGATGCCTTTGTTGAACTACTACCAGAGCTTGATGGGGACTATGATGCTTTGAAACAGGCTTCTGATTAAGAAGAAGTTACACTCACGCCAGAGGTGTATCGCAAAACGTTTCGGGCATTGCAGAGAGGGTCCCACTGACAGCTACTCGAGTGTTGTGAGTAATCTGAGAACCAGTTTTCGCCAGTGGATTTAAAGGACTGTCTGTTACCAAATTTGAGGAGCTGGAGGATCTTATGGTAATAGACCAGTTCCTTAATATCTGTCCTGGAGATGTGCAACAGGTTGTATTGGATCGGGAGCCAAAAACAGCGCAAAAAGCAGCAGAAGTCGCAGACACCGATGCAGCCACAGGTCCAACTCACAAAGATCACCAAGCTGGAAGGATCGCCACCACAGGGAAACAGCACTGCAGAAGTCAAGGCTGGTGAGAGGTTGTTCTGAAAGGCCCAGTGTGAGCGTAAACCATGGGAGTACACGCCGATGTGTTATATGTAACCAGACGGGATATTTAATAGGTTCCTGTCCAGAAAGAAGGGACCAGTTCACCTGTCAATCCAGTGGTAATGCTTGTATCTGGTAAGACAGAGAATATATAATCATATGCAGACTGTGACTTGGGAGATAAAGTTACCCAGGGTTACGGGACTCGGGAGCTAACTTGTCTCTGGTGCGTCCAGAGATGATTAACTTTGGGGACATTATTCCTGGGAAGACTTTTTTGGTAAAGGGAGTGGGTGGAGTCATCCACGGGTGCCTGTGGCTAAGGTTTACTTGGATTGGGGTGTGGGGAGAGTGGGGTCGGGTAGTGGGGTATCCAATGAAATTCCGTCGATGTGTTACTGGGGAATGATTTGGGGAGAAGGACTCTGGCTTTTGTGCCAAATGATCCGGTTCACGAAGTCCAGCCGCGCTGGAGTGTGACTACCACTGCAATCAGTAAAGGGAACAGGTAACAAGGGTCAAAGTAACTGGGAGGGAGGGCGAGAGACCGGAGCAGATGTCCGTCAGTGCCAGAACCAGTATTGTCTAAGTGTGAATGGAGAAGAGAGGGATCCCCCAGTTCACTCCCTGGTAGAGTCAGGTATATTACCTGTAGGTAGTAGGATTGTCATAGTAGCTGGGAGGGAGGGCTGAGAGACCAGAGCAGGTGTCAGTCAGCGCCAGAACCAGTGCTGTCTACATGTGTGAATGTAGAGGGAGGGAAAAGGTATCCCCAGGGTGATGTTCTGGGTAAAGTACCCGTAGTAGAGAGGGATTTCCAGAGTAGGATCCCTGATCCTGTGCCCAATCTGCCTGAGGTCCTGGATAGCAGTCAGGAATTAGTGCAGGAGTGTGTGGGATGGGTGGTAAGGACTCAAGAGCAGGGTCCTAAAGGAGGGTTTCCACTCAGACTGAGGGAGAAGAGGGTAGCTGTGGGCATGCGGTAGCGCCAGTACCAACCTCAGTGGTGAGCGGAGAAGGAAGAGGCAGGTTTAAGGAGGGACAGCTAGGAGTGTCCCAGGGAGATGAAAAGAAGGTAGCTATCTGAGGACAAAACCATTCCAGTAACGTCACTGGTTTGTCCCAGTCTAAGAGGGAGCAGGGATTATGGTGAGCAGGAAGACAAGGAAAGGGGTAAGAGTGGCCAGTACTGTCTGAGTTTAGACCCAGGGATGGGGAACTTAGACCCAGAGGTACAGGTATCAGTGAGGATGAAGGAGGATCTGTCCAGCAGGAGAGTGTGTCAGAGTGAGGACAGATGCCTGAGGTTAGGAGTGGTGGGTACAGTCCCCTACATATCAATGTACTCCAGGTGGTGAATACAGAACTGTACCTGTCAGCACACAGAGTGGTCATACAGATGGTAGTATGGGTGGTTTTTCTCTATACAAGTGTGTACAGACTGAGCATCAAGAGGTTAACCAGTTTACTTGGGTGAGGAATGTGAACCCAAACCAGTTTCATAAACACAGTAAAAGAGGAGGTGGTTTTGTAAAAATGTGCAGGGGAATCACATCGTTGAGCAATATGATTTACAATCACCGAACCAAGGGAATGCAGGTGGATATTCATGTCTATCAGAACCGCCTGAGAGTGGACGCAGTAGGAGGTGACCTGTGAGTAACATCCCGTGCGCCAATTTTAAAGGGTGTGGTGTCAGGAAAGTTGTAGTGACTTGGCCAGAATGGGTAACTAGTGGTATTAGTTCTGCAAAGGACCAATAAAAATACCATTCCAACCTGGAACAGTCCTATGTTTAATTACGATTAGTGAAGCATGGAACCAGATCTTCTTTTCCAGAACATTGTGGGACTGAACCGTGCATCTGGAATTCTCTTTCAGCTAGGGGTCTGGTGGGTACTAAGAGGTAATTTTAAGAACAGTCATACATGCAAAAATAATTGTATTTCGGTATTGGAATGAGTAAGATAGAGAAACCAATTTATATTTATGAATGGAACAGAAGGCCCTTCAAAATGATACCCAACATGGAGCCCTTATTCCCTTGCCAAGGCAGAGTTATTAATATCTTGGGAAATATGGATTACACACAGGTCATGTTTGGTATTGGAGGAATTGATAATTAATACTGGAGAGGAATATGTGGTCAAATTCCCAATACAATGTACATATCTACATTTATATGGAATCTGTCTAACTGAGGGGGAATGAATGCTTTTGGCTAGTCGTAAATCTAGACATTGTAGACACTCCCACCTAATGCATACAGGAGTAGGGGTGGTTCCTCAAAAGGTTTAAAAATCATTGTAGCTCCTATAACTTTGTTCATACTAAGGGACATGTAAAAACGTGTATGGACCCATGTTTCTTCCCGCCCCGGGATACAGGACTTCTTCTAGTGAGTAGGGTTTGTGAATATTTTTATCCTTTTTATTTCTAAACTGTTGTACCTATTGTATGTCATTTTATTATAACACTATTTTCTTTATTTTTGTATTATATGCACTGTCCACCTTTTGGAATATAAATCTAAAATTTAATAAGTTTTGTCTTTGATGCTCTAAAAGAACTCAGTTAGCCTCTGATAAGTTTATATGTGGTTAAATGGAATGGAAATGGAATGTTTTGCAGTGTAAATGCTAATTAAATTGTGAGCTGTGTGAAGGACTGATGCTAATTAACCAGTTAGTTGCTGGAGTGAATGGTGTATGTGTTACCATTTATCTGCCAGGACAGGGGTGTGCATAGTCAGTGAGAGTCAAGAGTGTTTTTGGGGCGTCTTTAAGGCCGTAACTATAAGTGATGGCAGCGAGTACAGATTGTGGTCAGATCACGTGCCCAGCGAACTGGCGTTCGTGACACCCTGTTCACAAACCAGAGTCTGTGAGCCCCCCTGTTCACAAACCAGAGTCTGTCAGCCCCCTATTTAAAACCAGAGTATGTCAGCCCTCTGTTTTTAAAACCAGAGTCTGTCAGCCTCCTGTCCACAAAATAGTTTGTCGGCTCTCCTGTTCAAAACCAGAGTCTGTCATCCCCTGTCACAAACCAGAGTCTGTCATCCCTCTGTTCACAAAACCAGAGTCTGTTTCATCCCTCCTGTTCACAAACCAGAGTCTGTCAGCCCCCCTGTTCACAAACCAGAGTCGTCAGCCCCCCGTTCACAAACCAGAGCCTGTCAGCCCCCTGTTCACAAACACAGAGTCTGTCAGCCCCCTGTTCACAAACCAGAGTGAGTTGTCAGCCTCCCTGTTCACAAACCAGAGTCTTTCAGCCCCCCTGTTCACAAACCAGAGTGTGTCAGCCCCTTGTTCACAAACCAGAGTGTGTTAGCCCCCTTGTTCACAAACCAGAGTCTTTCAGCCCTCCTGTTCACAAACCAGAGTCTGTCAGCCCCCTATTAAAACCAGAGTATGTCAGCCCTCCTGTTTTAAAACCAGAGTCTGTCAGCCCTCTGTCCCACAACCAGTCTGTCGGCTCCTGTTCACAAATCAGAGTCTGTCAGCCTCCTGTTCACAAATCCGAGTCTTGTCAGCCCTCCTGTTCACAAACCAGACGTCAGCCTCTGTTCACAAACCAGAGTCTGTCAGCCCTCCTGTTCACAAACCAGAGTCTGTCAGTCAGCCTCCTGTTCAAACCAGAGTCTGTCAGCCCTCCTGTTCACAAACCAGAGTCTGTCAGCCTCCTGTTCACAAACCAGGTTGTCAGCCCTCCTGTTCACAAACCAGAGTCTGTCAGCCCTCTTGTTCACAAACCAGAGTATGTCAGCCCTCTTGTCACAAACCAGAGTCTGTCAGCCCTCCTGTTCACAAACCAGAGTCTGTCAGCCCTCTGTCCACAAACCAGTTTGTCGGCTCTCCTGTTCAAATCAGAGTCTGTCATCCTCCTGTTCACAAACCAGAGTCTGTCAGCTCTCATGTTCACAAACCAGAGTCTGTCAACCCTCTGTTCACAAAACAGAGTCTGTCAGCCCCTGTTCACAAACCAGAGTCTGTCAGCCCTTCTGTTCACAAACGAGAGTCTGTCAGCCCTCCTGTTCACAAACCAGAGTCTGTCAGCCCCCTATTTAAAACCAGAGTATGTCAGCCCTCCTGTTTTTAAAACCAGAGTCTGTCAGCCCTCCTGTCCACAAAATAGTTTGTCGGCTCTCCTGTTCACAAACCAGAGTCTGTCATCCCTCCTGTTCACAAACCAGAGTCTGTCATCCCTCCTGTTCACAAACCAGAGTCTGTCATCCCTCCTGTTCACAAACCAGAGTCTGTCAGCCCCCCGTTCACAAACCAGAGCCTGTCAGCCCCCCTGTTCACAAACCAGAGTCTGTCAGCCCCCCTGTTCACAAACCAGAGTTTGTCAGCCCCCCGTTCACAAACCAGAGTTTGTCAGCCTCCCTGTTCACAAACCAGAGTCTTTCAGCCCCCCTGTTCCAAAACCAGAGTGTGTCAGCCCCCTTGTTCACAAACCAGAGTGTGTTAGCCCCTTGTTCACAAACCAGAGTCTTCAGCCCTCCTGTTCACAAACCAGAGTCTGTCAGCCCCCCTATTTAAAACAAGAGTATGTCAGCCCCCTATTTTTTAAAACCAGAGTCTGTCAGCCCTCCTCTGTCCACAACCAGTCTGTCGGCTCTCCTGTTCACAAATCAGAGTCTGTCAGCCCTCCTGTTCACAAACCAGAGTCTGTCAGCCCTCCTGTTCACAAACCAGAGTCTGTCACCCATCCTGTTCACAACCAGAGTCTGTCAGCCCTCCTGTTCACAAACCAGAGGTCTGTCAGCCCTCCTGTTCCAAACCAGAGTTGTCAGCCCTCCTGTTCACAAACCAGAGTTGTCAGCCCTCCTGTTCACAAACCAGTGAGTCTGTTGCCTCTCCTGTTCACAAACCAGAGTCTGTCAGCCTCCTGTTCAAAAACCAGAGTCTGTCAGCCCTTCTGTTCACAAACCAGAGTCTGTCAGCCCCCCTGTTCACAAACCAGAGTTTGTCAGCCCCCCTGTTCACAAACCAGAGTCTGTCAGCCCCCCTG
>CM033472.1:200597438-200618789 GCA_019447015.1 Hymenochirus boettgeri | reverse complement strand
AGCATTTTACGTCAGCCCCTTGGTCAAAAACAAAGTCTGGAGCCCTCCTGTTCAAAAACCAGAGTCTGTCAGCCATCCTGTTACAATCAGCGTCTGTCAGCCCTCATGTTCACAAACGTCGTTCAGCCCCCTGTTCACAAACCAGCGTCTGTAGCCCATATGTTTACAATTCAGAGTCTGTAGCCTCCTGTTCAAAAAACAGTCTTTCAGCCCCCTGTTCCAACCAGAGTCTTTTAGCCGCTGTTCACCAACCAGAGGGGGTCTGTCAGCCCTCCTGTTCACAAACCAGAGGTTGTCAGCCCTCCTATTCTCAAACCAGAGTCTGTCAGCCCTCCTATTCTCAAACAAGAGTCTGTCAGCCCTCTGTTCACAAACCAGAGTTTGCAAGCCCCCCTATTGGGGGTTCCCATGAGTGGGACGAAAGAGTCAGGGGCCAACTATGTGTGTATTTGTTATTGATTCCTTAAGCAACGCTCGCTTGGTCTCTCTGGTTACCTGCATCTCCCCTCATAAAAAACTAATGAGGGTGAAGTAATACAGGTAACCACTCTCCTGAATCCTGTTGGAAGGGATTTTACCTACAACTATTATTCTGACTATAAGCTATGTATGGTTCTGCTTTTAATGAAGATGTGATTATTTTTGCACGTTCTTTATCTTAGGACCCAGACTAGGGATTATTAAGTGGTTAATGCAATAGTTAAAGCAATGAGTGCTCCTAGGGACGACCATTTAAACTGTGTTTGATGTAAACTTAAGTAGGTGGAGAGGTTTCTCCCACCTGTTACATAAACAGGGCATGTTTTGGAAATTCACTAGTTAATTACCTTCTCCCTTCTTGATCGCTGTTTGTTGCAGATTTTTCAGCTGCCACTTATCCATGACAAGAATTTTTTAAATGTGTGATTTTGATTTTTTTAATGCGCATAGGTCAATAAAGGATTTCTAAGTTTTAATTTTATTAGTGGTATCTGGACTGTGCCATTAAGTGTGATAAACTCAAGAGGGGGCTACTATCTAGGTCTCGTTTTGGTCAATATTATTTTTTATCCCAGTTATCAACTTTGCACACTAGCTGCTAGCTGTGCATCACACGTCCTTTGTTTTGTACACAAACCAAGGTCTGTCAGCCCCCTGTTCACAACCAGGTATGTCAGCCCTCCTGTTCACAAACCAGGTCTGTCAGGCCCTCCTGATTCACAAAACAGAGTTGTCCAGCCCCCTGTTCCACAAACCAGAGTCTGTCAGCCCTCTGTTCCCCCACCCCAAACAGAGTCTGTAGACGTCCTGTTCACAAACCAGAGTCTGTCAGGCACCCTGTTCACAAACAGAGTTCTTGTCAGCCCTCCTGTTCCAAACCAGCGTCTGTCAGCCCCCCTGTTCACAAACCAGAGTCTCAGTCCCCCTGTGCACAACAGAGTCTGTTCAGAGCCCCTGTTACGTCTGTCAGCCCCCTGTTACAAACCAGATGCTGTAGACCTCCTGTTCACAACCAGGGTCTGTCAGCCCCCCTGTTCACAAGCCAGAGTATGTCAGCACCCCTATTAAAACCAGTTCTGTAGCCTCCTTTTCAAAACCAAGAGTCTGTCAGCCCTCATGTTCACAAACCAGTCTGTCAGGCTCTCCTGTTCACAAACCAGAGTCTGTCAGCCCTTCTGTTCACAAACCAGAGTCTGTCAGCCCCATGTTCACAAACCATAGTCAGGCCGGTTCCCCCTGTTCACAAAACCAGAGTCTGTCGCCCCCCTGTTCAAAAACTAGAGTCTGCAACCCCCTGTTCACAACAGAGCGGTACCGCCCCCTGTTCCACAAACCAGCTGTCAGCCCCCTATTTAAAGCCGGAGTATATCACCCCACTGTTCACCAAACCAGAGTCGGTCAGCCCCCCTGTTCAAAACCAGAGGTCTGAAAGCCCACCTGTTCACAAACCAGAGTCTGTCAGCCCCCCTGTTCACAAACTAGAGTCTGTCAACCCCCTTGGTTCACAAAAACAGAGGCTGTCGCCCCCCTGTTCACAAACCAGAGTCGTCAGCCCCCCTGTTCCAAAACAGCAGTTCTGTCAAGCCCATGTCTGTTCACCAAACCACGAGTTCTGTACACACCCCCCTGTTACAAAAACCCAGAGTCTGGTCAAAGTCACCCGGTTCACAAACCAGAGTCTGTCACCCCGCGCCGGGTACATCCCTGTTCAACCATCGTCAGCTCACACTGTCAGCACCTGTTCACAAACCAGGGCTCGTAAGCCTTCCTGTTCACAAACCGAGGGGGAATGTCACCCCCGTTCAACAAGCCGAGTCTGTTCAGCCCCCCTATGTTGAAAATCCAGAGTCTGTCAGCCCTCCTTTTCAAAACCAGAGTGTCAGCCCTACTGTTACAAAACCAGTCTGTCAGTTCTCATGTTCACAAACCAGAGTCTGTCAGCCTTCTGTTCACAAAACCAGAGTCTGTCAGCCCCCCTGGTTCACAAAAACCATAGTCAGGCAATCACCCTGTTCACCAAAACAGGGAGTCTGTCAGCCCCCTGTTCACAAAAAACTAGAGTCTGTCAACCCCCCTTGTTCACAAACCCAGGTCTGAAGGCCCCCCCTTGTCACAAACCAAGTCTGTCAAGCCCCCCTATTTAAAGCCGGAGTATCAAGCCCCCCTGTTCACAACCAGCGTCTGTCAGCCCCCTGTTCACAAAACCAGAGTCTGACAGCCCACCTGTTCCCCACAAACCAGAGGTTCAGCCCCCTGTCCCAAACTAGAGTTGTCAAACCCCCTTGTTCACAAACCAGAGAGTATGTCAGGCCCCTCCTGTTCACAAACCAGAGTCTGTTCAGCCCCCCACTGTCCCACAAAGCAGTCTGTCAGACGTCCTGTTCAACCAACCGAGTCTGTAAGGCCCCCCTGTTCACACCCAGGTTGTCAGCCCTCCTGTTCACCAAAACCAGGTCTGCAGCCCCCCTACCTGCTTCACAAACCAGAGTCTGTCAGTCCCCCTGTCACAAAAACCAGAGTCTGTCAGCCCCCCTGGTTCACATCTGTCAGCCACCCTGTTCACAAAACCAGAGGTCTGTCAGCCCTCCGTCAAAACCAGAGGGGACTGTCAGCCCCCTGTTCACAAGCCCAGAGTTCTGTCAGCCCCCCTATTTAAAACCAGAGGTCATGTCAGCCCTCCTTTCAAAACAGAGGTCTGTCAAGACACTACTGTTACAAACCCAGTCTGTCAGTTCTTCCTGTTCACAACCCAGAGTTTGTTCAGCCCTTTTTCACCAAACCAGGAGTCTGTCAGGCCACCCTTTCACAAACCAGAGTCTGTCAGCCCCTGTTCACAACCAGAGTCTGTCAGCCCTCCTGTTCACAAACCAGAGTCTGTCAGCCCAGTTCACAACAGAGTCTGTCAGGCCCTCCTGGTTCACAAACCCAGAGTCTGGTTAACGAGGTCGCAGGCCCCTTAGGTTCACCAAACCAGAGTCTGTCAGCCCCCTGTTCACAAACCAGAGTATGTCAGCCACCCTGTTTACGAACCAGAGTCTTGACCTCCTACGCGATCGCGCCCCCTGTCACAAACCAGGTAGGTCTCAGTTCCCCTGTTCACAAGCAGAGTCTGTCAAGCGCACCCTTATTTTAAACCAGAGTTTGTCAGCACCTCCATTTTCAAAACCAGGAGTCTGTCAGCCCCATGTTCAAAAACCAGTCTGTCAGCTTTCTGGTTCACCAAACCCGAGTCTGTCAGCCACTTCGTTTCACAAACAGAGTCTGTCAGCCCCTGTTCACCAAACCAGAGTCTGTCAGCCCCCCTTTTCACAAATAGAGGCTGTTCTAACCCCCTGTTCACAAAACCAGAGTCTGTCAAGGCCCCCCCCCTGTCACAAACCAGACGTCTGTGTCACTCCTTATTTAAAGCCGGAGCTATATTCAGCCCCCTGTTCACAAAACCAAGAAGTCTGTCAGCACCCCTGTTTCACAAAAACCAGAGTCTGTCAGGCCCCCTGTTCACAAACCAGTCGTCAGAAGTCTGTTCACAAACCCAAGAGTCTGTCAGCCCCCTGTTACAACCCAGAGTCTGTCAGCCCCCCGGTTCACAACCAGAAGTCTGTCAGCCCCCCCCCTGTTCACCAAAACAGAGTTGTCAGTCCCCCTAGTTAAAAACCAGGAGTCGGTCAGCCCCCTGTTCACCCAACCAGAGTCTGTAAGCCCCCTGTTCACAAACCAGGGAGTCTGTGAGCCCCCTATTAAAGCGGGGTATTGCAGGCCCCCCATGTTCACAAACCAAAGTATGTCAGCCCCCCTGTTCACAACCCAGAATTCTGTCCGCTCTCCTGCACAAACCAGGTCTGTCAGCCCCAGTGTTCACAAAAACAGAGTTCTGTCAGTCCCCTGTTCACAAACCAGAGATCTGTCAGCCCCCCTGTTCCACGTCTGTCAGCCCCCCTTGTTCAAAAACAGAGCGTGTCAGCCCTCCTGTTCACAAAACCAGAGGGTCTGTCAGCCCCCCTTGGTCACAAGCCAGGAGTCTGTCAGCCCCCCATTTAAAAACCAGAGTCTATCAGCCCCCCTGTTTCAAAACCAGAGTCTGTCAGCCCCCTGTTTACAACCAGAGTCTGTCAGTCCCCCTGTTCACCAAACCAAGAGTCTGTCAGCCCCCCTGTTTCACGTCGTCAGCCCCCTGTTCACAAAAGAGGCTGTCAGCCTCCTTGTCCCAAACCAGAGTCTGTCAGCCCCCCTGTTCACAAAACCAGGAGTTGTCGCCCCCCCTGTCAGGAAGAAGTGTGTAGTGAACTTTGCAATGAATGGGTTAACTTAGTGGTATTATTCTTGCAAAGGACATTAAAAATACCCCCCATTCCACCCTGGAACAGTCCTTTGTTTATATTGACGATTAGTGAAAGAATGGAAACCAGATTTCTTTTCCAGGACCAAGTGGGGACGAACCATGCATTCTGGAATTCTCTTTGCTAGGGGTTGGTGGGTACTAAGAGCGCAATTTTAAGAACAGTCATACCTGCAAAAATAATTGATTTCGGTATTGGAATGTGAAGATAAGAAACCAATATTATATTTATGGGCAATGGAAACAGAAGGCCCTCAAAATGATAACCAACATGGAGCCCTATTCCCTTGGTGCAAGGCGGAGTTGATTAATATTTGGGAAAAATGGATTACACACAGGGTCCATGTTTGGGTATGGAGGAATGTAATTACATACTGGGAGAGGAATATGTGGTTCAATATACCAATACAATGTTACATATCATACATTTAGGGAATTTGTTAACTGAGGGGGAATGAATGTTTTGGCTAGGTTTGTAAAATCTAGAATTGCTAGACACTCCACCCTCATGCATACCAGGCAGTAGGGTGGTTTATCAAAAGGTTTTAAAAAAAAATCATTGTCGTTCCTATAAACTTTGTTCTTACTAAGGGGACGTGCTAAAAATGTGTGTATGGACCCGATGTTTCTTCCGCCCCAGGATACAGGGACTTCTTCAGTGGAGTAGGGTCTGTGAATATTTTTATCCTTTTTATTTCTATAAAACTGTTGTGACATTTGTATGTCTTTTTTATAACACCCATTTCTTTTATTTTTGTTTATGATGCAACTGGGTCACCTTTTGGAATACTTAAATCTAAAAAATTAATTAAGTTTTTGTCTTTTGATGCTCTAAAAGAACTCAGTTTAGCCTCTGTAAGTTTATATGTGGTTAAATGCGAATGGAAAATGGATGTTTTGCAGTGTAAATGTAAATAATCTGTGGACTGCTTGTGAGGACTGATGCTAATAAACCGTTAGTTGCTGGAGGAATGGTGTAGTGTAACCATATTTAGCTGGCAGGACGCGAGGGAGTGTGCATAGCGGTGAGAGCAAGAGTGGTTTTTTGGGGTTTTGTCTTAAAGGCCGTAACTTAAAGTGGTGGCAGGCAAATACAGTTTGATTGGTCAGCCCATTTGCCAGGAAACTGGCTTCGTGACACCCTGTTCACAACCGAGGTTGTCAGCCCCCCATGTTCACAACCAGGAGGTCGTCAGCCCCCCTATTAAAACCAGGGGAGTATGTCAGCCCCCCTGTTTTCAAAAACCAGAGGTTCTGTCAGCCCCTGTTCAAACCAGAGTCTGTCAGCACCCTGTTCACAAACCAGAGGTTGTCAAGCCCCCCTGTTACCAAAACCAGAGTCTGTCAGCCCCACGTTCACAAAACAGGAGTCTTGTCAGCCCCCTGTCACAAAACAGAGGTCTGTCAGCCCCCAGTTCTCCACAAACCAGGTCTGTCAGCCCCCCTGTCACAAACCAGAGTCTGTCAGCCCCCCTGTCAGGAAAGTGTGTAGGGACTTTGCAAGAATGGGTTAACTAGTGGTATTAGTTCTTGCAAAGGGACCCTAAAAATACCATTCCACCCTGGAAAACAGTTCCTATTGTTTATATTACGATTAGTGAAGCATGGAACCAGATCTTCTTTTCCAGACAATGAGGGACCGAACCGTGCATCTGGAATTCTCTTCTGCTAGGGGTCTGGGTGGTCTACTAAGAGGTCATTTTAAGAACAGTCATACAGTGCAAAATAATTGTATTTCGGTATTGGAATGTGTAAGATAGAAACCAATTTATATTATGAATGGAACAGAAGGCTCTTCAAAATGATACCCAACTGGAGCCCTTATTCCCTTGGCAAATGCGAGTTATTAATATCTTGGGAAATTGGATTACACCACGGTCATGTTTGGATTGGAGAATTGATAATTAATACAGGAGAGGAATATGTGGTCAATATCCCAATACAATGTACATATCTACATTTTATATGGAATCTGTCAACTGAGGGGGAATGAATGCTTTTGGATAGTCGTAAAATCTAGACATTTGCGAGGCACTCCCACCTCATGCATACAGGAGTATGGGTGTGGTTCATCAAAAGGTTTAAAAAATCATTGTAGCTCCTATAACTTGTTCATACTAAGGGGACATGCTAAAAAACATGTGTATGGACCGGTGTTTCTTCCCCCCCCCCGGGTACAGGAATTCTTAGTGAGTAGGGTCTGTGAATATTTTATTCCTTCTATGTCTATAACTGTTGTACCTATTGTATGTCATTTATTATAACACTATTTTCTTTTATTTTTGTATTAGTGCACTGTCCACGTTTGGAATATTAAATCTAAAATTTAATAAGTTTTGTCTTTGATGCTCTAAAAGAACTCAGTGTAGCCTCTGATAAGTTTATATGTAGTTGAATGGAATGGAAATGGAATGTTTTGCAGTGTAAATGCTAATTAACTCTGTGATGCTGTGGAAGGATGAGCTAATTAACCAGTTAGTTGCTGGAGTGAATGTGTGTAGTGTTAACCATTTAGCTGCCAGGGACAGGGGTGTGCATAGTCAGTGAGAGTCAAGAGTGGTTGTTTGGGGCGTCTTTAGCCGTAACTTAAAGTGGGGCAGAGAGTACAGATTGATGGTCAGATCACGTGCAGCGAACTGTTGCCAGTCCACAAACCAGAGTCTGTCAGCCCCCTGTTCACAAACCCGAGTCGTCAGCCCCCCGTCACAAACCAGAGTCTGTCAGCCCCTGTTCAAAACCCGAGTCTGTCAGCCCCTGTTCCAGAAAACCAGAGTGTGTCAGCCCCTGTTCAAAACCAGAGTGTGTCAGCCCCTGTTCACAAACCAGAGTTGTCAGGCCCCCCTGTTCACAAACCAGAGTCTGTCAGCCCCCTGTTCACAAACCAGAGTGCTGTCAGCCCCCCTGTTCACAAACCAGAGTTGTCAGCCCCCTGTTCACAAACAGAGTCTGTCAGCACCCCTGTTCACCCCCAAACCAGAGTGTGTCAGCCCCCCGATGTTCACAAACCAGAGTGTGCTCAGCCCCCCTGTTCACAAACCAGGAGTGTGTCAGGCCCCCCTGTTCACAAAACCAGAGTTTTCAGCCCCCCTGTTCACAAACCAGGTGTGTCAGCCCCCGTTCACCCAGTGTGTCAGCCCACTGTTCACAAACCAGAGTGTGTCGCCCCCCGTTCCAAACAGAGTTGTCAGCCCACCCTGTTCACAAAACACAGTCGTCCTCTTGACTGTCAGCCACCTGTTCACAAAACCAGAGTGTCGCCCTGTCACAAACCAGAGTGTCAGCCCCCTGTTCAACAAACAGAGTCTGTCAGCCCCCCTGTTAAAAAACCAGTTGTCAGACACTGTTCACAAACCAGAGTCTGTCAGCCCCTGTTCACAACCAGAGTTTGTCAGCCTCCTGTTCACAAACCAGAGTCCATTGTCAGCCCCCTGTTCACAAACCAGAGTCTGTCAGCTCCCCCTGTTCCACAAACCAGTCTGTCAGCCCCCTGTCACGTTGTCAGCCCCTGTTCACAAACCAGAGTCTGTCAGCCCTCTGTTCACAAACCAGAGTTGTCAGCCCCCCTGTTCACAAACCAGAGTCTGTCAGCCCCCCTGTTTAACAAACCAGCGTCTGTCAGCCCTCCTGTTTCAAAAGCCGATCTGTCAAACAGCCCTCCTGTTCACAAACCAGAGTCTTTTCAGCTCCTGTTCACAAACAGAGTAGTCAGCCCTTCCGTTCCACAAACAGAGTCTTGCAGTCCCTTCAGTTTTTAAAACCAGAGTCTGTCAGCCCCCCTTGTCACAAAACCAGTTGTCAGCCCCCTGTTCACAAACCAGAGTCTGTTCAGCCCCCTGTTCACAAACCGGAGTCTGGTCAGCCCCACCTTCAAAACCAGAGTCTGTCAGCCTCCCTCACAAACCAGAGTCTGTCAGCCCCCCTTGTTCACAAAACCGAGTCTGTTAACACCCGTTCACAAACCAGAGCTGTAGTAGCCCCCCGTCACAAACCACGAGTCTGTCAGCCCCCTGTTCACAAACCAGAGTCTTGTCAGCCCCTGTTCACAAACCAGAGGTCTGTCAGCCCCCTGTTCACAAACCAGAGTCTTTCAGCCCCCCTGTTCACAAACGAGGTCGTCAGCCCCCTGTCACAAATCAGGAGTCTCGCCCCCTGTTCACAAAAACCGTCTGTCAGACCCCCTGTTCACGTTTGTCAGCCCTCCTGTTCACAAACCAGAGTTGTCAGCCCCCCTGTTCACAACCAGGGTTCAGCCCCCCTATTTAAAAACCAGAGTCTGTCAGCCCATCCTTTCCAAACAGCGGAGTCTGTCAGCCCTCCTGTTCACAAACCAGTCTCAGGCTCTCCGTTCACAAACAGAGTCTCTGCTCTAGTCGCCCCTTCACGTTGTCCAAACAAGAGTCTTGTCAGCCCCCTGTTCCACAAACCAGAGTCTGTCAGACCCCCCATGTTCACAAACCAGAGTCTGTCAGCCCCCGGTCAAAACCAGAGTCTGTCAGCCCCCCTGTTCACAAACCAGAAGTTCAGCCTCCCCCTGTCACAAGAAACAGAGTTGTCAGCACCCCTGTTCACAAACCAGAGTCTGTCAGCCCCCCTGTTCACAAACCAGAGGGTCAGCGCCCTCCTGTTCACAAAACCAGAGTCTGTGTCAGCCCCCCTGTTCACAAACCAGAGTCTGTCAGCCCTCTGTCACAAACCAGAGTCTGTCACCCCCTGTTCAAAACCAGAGTCTTGTAGCCCTGTTCACAAACCGAGCACTCAGCCCCCTGTTCACAAACCAGAGTTCAGTCCCCCTGTTCACCAAACACGTCTGTCGTCAGCAGTTCGCCTTATTCTGTTTTCCCACACCTTGTTTGTTCATTGTCTCCCCCCAGTGATGTATCACCAAAATCCAGAGTTCTGTCGCCCTTCCTGCCCTTGTCACACAACATCATGAGTTATGTCAGCCCCCCGGTTCACTCCATAAACTTAAGGTGTGGGGGGGTGAAAACCGCTGTGTCACGCCCTCCACTGGTCACAATACCAGAGTGGTGTGTAGTTCACCCCCCCCCTGCTTCGCTCTAATAAATTCCAGGGTGTGTCATGCCCCCCCCCTGTTCACAAATTCCAGACGTTGTGTCTAGCCCCCCCCCTGTTTTTTTTTTCCAACCAGAGTGTGTCAGCCACCATCTGTTCACAATGTACCAGGAGTGTTGTCAGCCCCCCCTGTCACCCACAACAGAGTGCTGTCAGCCCCCTTAGTGTCTCCAATTTTTTATCAGAGCTGTGTCAGCCCCCCTGTCACAAACCGATTGATGTGTAAGCCCCCTGTCAATATTACCAGAGTCTGTCCTAGCCCCCCCCTCCGTTCCCACCCCCCCCCACCCTTCTCCCCTTAACCTCCCCCCCCACCCTACCCAGTCATGTCAGACGTCCTGTTCCATAAACCGAGTCTCGTCAGCCCCCCTGTTTCATCATCCATCCAATTTTTGGACAGCTATAGTTTGGGTTTAGAGTCAGCCCACCTCAGACTACTCCTGCGAGTCACCATCATCCTCAATCTTTTTTTCCTACCCCGCTACCGTTTACCTATCCATGTCCACTATTCTGGCTGCATCCCCCACTATACCCAGTAGGTGTCCCAGATCCAGTTTCGTCCTTCCTTGTCTCCCTCTCTATTGTCACACTAGCTGTCTGGTTCACAGCCTTCTTTCTTGTCCCCCACCCTGTGTCATGTTGTCCTTTCTGGTGTAAGCCCCACCTCCTTTTGCTCTCACTGTTCTTTGCTTCACTCCAATCCATTTTGTTTCAGCCCCTTTCCCTGTGTATAGTATACCTATTCCCTCTGTTCTATCTGCTACCACCCCATCTACTTTCATGCTTAGCGTTCTGTCAGCATACCCTCCTTGTTCATCAAGCCAGGGCTCCCCTGTCTTTTCCAGCTCCCATCTATCTTCCCTATAAACCATTAGTCTGTTCAGCCCTTACCTTTCCAAAACCGGAGTTTGTCCCCATCTTTCAGCCATCCGTTCACAAACTTTCAGTTCTGCCCTCACCTGTCTCTGGTGAACAATTACACACCCGAGTCAGTTTGTCAGCCTTTGTGCACAAACAGAGTTTCTGTCTTTTTAGGTCTTTCACCCTCCATTTTCCTATTAACCTAGAGTCTGTCAGCCCCCCTGTCACAAACCAGAGTCTTCAGCCCCCCTGTTCACAAACAGAGTACGTCAGCCCCATGTTCACAAACCAGAGTCTGTCAGGACCCCCCTGTTCACAAAACCAGGTCTTGGTTCCCACCCGCCCCCCTGTTCACTAAACCAGCAGTTTTCTGTCTTGCCCCCCTATTGACCCCCCCTGTTCACAAACCATAGAGTGTGTCAGCCTTACCTTGGTCACAAAAACCATTTTTTTTTTGAGCCTCCTTTTTTGTTTTTTCCCCTCGTCAAGCACCAACTGTTCTACAAACATAGAGTGTGTCAGCCGACTCCTATGTTCACAAACAGTCCCCCAGTGCTGTCCGTATTATGTCCCCCCTGTTTTCCCACACAACCCACTTCTTTTTTCATTCAGTTTTCCACGGCTGTTTTTTAGCCCCATGTTCATCACAAATTTTTACCGACAGTTGTGTCCCCAGACGTCATCCATTTTTGTGTTTTTCACAAACCAGAGTCTGTCAGCCCCCTGTTCACCAACCAGAGTCTTGTAGCCATCCGTTAGCACACAATTAACAGCGTCCGTCAGGACCCCATGTTCACATAACTCAGCGTCTCATGCTCCCCCATCCCGCGGTTCACAAACCCCAGTCTGTTCAGCGCCCCTGTCCTCACGTTTTTGTAGAGTCTTCTACTCTTTTCCTGCCTTCTTCCATTTTCCACAACCACGTCAGGCGTTTTTACTCCCCGTCTTAGCCCTTACCTGTTTTTCTTCTCCCTACAAATCAGAGTCTGTCAGCACTCCTGTTTCACAAACCAGATGTCGTCAGTCTCCTCTCCCTGTTTTCACCAGTTTTTTTTCCCCAAACGTGTTCTGTTAGATGACCCCCTCCATCCCTTAAAAAACCAGGACCCCCCCCCCAGTTTATTTTTTTGTTCCCAATTTCGCCCCGCCTTTCTCAGTTAAACCCGGCCGGTTCTTGTTTCAGTTCCTCCTGTTCACAACACCAGTCGTCATGCTTTACTGTTCACTAAACCAGTTCCTAGCTCTTCATGCCCTTCTGTTCACAACACAGCAGTCCTGTCAGTCCCTCTATTTAAAACCAGAGTTCTTTTGTCAGCACTTTTCCATCCCATGTTACATTTTCAAACCAGATTTGCCTTTCCGTTTTTCTTATTCGCCCCCTACCATTGCCTCTTCTACAATTATCTCTCCGCCCACCAGTTTCGGTATAGTCCCCCCCCTCCGTTGTTCATTCTCCAACCCACCAGAGTCCTTCACGCCCACCCCTGTTGTGTAACAATTATACCAGAGTCTGTCCTCGCCGCCCCCCATGTTTTCTTTTACAAACCAGACGTATTCGTCAATTGCCCCCTGTCAGGAAAGTTGTGTAGTGAGATTGGCAAGAATGGGTTAAACTAGTGGTCTTACTTCACCTTCTTGCAAAGAACCCAATATTTAAAATTTATATTTTCCATTCCCACCATTTCCCTGGAACTTCCTTTCCTAGCCCCTCCGTTTATCATTCGACCAAGATGTTAAGCATGGATTACAAGATCTCCTTTTTCAAGAACTTTCTTTTTTTCCAACTGCTTGGTTTTTCGTGCCCCCCCCCCTTTTATTTTGAATCACACTGTTGATATTGTCTTTGCGACATGTTGTCCTCATTAAGCTAGGGTTTCTTGTGTGTCCCCGGTACTAATTGAGTGTTCATTTTTAATGGACAGTCTTACAGCAAAACCTGATCCCCTATTGTTCCTTATTTTTTTCTTTTTTTTGTTGTATTTTGGATGTGTGTAATTGGCCCCCGACCTTTTTTTTATGATTATACCAATCATTATATTATGAATGGGAACCACGAACCCTGTGCCCTTTAAAATAAATTATCCACATTAACCTCGGATTTGCCCGATTTGTCCGTGCTCAATTGGGCGTTGTGATCGTATTAATATCTTACGGCAAATATGGATTACTATTTATATCCCCCCTTTTCCTGGTATCTTTACCTGTTCCCTTGGTTTTATTTGGAGGATTATTGATAATTAATATGGAGATGGTTTTTATCATATTCCCTCGCCTTTTTTGGTCTATACTCATCACCTCATAATTAATGTACATATCTTACATTGTTTATATGGAATCCTAACTGAGGGGGATGAAGTGCCTTCCCTTCGTTGTCTCGACCCCGTTGTTTTTGTTACCCCTATCCCCATTTTACCCCGTGATTTTCACTTTATTCCCCTCTGCTGAGGATTTTACCCCCTCATTTTTTACTTCCCCACATTTAATTTCTATTGTTGCCATTATTATACAGGATGTATCTGGTTTTGGTGGTTCCATCACACATGTCGCCTCTTTTTTACATTCCAATACCTATTGTGTTCTAGCCCCTCACCTAACTTTTTTCCACTATTTTTACCAGGTCGCCGAACATGCCTTTATTATAATACTGTTCCCCTTCTTTTTTTAAGTCTCCCATTGGACTTGATGTTTATTGTTCTTTACTTCCCGCCCGTTGTGACTACATGCACTTTCTTCTCCGTTACGTTGCGTGTGGTCTGTTGGAATATTTGTTTTATTCCTTTTTAGTTTTTCTCATCACAGAGATGTCTGTAACCTTATTGGATGGATATGTATCTATAACACCCATTTTCTTTTATTTTTGAGTATATGGCACTGTCCACCTTTTGGAATATTAAATCTAAATTAAGTAGTTTGTTGTCTTTGATGTCAAAACGACACACTCGTTTAGCCCTCCTGATTAAGTTTTATAATGGCGTTTGATTTTTTTTTAGGTGGATTTGTTGCAGTGTTACAACCTGCGAATGTTATATACTCTGTGTGATCCCACCGCGACCTCTTTTGTGTAAGGGAATGATGCTAATTATTTTTTTATTAAAATATCCTTCTTTTCCTCCTTTTGTTTCTTTTCTCCTATTGTTTTCTTTCTCCGCTTACCGTTTTGCATTTCCCCTTAGAATGGTGTTAGCTGGCTTAACCATTTAGCTTTGCCCACAGGCCACGGGGTGTTGCATAGTCAGTGACGGTGGTGTTTGGGGCGTCTTTAAGGCGTATACATTAAAGCTGGTTGGCAAGCGTCTGTACTAGATCTTGATTGTCAGATTACGTGCCCAGCGATTAACTGGTGTCGTTCGTGACAACTTTTGCCCTCCTTCCTCTTTGGCAATTTTTTTTGTACGTCCCCCGTGGCGTACTATTAATTTATTCCCTCTCAGTTTTACTTTGTTAGAGCTATTACGTGCTTGGATTACAAGTACCTTCGTAACCCGTAGGTTTCTTCCTTGACCTAAAGACATCTTTTTTTTTTTTTTTACTCGCTTATATTGTTCCGACAGTGCGAGTGCTACCTGACACGTTCTTTTCTAAAGCGACCACACACTGTTTCCTTATGTTGCCATGATCCATTACTGGTGTGTTTAAAAGACATCTACGTACCCCACAATTCACTTTAGTCTCCCCCCTATTTTTGTTTTTTTTATTTCCCCTCACCTTTCTTCCCCTAAGTTCCCTCTGTTTTTTTCTGTTTCTTATCCTTTTACCTCTGCCATAGGTTATTTGTTTGTGAGTGATGGCACACCTTTTATCAAGAGACAAAACCAAGGAGTGTCCTTGATCAACCCTTTATTTTGTGAGGAATTTTTTCCCTCCCAGATCTTTCCCTTGGTGTATGACTTTGTCCTTGCGATGACCATACCATGTTCCCCACTTTTGTTCAGCTGTGATTGTATGCCGGCACTTGTTCGTTTTTTTAGCAGAGTTTGAACACGTTCGTTTTCCCGCATGCTAGACCCACACCTCACACACATATCTCTGGTAGTGCGGGAAGGCAATGTGGATTTAGCTATCCCAGAGAGGACTGTTACCACCTCTGATTTCTTCTACAGATCATTGGTAATATACAGTGTAAGGAAGGATTATTTTCTTTATACTTCTTCCTGCAAAAGGATTTACAATTGTTGGGTTCAGATGACCCTCAGCTACGTCTTACATTGTTTTGGAGCATCAGGAGAGGGAAGCAGATGCGCAGGCACGGCACAAAGGAAATGGAAGCAGGCCGAACGGCAAGCAGAACCGTGCATTTTCAACTGGAGTTGGCAAGCTCCAGCACCAGACCCAGTCTCCACAGTCCAGTGAGTCCAAAGAGGGTCCGTTTGCTTGCATGGTTCACCCAAGTTTCCTGTCATGGACAATGATAGCCAATTTGGGACACTCTTTGTTGAGTTTTTGAAAAGTGCTGCAGACCAGTATCAGTTGCCACAGGAGCAGTGGGCAAGATACTTGACACCTGGATTAAAAAAGGCCTTAGATGCCTTTGTTGAACTACTACCAGAGCTTGATGGGGACTATGATGCTTTGAAACAGGCTGATTAAGAAGTTTAACCTCACGCCAGAGTGTATCGCAAAACGTTTGGGCATTGCAGAGAGGTCCCACTGACAGCTACTCAGATGTTGTGAGTAATCTGAGACCAGTTTTCGCCAGTGGATTAAAAGGACTGTCTGTTACCAAATTTGAGGAGCTGGAGGATCTTATGGTAATAGACCAGTCCTTAATATCTGTCCTGGAGATGTGCAAAAGTTGTATTGGATCGGGAGCCAAAAACAGCGCAAAAAGCAGCAGAAGTCGCAGACCACGATGCAGCCAACAGGTCCAACTCTACAAAGATCACCAAGCTGGAAGGATCGCCACCACAGGGGAAACAGCACTGCAGAATGTCAAGGGCTGGTGAGAGTTTGTCTGAAAGGCCCAGTGTGAGCGGAAACCATGGAGATATACACGCCGATGTTTTATATGTAACCAGACGGGATATTTAATAGGTTCCTGTCCAGAAGAAGGGACCAGTGTCACCTGTCAATCCAGTGGTAATGCTGTATTGGTAAAACAGAGAATTTATATCATCATATGCAGACTGTGACTGTGGGAGTAAAGTTACCCAGGGGTTACGGGACTCGGGAGCTAACTTGTCTCTGGTGCGTCCAGAGATGATTACTTTGGGGACATTATTCCTGGGAAGACTTTTTTGGTAAAGGGAGGGGGTGGGAGTCATCCACGGGTGCCTGTGGCTAAGGTTTACTTGGATTGGGGTGTGGGGAGAGGTCTGAGGGTAGTGGGGATACCAATGAAATTCCTGTCGATGTGTTACTGGGGAATGATTTGGGGAGAAGGACTCTGCTTTGTGCCAAATGATCCGGTCTCACGAAGTCCAGCCGCGCTGGAGTGTGACTACCACTGCAATCAGTAAAGGGAACAGGTAACAAGGGTCAAAGTAACTGGGAGGGAGGGTGAGAGACCGGAGCAGATGTCGTCAGTGCCAGAACCAGTATTGTCTAACTGTGTGAATGGAGAGAGGGGATCCCCCAGTTCACTCCTGGTAGAGTCAGGTATATTACTGTAGGTAGGGATTGTCATAGTAGCTGGGAGGGAGGGCTGAGAGACCAGAGCAGGTGTCAGTCAGCGCCAGAACCAGTGCTGTCTACATGTGTGAATGTAGAGAGGGAGAAAAGGTATCCCCAGGGTGATGTTCTGGGTAAAGTACCGTAGTAGAGAGGGATTTCCAGAGTAGGATCCCTGATCCTGTGCCCAATCTGCCTGAGGTCCTGGATAGCAGTCAGGATTAGTGCAGGAGTGTGTGGGAGGTGGTAAGGACTCAGAGCAGGGTCCTAAAGGGGTTTCCACTCAGACTGAGGAGAAGAGGGTAGCTGTGGGCATGCGGTAGCGCCAGTACCAACCTCATGGTGAGCGGAGAAGGAAGAGCAAGGTTTAAGGAGGGACAGCTAGGGTGTCCCAGGTAGATGAAAAGAAGGTAGCTTCCCTGAGGACAAAACCATTCGTAACAGTCACTGGTTTGTCCCAGTCTAGAGGGAGCAGGGATATGGTGAGCAGAAGACAAGGAAAGGGGTAAGAGTGGCCAGTATTGTCTGAGTTTAGACCCAGGGGATGGGGAACTTTAGACCCAGAGGATACAGGTATCAGTGAGGATGAAGGAGGATCTGTCAGCCGGAGAGTGTGTCAGAGTGAGGACAGATGCCTGAGGTTAGGGTGGCTGGGTACAGTCCCCTACATATCAATGTACTCCAGGTGGTGAATACAGAACTGTACCTGTCAGCACACAGAGTGGTCAACAGATGGTAGTATGGGTGGTTTTCTCTCTATATCAAAGTGTGTACAGACTGAGCATCAAGAGGTTAACCAGTTTACTTGGGTGAGTGAATGTGAACCCAAACCCAGTTCTCATAACCACAGTAAAAGAGGATGGTGGTTTGTAAAAATGTGCAGGTGGAATCACATCGTGAGCAATATGATTTACATTCACCGAACCAAGGGAATGCAGGTGGATATTCATGTCTATCAGAACGCCTGAGAGTGGACGCAGTAGGAGGTGACCTGTGAGTAACATCCGTGCGCCCAATTTTAAAGGGTGTGGTGTCAGGAAAGTGGTAGTGACTTGGAAGAATGGGTTAACTAGTGGTATTAGTTCTTGCAAAGGACCAATAAAAATACCATTTCAACCTGGAACAGTCCTATTGTTTATATTACGATTAGTGAAGCATGGAACCAGATCTTCTTTTCAGACATTGTGGGACTGAACCGTGCATCTGGAATTCTCTTCAGCTAGGGGTCTGGTGGGTACTAGAGGTAATTTTAAGAACAGTCATACATGCAAAATAATTGTATTTCGGTATTGGAATGAGTAAGATAGAAACCAATATTTATTATGAATGAACAGAAGGCCCTCAAAATGATACCCAACTGGAGCCTATTCCTTGCCAAGGCGGTTATAATATCTGGGAAATATGGATTACCACAGGTCATGTTTGGTATTGGAGGAATTGATAATAATACTGAGAGGATATGTGGTCAATATCCCAATACAATGTACATATCTACATTTATTATGGAATCTGTCTAACTGAGGGGGAATGAATGCTTTTGGTAGTCGTAAATCTAGACATTGCTAGACACTCCCACCTAATGCATACCAGGAGTAGGGGTGGTTCATCAAAAGGTTTAAAAATCATTGTAGCTCCTATAAATTTGTTCATACTAAGGGGACATGCTAAAAACGTGTGTATGGACCCGATGTTCTTCCCGCCCCGGGATACAGGACTTCTTCTAGTGAGTAGGGTCTGTGAATATTTTTCCTTTTATTTTCTAAACTGTTGTACCTATTGTATGTCATTTTATTATAAAACTATTTTCTTTTATTTTTGTATTATATTGCATGTCACCTTTTGTAAATTATCATATAACAACTAGTTATTCTAATGTATTTGATCTTGTTGCATATTAAGGAACAGTTATACCTGATAGTATTATGTGGTTAACTGAATGAAACTGGACATGTTTGTCAGCAGTCCGTAGATCATGATCAGATTGAGTTTCAACTCTCGTGGACGCTTCATGTTGCAGCGAAGGTAACTGGAGGTCTAGTTTAAGCACTCCCCAGGTGGCTGTTCTATTTTAAAACAGTATTGCCTGGCACAGTGACTGTTAATTATGGCATTTACACTGCAAAACAGTGTCATTTCACTTCCACTTCTAACACCCGTTCCCTTTCAGAGTCTGATTCTTTTCACCACCCCCTTCTGTTCCTTTTCCTCTGTAAGTCTCCCCTCCTGCACCCGTGTCCCCCCCTCTGTTCCCCTGTTCTTTCCAGTTATTATTCGTTTCTCCCGATCCCCTGTTTCTTCCAGTCCCCCCCCCCGTCCTCGATCTCCCCAGTGTTTAACCAATCTTATCTGCCAGCCCCACGGACCAGTTCACCTATGTCATAAGTCTGTTACGTCTAGCCCAACTCCATGTTTTCAAAGAGTTTTTGTACAGATGCTTGTAGCAGATCTTAGTCCAGCGCTTGTTTAGTCGTTCTTGTTTTCCCCTCTTTTCCCCTTTCCCAGTGACAGTTTCACAAGTACCAGAGATGTCATCGTTCCACGTTCTCGTCGAAACATGCGTTCGTGTCACCCCCTGTTCCACAAACCAGAGTCTGGAGCCCCCCTGTTCACAAACCAGAGCTGTCCGCCCCCCCATTTAAAACCAGAGTATGTCAGCCCTCCTGTTTTAAAACCAGAGTCTGTCAGCCCTCCTGTCCACAAAATAGTTTGTCGGCTCTCCTGTTCACAAACAGAGTCTGTCATCCCTCCTGTTCACAAACCAGAGTCTGTCATCCCTCTGTTCACAAACCAGAGTCTGTTCACCCTCCTGTTCACAACCAGCGTATGTCAGCCCACCTGTCACAAACCAGAGGCTGTCAGCCCCCGTTCACAAACCAGAGCCTGTCAGCCCCCGTTCACAAACCAGAGTCTGTCAGCCCCCTGTTCACAAACCAGAGTTGTCAGCCTCCCTGTTCACAAACCAGAGTCTTTCAGCCCCCTGTTCACAAACCAGAGTGTGTCAGCCCCCTGTTCACAAACCAGAGTGTGTAGCCCCCTTGTTCACAAACCAGAGTCTTTCAGCCCTCCTGTTCACAAACCAGAGTCTGTCAGCCCCCCTATTAAAACACAGAGTATGTCAGCCCTCCTGTTTTTAAAACCAGAGTCTGTCAGCCCTCTGTCCACAAACCAGTCTGTCGGCTCTCCTGTCACAATCAGAGTCTGCCCATGTCACAAATCAGAGTCTGTCAGCCCTCCTGTTCACAAACCAGAGTCTGTCAGCCCTCCTGTTCACAAACCAGAGTCTGTCAGCCTCCTGTTCACAAACCAGAGTCTGTCAGCCCTCCTGTTACAAACCAGAGTCTGTCACCCTCCTGTTCACAAACCAGAGTCTGTCAGCCTCCTGTTCACAAACCAGAGTCTGTCAGCCCTCCTGTTCACAAACCAGAGTCGTCAGCCCTCTGTTCACAAACCAGAGTCTGTCAGCCTCTTGTTCACAAACCAGAGTCTGTCAGCCTGTTCACAAACCAGAGTCTGTCAGCCCTCTGTCCACAAACCAGTTTGTCGGCTCTCTGTTCACAAATCAGAGTCTGTCATCCCTCCTGTCACAAACCAGAGTCTGTCAGCTCTCATGTTCACAAACCAGAGTCTGTCAACCCTCCTGTTCACAAAACAGAGTCTGTCAGCCCTTCTGTTCACAAACCAGAGTCTGTCAGCCCTTCTGTTCACAAACGAGAGTCTGTCAGCCCTCCTGTTCACAAACCGAGAGCTGTCAGCCCCCCTATTTAAAACCAGAGATGTCAGCCCTCTGTTTTTAAAACCAGAGTCTGTCAGCCCTCCTGTCCACAAAATAGTTTGTCGGTCTCTGTTCACAAACCAGAGTCTGTCATCCTCCTGTTCACAAACAGAGTCTGTCATCTCTCCTGTTCACAAACCAGAGTCTGTCAGCCCCTGTTCACAAAACAGAGTCTGTCAGCCCCCGTCACAAACCAGAGCCGTCAGCCCCCTGTTCACAAACCAGAGTCTGTCAGCCCCCTGTTCACAAACCAGAGTTTGTCAGCCCCCCTGTTCACAAACCAGAGTTTGTCAGCCTCCTGTTCACAACCAGAGTCTTTCAGCCCCCTGTTCACAAACCAGAGGTGCTCAGCCCCCTTGTTCACAAACCAGAGTGTGTTAGCCCCCTGTTCACAAACCAGAGTCTTTCAGCCTCCTGTTCACAAACCAGAGTCTGTCAGCCCCCTATTTAAAACAGAGTATGTCAGCCCCCCTATTTTAAAACCAGAGTCTGTCAGCCCTCCTGTCCACAAACCCCGCTGTCGGCCTCCTTCACAAATCAGAGTCTGCAGCCCCTCCTGTTCACAAACAGAGTCTGTCAGCCCTCCTGTTCACAAACCAGAGTCTGTCAGCCTCCTGTTCACAACCAGAGTCTGTCAGCCTCCGTTCCAAACCAGAGTATGTCAGCCTCCTGTTCACAAACCAGAGTCTGTCGACGCCCTCCTGTTCACAAACCAGAGTCTGTCAGCCCATCGTTCACAAAACCAGAGTCTGTTAGCCCTCTCCTGTTCACAAACCAGAGTCTGTCAGCCCTTCCTGTTCACAAACCAGAGTCTGTCAGCCCTCTGTTCACAAACCAGAGTCTGTCAGCCCTCTTGTCACAAACCAGAGTCTGTCAGCCCTCCTGCTTCACAAACCAGAGGTCTGTCAGCCCTCCTGTCCACAAACACAGTTTGTCGGCTCTCCTGTCACAAATCAGAGTCTGTCATCCTCCTGTCACAAACCAGAGTCTGTCAGCTCTCATGTTCACAAACCAGAGTCTGTCAACCCTCCTGTTCACAAACCGACGGTCTGTCAGCCCTTCTGTTACAAACCAGAGTCTGTCAGCCCCCCTATTTAAAACCAGAGTATGTCAGCCCCCCTATTTTTAAAACCAGAGTCTGTCAGCCCTCCTGTCCACAAACCAGTCTGTCGGCTCTCCTGTTCACAAATCAGAGTCTGTCAGCCCTCCTGTTCACAAACCA
>CM033472.1:200522947-200597296 GCA_019447015.1 Hymenochirus boettgeri | reverse complement strand
CCCCCCCCCCCCCCCCTGTTCCACAAACCAGAGTTCTGTTCAAAGCAGTCGTCCCTTCTGTTCACAAACCAGAGTCTGTCAGCACACCCCCCCCTGTTACAAAAACCAGAGTCTGGTCCAAAGTCACCCGGTTCACAAACCAGAGTCTGTCATGCCCCTCCTGTTAACATTCGTCAGCACCTGTCAACAAACCAGAGGTCTGTAGCCCTTCCTGTTCACAAACCAGAGTGGATGTCAGCCCCCCTGTTCAACAAGCCAGAGTCTGTCAGGCCCCCCTATTGTAAAAACCAGAGTCTGTCAGCCCTCCTTTTCAAAACCAGAGTGTCAGCCCTACTGTTCACAAACCAGGTCTGTCAGTTCTCTGTTCACAAACCAGAGTTGTTCAGGCCCTTCTGTTCACAAAACAGGAGTCTGTCAGCCCCCCTGTTCACAAAAACCATAGTCAGGCAATCACCCTGTTCACAAAACAGAGTCTGTCAGCCCCCTGTTCACAAAACTAGAGTCTGTCAACCCCCCTTGTTCAAACCCAGGGGTCTGAAGCCCCCCTGTTTCACAAACCAAGTCTGTCAGCCCCCTATTTAAAGCCGGAGTAATCAAAGCCTCCCCGTTCACAACCAGCGTCTGTCAAGCCCCCCTGTTCACAAACCAGAGTCTGACAGCCCCCCTGTTCACAAACCAGAGTGGTCACGCCCCTGTTCACAAACTAGAGTCTGTCAACCCCCCTTGTTCACAAACCAGAGGTTGTCAGGGCCCCATGTTCACAAACCAGAGGTCTGCAGCCCCCCCACTGTTCACAAAGCAGTCTGTCAGACGTCCTGTTCAACAAACCAGAGTCTGGTAAGCCCCCCTTTTCACAACCCAGAGTCTGTCAGCCCTCCTGTCACCAAACCAAGTCTGCAGCCCCCCTTGTTCACAAACCAGAGTCTGTCAGTTTCCCCCTGTCACAAAAACCAGAGTCTGTCAGCCCCCCTGTGTCACAATCTGTCAGCACCCTGTTCACAAAACCAGAGGTCTGTCAGCCCTCCGTCACAAACCAGAGGGGACTGTCAGCCCCCCTGTTCACAAGCCAGAGTTCTGTCAGCCCCCCTATCTTAAAAACCAGAGGTCTGTCAGCCCTCCTTTTCAAAACCCAGAGTCTGTCAGCCTACTGTTCACAAACCCAGTCTGTCAGTTCTCCTGTTCACAACCAGAGTTTGTCAGACCTTTTTCACAAACCAGGAGTCTGTCAGGCCCCCTGTTCACAAACCAGAGTCTGTCAGCCCCTGTTCACAAACCAGAGTCTGTCAGCCCTCCTGTTCACAAACCAGAGTCTGTCAGGCACCATGGTTCACAACCAGAGTTCTGTCAGGCCTCCGGTTCACAAACCAGAGTCTGTCAGCCCCCCGTTCAAACACAGAGGTCTGTCAAGGCCCCTAGGTTCACAAAACCAAGAGTCTGTAGCCCCCTTCACAACCAGAGTCTGTCAGACCCCCTGTTAACGAACCGAGTCTGCAGGACCCCCTGTTCACAAACCAGGAGTCTCAGTTCCCCTGTTCAACAAGAGAGTCTGTCAAGCACCCTTATTTAACACCAGAGTTGTCAGCACCTCACTTTTCAAAACCAGAGGTCTGTTCAGGCCTCACTGTTCAAAAACCAGTCTGTCAGCTTTCCTTCACACAAACCCGAGTCTGTCAGCCACTTCGTTCACAAACAGAGTCTGTCAGCCCCTGTTCCACAAACCAGAGTCTGTCAGCCCCCCTTTTCACAAACTAGAGGCTGTTCAAACCCCTGTTCACAAACCAGAGTCTGTCAGGCCCCCCCCTGTGTCACAAAAACAGGTCTGTCGCTCCTCCTATTTAAAGCCGGAGCTATATTCAGCCCCCTGTTCACAAAACCAGAAGTCTGGTCGGCACCCCTGTTCACAAAAACCGAGTCGTTCAGGCCCCCATGTTCACAAACCAGTCTGTCAGAAGTCTGTTCACAAAACCCAGAAGTCTGTCAGCCCCCTGTTACAACCAGAGGTCTGTCACGCCCCCGTTCACAACCAGAAGTCTGTCAGCCCCCCCCCTGTTCACAAAACAGAGTCTGTCGTCCCCCTAGTTAAAAACCAGAGTCGTCAGGCCCCCCTGTTCACCCAACCAGGGAGTCTGCTAAGCCCCCTGTTCAAAACCAGGAGTCTGTGAGCCCCCCTATTTAAAGCGGGAGTATGCAGGGCCCCCCGTTCCAAAACCAAAGTTGTCAGCCCCCCTGTTCACAACCCAGAATCTGTCACGCTCTCCTGTCACAAACCAGGTCTGTCAGCCCCAGTGTTCACAAAACAGAGTCTGTCAGGTCCCCCTGTTCACAAACCAGGAGTATGTCAGCCCCCCTGTTCCACGATCTGTCAGCCCCCCTTGCTTCACAAACACAGAGCGGGTGTCAGCCCTCCTGTTCACAAAAGAGTCTGTCAGCCCCCCTTGTCACAAGCCAGGAGTCTGTCAGCCCCCCATTTATAAAACCAGAGTCTATCAGCCCTCCCTTGTTTCAAAACCAGAGTTGTCAGCCACCCCTGTTTACAACCAGAGTCTGTCAGTCCCCCTGTTCACCAAACCAAGAGTCTGTCAGCCCCCCTGTTCACGTCTGCTTCAGCCCCCTGTTCAACAAAACAGAGGTCTGTCAGCCCTCCTGTGTCCAAACCAGAGTCTGTCAGCCCCCCTGTTCCAAACAACCAGGAGTCTGTCAGCCCCCCTGTCAGGAAAAGGTGTGTAGTTGACATTTGCAAAATGGGTTAACTTAGTGGTATTAGTTCTTGCCAAAGGACCATTAAAAATACCCCCCCATTCCACCCTGGAACAGTCCTTTGTTATATTACGGATTAGTGAAGAACATGGAAACCAGATTTTCTTTTCCAGGACCATAGGTGGGACAGAACCATGCATTCTGGAATTCTCTTCTGCTAGGGGTATGGTGGGTACTAAGAGCGCAATTTTAAAGAACAGTCATACCTGCAAAATAATTGGATTTCGGTATTGGAATGTGTAAGATAGAAGAAACCAAATTATATTTATGGATGGAACAGAAGGCCCTTCAAAATGATACCAAAATGGAGCCCTTATTCCCTTGGTCAAGGCGGAGTGCATTAATATTTGGGGAAATTATGGATTACACACAGAGTATTGTTTGGGTATTGGAGGAATGTAATTCATACTGGGAGAGTGAATATGTGGTTCTAATATCCAAATACAATGTTACATATCTACATATATGGGAACTGTTGTAACTGAGGGGGAATGAATGTTTTGGCTAGTTTGTAAAATTCTAGAATTGCTAGACACTCCCACCCTCATGATACCAGGCGTAGGGGTGGTTTATCAAAAGGTTTAATAAAAAAAAATCATTGTAGCTTCCTATAAACTTTGTTCATTACTAGGGGACTGCTAAAAATGTGTGTATTGGACCCGATGTTTCTTCTCCGCCCCAGGATAACAGGACTTCTTCAGTGGAGTAGGGGGTCTGTGAATATTTTTATCCTTTTTATTTTCTATTAAACTGTTGTGACCTATTGTATGTCTGTTATTATAACACCATTTTCTTTTATTTTTGTTGTATATAGCACTGGTCCACCTTTTGGAATATTAAATCTAAAATTAATTAAAGCTTTTTGGTCTTTTGATGCTCTAAAAGAACTCAGTTAGCCTCTGTAAGTTTATATGTGGTTAATGGAATGGAAAATGGAATGTTTTGCAGTGTAAATGCTAAGATTAACTGTGGACTGCTTGTGAAGTACTGATGCTAATAAACCGTTAGTTGCGGAGTGAATTGGTGTAGTGTAACCAATTAGCTGCAGGCACGGGGGGTGTGCATAGTGGTGAGAGTCAAGAGTGGTTTTTGGGGTTTTTTGTCTTAAGGCCGTAACTTAAAGTGGGGGCAGGCAAATACAGTTTGATGGTCAGACCATTGCACAGGAAATGGCAGTTTCGTGAACAACCCTGTTCACAACCAGAGTTGTCAGCCCCCTTTCACAACCAGAGGGTCTGTCAGCCCCCCTATAAAACCAGGGAGTATGTCAGCCCCCCCTGTTTTCAAAAACCAGAGGGTGTCAGCCCCCTGTTCCAAACAGAGTCTTTGTCAGCCCCTGTCACAAACCAGAGGTCTGTCAGCCCCCCTGTTCACAAACCAAGTCTGTCAGCCCCAGTTCACAAAACAGAGTTCTGTCAGCCCCCATGTTCACAAACCAAGAGGTCTGTCAGCCCCCACGGTTCTCCCAAACCAGAGTCTGTCAGCCCCCCTGTTCACAAACCGAGTCTGTCAGCCCCCTGTCAGGAAAGTGTGTAGGGACTTTGCAAGGAATGGGTTAACTAGTGTGTATTAGTTCTTGCAAAAAGGACCCATAAAAATTACCCATTCCCACCCTGAAACAGTTCCTATTTGTTTATATTACGATTAGTGAAGAGGGAACCCCAGATCTTCTGTTTCAGACAATGAGGGACCGCGACCGTGCATCTGGGAATTCTTCTTCTGCTAGGGGTCTGGGTGGTTACTAACGAGGTCATTTTAAGAACAGTCATACAGTGCAAAATAATTGTTATTTCGGATTGGAATGTGTAGATAGAAACCCAATATATATTTTGAATGGACACAGAAGGCTCATTAAATGATACCCACACTGGAGCCCTTATTCCCTGTGTGCAAATGCGGTTATTAATATCTTGGAATCTGGATTACACCACGGTCATGTTTGGATTGGAGGAATGATAATTAATACAGGAGAGAAATGTGGTTCAATATCCCCAATACAATGTAACATATCTACATTTATATGGAATTGTCTAATGAGGGGAAATGAATGCTTTTGGATAGTCGTAAATCTCTAGACATTGAGGCACTCCCACCTCATGCATTACCGGAGTAGGGGTGGTGTCATCAAAAGGTTTTAAAAAATCATTTGAGCTCCTATAACTTGTCATACTAAAGGGGGACATGCAAAAAACATGTGTATGGACCGTGTTTCTTTTCCCCCCCCCCCCGTGGAACAGGATTCTTAGTAGTAGGGTCTGTGGAATATTTTATCCTTCTATTCTTAAAACTGTTGTACCTATTGTAGTCATTTTTTATAACACTATTTTCTTTTATTTTTGTATTATGTGCACTGTCCACGTTGGGAATATGAAATCTAAAATTTAATAAGTTTTGTCTTGGATGCTCTAAAAGAACTCAGTGTAGCCTCTGATAGTTTATATGTTAGTTGAATGGAATGGAAATGGAAGTGTTTTGCAAGTTTGTAAATGATCTTACATTAACTCGTGATGACTGCTGGAAGGATTGAGCAATTTAACCAGTTAGTTGACTGGAGTGAATGGTGTATGTTAACCATTTAGCTGCCAGGGACAGGGGTGTGCATAGTCCAGTGAGAGTCAAAGGAGTGTTTTTGGGGCGATCTCTTAAGGCCGTAAACTTAAAGTTGGTGGCAGGAGAGTACAGAGTGATTGGTCAGATCACGTTGCCAGCGAATGGCGTCACAAACCAGAGTCTGTCAGCCCCCTTTACCCAAAACCAGAGCTGTCAGCCCCCCGGTTCACAAACCAGAGTTCTGTCAGCCCCACTGTTCAGAAACCACAAGGAGTCTGTCAGCACCCTGTTCAGAAACCAGAGTCTGTAGCCCCTGTTCAGAAACCAGAGTCTGTCCAGCCCCAGTTAGGAAAACCAGAGTTGTCAGCCCCCCCTGTCAAACGGTCTGTGCCCCTGTACACAACCAGAGTCTGTCAGCCCACCCTGTTCACAAACCAGAGTCTGTCAGCCCCCCTGTTCACAAACCAGAGTGTGCCCCTGGTCACAAGCGACCCCTGTTCACCCAAACCAGAGGTGTCAGCCCCCCTGTTCACAAACCAGAGTGTGCTAGCCCCCCTGTCACAAACCAGGAGTGTGTCAGGCCCCCTGTGTCAACAAGACCCCTGTCAAAACCAGAGTGTGTCAGCCCCCCAGTTCACCAACCAGAGTGTGTCAGGCCCCTCGTTCACAAACCAGAGTGTGTCAGCCCCCCGTTCCAAAAAACAGAGTGTGCCCCCTGTTAACAGAGGCCCCCCTGTTCACAAAAACAGCGTGTGTCAGCCACCCCTGTTCAACAAAACCAGAGTGGGTCGCCCCCGTTCACAAACCAGAGTGGGTCAGCCCACCCTGTTCACACAAAACAGAGGATACTGTTTGCCCCCCTGTTCAAAACAACCAAGTTGTACAGACGTACCTGTTCACAAACCAGAAGTCTTCAGCCCCTGTTACACAAACCAGAGGTCTTGTCAGCCTCCTGTTCACAAACACAGAGTCCATTTCAAAGCCCCCTGTTCACAAAACCAGAGTCTCAGTCCCCTGTCACAAACCAGTTCTGTTCAGCGCCCATGTTCACGTTTTTGTCAGCCCCATGCTTTCACCAAACAGAGTCTGTCAGCCCCTCCTGTCACAAACCAGGTTGTCAGCCCCCTGTTCACAAAGCCTTGGGTCTGTCAGACCCCCCTATTACAAACCAGCGTTCTGTCAGCCCTCCTTTTCAAAAACCGGAGGTCTGGTCAAGCCCTCCTGTTCACAAACCAGTCTTTTCACGCTTCTGTCACAAACAAGAGTACTGTCAGCCTCCGTTCCAGAGTTTGCCTTATAAAACAGAGGTCTGTCAGCCCCCGGTCTTACAAAACCCGAGTCATGTCAGCCCCCCTGTTCACAAACAGAGTCTGTTCAGCCCCCACTCGTTACACAAACCAGAAGTCGTCAGCCCACTTCCAAACCAGAGTCGTGTCAGCCCCCTGTCACAAAAACCAGAGTCTGTCAGCCCCCCTTGTTCAAAAACAGTTCCCCCCTTTCACAAACCAGAGTCTGTTAACCCCTGTTCACAAACCAGAGTGTGTCAGCCCCCCTGTCACAAACCAGAGTCTGTTTAGCCCCCATGTTCAACAAACCAGGAGTCTGTCAGCCTCTGTTCACAAAACCAGAGTCTGTTAGCCCCCTGTCACAAACCAGAGGTCTGTTTCAGCCCTCTGTTCACAAACACAGGTCCGTCAGGGCCCCACTGTGCACAAATCAGAGTCTCCGGTCCCCCTGTCACAAAACCGTCTGTCAGCGCCCCCTGTTCACGTTTTGGTCAGCCCTCCTGTTCACAACCAGACGTCTGTCAGCCCCCTGTTCACAAAGCCGGGTCTTCAGCCCCCTATTTAAAAAAACAGAGTCGTCAGCCTCCTTTCAAAAACGGGAGTCTGTCAGCCCATTCCTTGGTTCACAAACAGTCTTTCAGGCTCTCCGTTCACAAACAGAGCTTGTCAGTCCCCCTATTTAAAACAGGAGTCTGTCACGGCCCCTGTCTCACAAACCAGAGTCGTGTCAGCCCCCTGTGAAACCAGCTGTTCACGGTCAAGAAACCAGAGGTCTGTCAGCCCCCTGTTCAAAAACCAGAAGCAGCTCCCCTGTAAACAGAGTGCCACCCCTGTTTCACAAAGAGTCTGTCAGCCCCCCTGTTCCACAAACCAGAGAGTGTTCAGCCCCCCATGTTCACAAACCAGAGTTGTCAGCCCCCCTGTTCACAAACCAGAGTGTGTCAGCCCCCATGTTCACAAACCAGAGTCGTGTGCACCCCCCTGTTCACAAAACCAGAGTCTGTAAAGATGTCACCGAGCTCACCCCCTGTTCACAAAACCCAGAGCTGTCCCCACTGTTACCACATTCCAGCACGCCTTACTGTTTCACAACAGCTTGGTTTGTCATTGTTCCCCCCGGAGTTCACAAAACCAGAGTTCATCGCCTCCTCCCTGGTCACACAACTCAGAGTTACGTCCCTGTTCACCAACCCAGAGTCAGCTCCCTTGGGTGGGGTAACACGTGTGTCAGCCCCACTGTCACAACCAGAGTGTTGTGTCACCCCCCCTGTTCCAACAAATCCAGGAGTCTGTCAAGCCCCCCTGTTCACAAATTCCCAGGGTGTCAGCCCCCCGTTTTTCAACCATGTCGCACCATCTTCACAAGACCAGGAGTGTGTCACCCTGCACCCACACAGTGTTCCCCTTAGTGCCCAATTTACAGACTGTGTCAGCCCCCCTGTTCACAAACCGTTAGTAGCCCCTGAAATACCAGAGTTGTCCTAGCCCCCCCTGTTCCCCCCCCACCCCCCTTAACCTCCCCCCACCTACAGTGTGTCAGCGTCCCTGTTCCATAAACCAGAGTTCGTCAGCCCCCCATGTCATCTCACCAATTGACACATAGTTGGTTAAGTCAGCCCACTCGCTCCCTCGAGTCACCATACTCAGACTTTGGTGTCCAGCCCCGCTACTCCACCTGTCACATTCCGCACACTATAACCCAGAGTGTCCGTCAGTCTCCTCCTCTGTCCCCTCTATTCACAACGAGCTGTTGTTCAGCCTTCTCTCTTGTTCCACAACCTCTTGTCATGGATGTCCTTTCACAAACGAGCTGTATCAGCCCCTCCTTGTCAACACCTAGAATCTTTGTCACCCAGTTCCCAAATCCATTTGTTGCATCAGCCCCGGTCCAGAGGTATCCCGCTGTATCATAACCTATTTCGCCTCTGTTCTACTTTGTATCACCCCTCACTTTCATCTAGCGTTCGTCAGACCCTCCTGTTCACAAACCAGGGTCTTTACCCCCTGTTCAACAGTTTGTCAGCTCCCACTATCTTCTATAAAACCCATTAGTCTGTTCAAGCCCTTCCTTTCCAAAACCGGAGTTCTGTCCCCATCTTTCACATCCAAAACTAGGCCTCACCGTATCTTGAACATTCCCCCAGCTTTCACCTTTGTGTCACAAACCAGGAACCAGAGTCTTGTCCCTTCTTTCAAGAGTCTTGTCAGCCCTCCATTTTCTAAACCAGAGTCTGTCAGCCCCCCTGTTCACAAAACCAGAGTATTCAGCACGTCCCAACAACAAAGTGTAGTCACAAACCAGAGTCGTCAGCCCCATGTTCACAAACCAGAGTTCTGTCAGGCCCCCCTGTTCACAAAACCAGAGTCTATGTCAGCCCCCCTGTTACACAGGGGTCAGCCCCCAGTCACAAACCAGCAGTTTCTGTTGCCCCCTCAGACCCCCCCTGTTCACAAACCATAGAGTGTGTCAGCCCTTCCACCATTTTTAGCCTCCTTTTGTTTCCTCTCAGCACCAATGTCTACAACTAGATGTGTGTCAGCCCTCCTATGTTACATCCAGTGCTGCGAACCCCTGTTTCCCTTCTTTTTATCAGTCCCGGCTGTTAGCCCCATGTTCACACAATTTACCGCGTTGCTGTCCCAGACGTCTCCTGTGTTTCACAAACCAGAGTCTGTCAGCCCCCTGTTCACAACCAGAGTCTGTGTCGTAGCACTAAAGCGCCTCGGACCCATGTTCACATAATCACCATGTCCATCGCGGTTCCCATCTTGTCCAGCCCCCCTGTTCACGTTTTTGAGAACTTCTAATCTTCTAGCCTCTCCTTTCCACAACACGTCAGGGTACTCGTCTTAGCCCTCCTGTTTCCTCCCTACACGAGTCTTGTCAGCACCCTGTTCACAAACCAGGATGGTCTGTACAGCTCCTTCCTGTTTCACAGTTTTCCCAAACGTGTTCTGTTAGATGCCCCCCTCCTGTACAAAAACCAGGAGTCGTCACCCCCTGCACAAGTATTTTGGTTGTTCCCACCATTTAAACAGCCTTCGCTCTCATTAATCACACCGCGAGTTCTTGTCAGTCCCTCCTGTTCACAACACCAGCTTCGTCATGCCTCCTGTTCACTAAACCAGTAGTCTTCAGCCCTTCTGTTCCACAAACAAGAGTCCTGTAAGTCCCCTCGATTAAACCAGAGTCTTTTGTCAGCTTCCCCCTGTTACACAAACCAGATGCCTTCCGTTGTCTACGCCCCACCATGCTCTACAATATCCTCCCCCACAGTTGTCGGTAAGCCCCTCCGTGTTCACTCCAACCACCAGAGGTCCGTTCAGGCCCCCGTGTGTACAATTAACCAGAGTCTGTCCTCGCGGCCCCCCCATGTTTCTTTACAAACCCAGGTATCGTCATTGCCCCCATGTCAGGAACGTGTGTAGTGAGATTGGCAAAGAATGGGTTAACTAGTTGGCTACTTACCGTTCTTGCAAAGAACCAATATTAAAATATAATTACCATTCCCACATTTCCCTGGAATCCTAGTCCTACCTTGTTTTAGAATACGATTTAAGCATGGATACAACAGGATCTGCCTTTTTCAGAATCTTTTCCAACTGCTGGTTTGTGCCCCCGAAACCGTGCATCTGGAATGTCTCTTCAGCTAGGGGGTCTGGTCGGTACTAAGAGGTCATTTTAAGGACAGTCATACATGCAAAATAATTGGATTTCGGTATTGGAAATGTGTAAGGATAGAAGAAAACCAATATTATATTTATGAAGGGAACAGAAGGCCTTTAAAATAAATACCCACCACAGGGAGCCTTATTCCTTGCCAAGGCGTGGTTATTAATATCTTAGGAAATATGGATTTTAAAACACTGGTCATGTTTGGTTATGGGATGAATTGATAATTAATTGGAGAGGAATATTGTGGTCATATCTCACAATACAATGTACATATCTACATTGTATGGAATCTGGCTAACTGAGGGGGAATGAATGCTTTTGGCTAGTCGTAAATCTAGGAACATTGCTAGACAATCCCACCTATGCTGATACCAGGTGCGTAGGGGTGGTTCATCAAAAGGTTTTTAAAAAATCATTGTTAGCCCCTATAACTTTTGTTCATATTAAGGGGGGGACATGCTAAAAAACAACTGTGTATGGACCGATGTTTCTTCCCGCCCGGGGGATACAGGACTTCTTCTAGTGAGTGGGTCTGTGAATATTTTTTATCCTTTTTATTTTCTATAAAACTGTTGTGTAAATAGTGTACTGTCATTTTATTTTATAACACCATTTTCTTTTATTTTTGTATGTATAGGCTCTGTCCACCTTTGGGAATGATTAAAATCTAAAATTTAATAAGTTTTTGTCTTTGATGCTTCTAAAAGAACCAGTTAGCCTTTTGATAAGTTTATATAGGGTTGAATGGGATTTTTTGCAGTGTTAAATGCTAATTAAACTCTGTGACCTGCTTGTGAAGGATTGATTTGCAATTAACCAGTAGTTGCTGGAGTGAATGGTGTGTGTAAACCATTTAGCGCAGGACAGGGGTTTGTGCAATAGTCAGTGAGAGTGGTTTTTTGGGGGGCGTTTTAAGGCCCGTAACGTTAAAGTCGGTGCAGCGACTACAGATTGATTTGTAGATAAGGTGCCAGCGAACTGGCGTGTGACAAATTGTCTGGCAGGTGTGGGATTAAATATTTTTATTAGAGCATTAGTAGCATTGGTTAAGTATTAACCCTTGTACTAAGAACTGTATCCTGGAGGGTATCAGTCTCAAAGACAAACTCATGCATGTATTTTGTAAAAGGGGACATTAAGTACAAAACCAGTTGTTCCCCCCAGTCTCTGTTTTTCTTTTCTATCTTTTATTTGGCAGGTTTAGCTGGGATGGTGGCAACCTTTAAAGAGACAACCAAGAGGGTCCTATCAACCTCTGTGAGGAAAGAGGTTTATGATGTCCTGGACAAGTCCATGAGCTGCTGATTGAGGGGCATGTTGGAAGTGGACCAGGTGCAGCAGACCTACACAACTGAGTCGGAAGCAATGTGGATTTAGCATCCCAGAGAGGATGTTAACACTGGATCTTCTCAGCATGGGATACTACAGTTGCAGGAAGATTATAACTTCTTCCCTGCAAAAGGATTTACAATTGTGGGTTCAGATGACCCTCAGCTACGTCTTCAATGTTTTGCAGCATCAGGAGGAGGGAAGCAGCTGGAGGCAGGCACAAAGGGAAATGGAAGCAGCGCCGAACGGCAAGCAGAACCGTGCATTTCAACTGGAGTTGGCAAGCTCCAGCACCAGACCCAGTCTCCACAGTCCAGTGAGTCCAAAGAGGGTCCGTTTGCTTTGCATGGTTCACCCAAGTTTCCTGTCATGGCACAATGATAGCAATTTGGACACTCTTTGTTGAGTTTTTGAAAAGTGCTGCAGACAGTATCAGTTGCCACAGGAGCAGTGGGCAAGATACTTGACACCTGGATTAAAAAAGGCCTTAGATGCCTTTGTTGAACTACTACCAGAGCTTGATGGGGACTATGATGCTTTGAAACAGGCTTCTGATTAAGAAGAAGTTACACTCACGCCAGAGGTGTATCGCAAAACGTTTCGGGCATTGCAGAGAGGGTCCCACTGACAGCTACTCGAGTGTTGTGAGTAATCTGAGAACCAGTTTTCGCCAGTGGATTTAAAGGACTGTCTGTTACCAAATTTGAGGAGCTGGAGGATCTTATGGTAATAGACCAGTTCCTTAATATCTGTCCTGGAGATGTGCAACAGGTTGTATTGGATCGGGAGCCAAAAACAGCGCAAAAAGCAGCAGAAGTCGCAGACACCGATGCAGCCACAGGTCCAACTCACAAAGATCACCAAGCTGGAAGGATCGCCACCACAGGGAAACAGCACTGCAGAAGTCAAGGCTGGTGAGAGGTTGTTCTGAAAGGCCCAGTGTGAGCGTAAACCATGGGAGTACACGCCGATGTGTTATATGTAACCAGACGGGATATTTAATAGGTTCCTGTCCAGAAAGAAGGGACCAGTTCACCTGTCAATCCAGTGGTAATGCTTGTATCTGGTAAGACAGAGAATATATAATCATATGCAGACTGTGACTTGGGAGATAAAGTTACCCAGGGTTACGGGACTCGGGAGCTAACTTGTCTCTGGTGCGTCCAGAGATGATTAACTTTGGGGACATTATTCCTGGGAAGACTTTTTTGGTAAAGGGAGTGGGTGGAGTCATCCACGGGTGCCTGTGGCTAAGGTTTACTTGGATTGGGGTGTGGGGAGAGTGGGGTCGGGTAGTGGGGTATCCAATGAAATTCCGTCGATGTGTTACTGGGGAATGATTTGGGGAGAAGGACTCTGGCTTTTGTGCCAAATGATCCGGTTCACGAAGTCCAGCCGCGCTGGAGTGTGACTACCACTGCAATCAGTAAAGGGAACAGGTAACAAGGGTCAAAGTAACTGGGAGGGAGGGCGAGGAGACCGGAGCAGATGTCCGTCAGTGCCAGAACCAGTATTGTCTAAGTGTGAATGGAGAAGAGAGGGATCCCCCAGTTCACTCCCTGGTAGAGTCAGGTATATTACCTGTAGGTAGTAGGATTGTCATAGTAGCTGGGAGGGAGGGCTGAGAGACCAGAGCAGGTGTCAGTCAGCGCCAGAACCAGTGCTGTCTACAGTGTGAATGTAGAGGGAGGGAAAAGGTATCCCCAGGGTGATGTTCTGGGTAAAGTACCCGTAGTAGAGAGGGATTTCCAGAGTAGGATCCCTGATCCTGTGCCCAATCTGCCTGAGGTCCTGGATAGCAGTCAGGAATTAGTGCAGGAGTGTGTGGGATGGTGGTAAGGACTCAAGAGCAGGGTCCTAAAGGAGGGTTTCCACTCAGACTGAGGGAGAAGAGGGTAGCTGTGGGCATGCGGTAGCGCCAGTACCAACCTCAGTGGTGAGCGGAGAAGGAAGAGCAGGTTTAAGGAGGGACAGCTAGGAGTGTCCCAGGGAGATGAAAAGAAGGTAGCTATCTGAGGACAAAACCATTCCAGTAAGTCACTGGTTTGTCCCAGTCTAAGAGGGAGCAGGGATATGGTGAGCAGGAAGACAAGGAAAGGGGTAAGAGTGGCCAGTACTGTCTGAGTTTAGACCCAGGGATGGGGAACTTAGACCCAGAGGTACAGGTATCAGTGAGGATGAAGGAGGATCTGTCCAGCAGAGAGTGTGTCAGAGTGAGGACAGATGCCTGAGGTTAGGAGTGGTGGGTACAGTCCCCTACATATCAATGTACTCCAGGTGGTGAATACAGAACTGTACCTGTCAGCACACAGAGTGGTCATACAGATGGTAGTATGGGTGGTTTTTCTCTATACAAGTGTGTACAGACTGAGCATCAAGAGGTTAACCAGTTTACTTGGGTGAGGAATGTGAACCCAAACCCAGTTTCATAAACACAGTAAAAGAGGAGGTGGTTTTGTAAAAATGTGCAGGGGAATCACATCGTTGAGCAATATGATTTACAATCACCGAACCAAGGGAATGCAGGTGGATATTCATGTCTATCAGAACCGCCTGAGAGTGGACGCAGTAGGAGGTGACCTGTGAGTAACATCCCGTGCGCCAATTTTAAAGGGTGTGGTGTCAGGAAAGTGTAGTGACTTGGCAGAATGGGTAACTAGTGGTATTAGTTCTTGCAAAGGACCAATAAAAATACCATTCCAACCTGGAACAGTCCTATGTTTAATTACGATTAGTGAAGCATGGAACCAGATCTTCTTTTCCAGAACATTGTGGGACTGAACCGTGCATCTGGAATTCTCTTCAGCTAGGGGTCTGGTGGGTACTAAGAGGTAATTTTAAGAACAGTCATACATGCAAAAATAATTGTATTTCGGTATTGGAATGAGTAAGATAGAGAAACCAATTTATATTTATGAATGGAACAGAAGGCCCTTCAAAATGATACCCAACATGGAGCCCTTATTCCCTTGCCAAGGCGAGTTATTAATATCTTGGGAAATATGGATTACACACAGGTCATGTTTGGTATTGGAGGAATTGATAATTAATACTGGAGAGGAATATGTGGTCAAATCCCAATACAATGTACATATCTACATTTATATGGAATCTGTCTAACTGAGGGGGAATGAATGCTTTTGGCTAGTCGTAAATCTAGACATTGTAGACACTCCCACCTAATGCATACCAGGAGTAGGGGTGGTTCCTCAAAAGGTTTAAAAATCATTGTAGCTCCTATAACTTTGTTCATACTAAGGGACATGCTAAAAACGTGTATGGACCCGATGTTTCTTCCCGCCCCGGGATACAGGACTTCTTCTAGTGAGTAGGGTCTTGTGAATATTTTTATCCTTTTTATTTCTAAACTGTTGTACCTATTGTATGTCATTTTATTATAACACTATTTTCTTTATTTTTGTATTATATGCACTGTCCACCTTTTGGAATATAAATCTAAAATTTAATAAGTTTTGTCTTTGATGCTCTAAAAGAACTCAGTTAGCCTTGATAAGTTTATATGTGGTTAAATGGAATGGAAATGGAATGTTTTGCAGTGTAAATGCTAATTAAATTGTGAGCTGTGTGAAGGACTGATGCTAATTAACCAGTTAGTTGCTGGAGTGAATGGTGTATGTGTTACCATTTATCTGCCAGGACAGGGGTGTGCATAGTCAGTGAGAGTCAAGAGTGTTTTTGGGGCGTCTTTAAGGCCGTAACTATAAGTGATGGCAGCGAGTACAGATTGGTGGTCAGATCACGTGCCCAGCGAACTGGCGTTCGTGACACCCTCGTTCACAAACCAGAGTCTGTGAGCCCCCCTGTTCACAAACCAGAGTCTGTCAGCCCCCTATTTAAAACCAGAGTATGTCAGCCCTCTGTTTTTAAAACCAGAGTCTGTCAGCCTCCTGTCCACAAAATAGTTTGCGGCTCTCCTGTCAAAACCAGAGTCTGTCATCCCCTGTCACAAACCAGAGTCTGTCATCCCTCTGTTCACAAAACCAGAGTCTGTCATCCCTCCTGTTCACAAACCAGAGTCTGTCAGCCCCCCTGTTCACAAACCAGAGTCGTCAGCCCCCCGTTCACAAACCAGAGCCTGTCAGCCCCCTGTTCACAAAACAGAGTCTGTCAGCCCCCTGTTCACAAACCAGAGGAGTTGTCAGCCTCCCTGTTCACAAACCAGAGTCTTTCAGCCCCCTGTTCACAAACCAGAGTGTGTCAGCCCCTTGTTCACAAACCAGAGTGTGGTTAGCCCCCTTGTTCACAAACCAGAGTCTTTCAGCCCTCCTGTTCACAAACCAGAGTCTGTCAGCCCCCTATTTAAAACCAGAGTATGTCAGCCCTCCTGTTTTAAAACCAGAGTCTGTCAGCCCTCTGTCCCACAACAGTCTGTCGGCTCCTGTTCACAAATCAGAGTCTGTCAGCCTCCTGTTCACAAATCCGAGTCTGTCAGCCCTCCTGTTCACAAACCAGACGTCAGCCTCATGTTCACAAACCAGAGTCTGTCAGCCCTCCTGTTCACAAACCAGAGTCTGTCAGTCAGCCCTCCTGTTCAAACCAGAGTCTGTCAGCCCTCCTGTTCACAAACCAGAGTCTGTCAGCCTCCTGTTCACAAACCAGGTTGTCAGCCCTCCTGTTCACAAACCAGAGTCTGTCAGCCCTCTTGTTCACAAACCGAGTTGTCAGCCCTCTTTCACAAACCAGAGTCTGTCAGCCCTCCTGTCACAAACCAGAGTCTGTCAGCCCTCCTGTCCACAAACCAGTTTGTCGGCTCTCCTGTTCAAATCAGAGTCTGTCATCCCTCCTGTTCACAAACCAGAGTCTGTCAGCTCTCATGTTCACAAACCAGAGTCTGTCAACCCTCTGTTCACAAAACAGAGTCTGTCAGCCCCTGTTCACAAACCAGAGTCTGTCAGCCCTTCTGTTCACAAACGAGAGTCTGTCAGCCCTCCTGTTCACAAACCAGAGTCTGTCAGCCCCCTATTTAAAACCAGAGTATGTCAGCCCTCCTGTTTTTAAAACCAGGTCTGTCAGCCCTCCTGTCCACAAAATGTTTGTCGGCTCTCCTGTTCACAAACCAGAGTCTGTCATCCCTCCTGTTCACAAACCAGAGTCTGTCATCTCTCCTGTTCACAAACCAGAGTCTGTCAGCCCCCTGTTCACAAACCAGAGTCTGTCAGCCCCCCGTTCACAAACCAGAGCCTGTCAGCCCCCCTGTTCACAAACCAGAGTCTGTCAGCCCCCCTGTTCACAAACCAGAGTTTGTCAGCCCCCCGTTCACAAACCAGAGTTTGTCAGCCTCCCTGTTCACAAACCAGAGTCTTTCAGCCCCCCTGTTCCAAAACCAGAGTGTGTCAGCCCCCTTGTTCACAAACCAGAGTGTGTTAGCCCCTTGTTCACAAACCAGAGTCTTTCAGCCCTCCTGTCACAAACCAGAGTCTGTCAGCCCCCCTATTTAAAACAAGAGTATGTCAGCCCCCTATTTTTTAAAACCAGAGTCTGTCAGCCCTCTCTGTCCACAAACCAGTGTCGGCTCTCCTGTTCACAAATCAGAGTCTGTAGCCCTCCTGTTCACAAACCAGAGTCTGTCAGCCCTCCTGTTCACAAACCAGAGTCTGTCAGCCCTCCTGTTCACAACCAGAGTCTGTCAGCCCTCCTGTTCACAAACCAGAGGTCTGTCAGCCCTCCTGTTCCAAACCAGAGTCTTCAGCCCTCCTGTTCACAAACCAGAGTTGTCAGCCCTCCTGTTCACAAACCAGAGTCTGTTAGCCCCCCTGTTCACAAACCAGAGTCTGTCAGCCCTCCTGTTCACAAACCAGAGTCTGTCAGCCCTCCTGTTCACAAACCAGAGTCTGTCAGCCCTCTTGTTCACAAACCAGAGTCTGTCAGCCTCCTGTTCACAAACCAGAGTCTGTCAGCCCTCCTGTCCACAAACCAGTTTGTCGGCTTCCTGTCACAAATCAGTCGTCTGATCCCTCCTGTTCACAAACCAGAGTCTGTCAGCTCTCATGTTCACAAACCAGAGTCTGTCAACCCTCCTGTTCACAAACCAGAGTCTGTCAGCCTTCTGTCACAAACCAGAGTCTGTCAGCCCTTCTGTTCACAAACGAGAGTCTGTCAAGCCCTCCTGTTCACAAACCAGAGTCTGTTCGATCCTGTTCACAAACCAGAGTCTGTGCAGCCTCCTGTTCACCAACCAGAGTCTGACAGCCCTCCTGTCACAAACCAGTCTGACAGCCCTCCTGTTCACAAACCAGAGTCTGTCAGCCCTCCTGTTCACAAACCAGTCTGTCAGCCCTCCTGTTCACAAACCAGTCTGTCAGCCCTCCTGTTCACAAACCAGTCTGTCAGCCTTCCTGTTCATAAGAAATGTTAGTTTGCCCTCTAGTTCATTACCCAGTGTTAGTCAGCTCTTTCAAATCATAATCAATGTTAGAAAGCCCTCCAGTCCATTAGCATTGTCAGTCAGCCCTCCAGTTCACAAACCAGTATTGGTCAGCCCTCTAAGTCAGCCCTCTAATTCACAAGCCACTGTCAGTCAGCCCTCCAGTTCATTAGCAGTGTTACTCAGCCCTTCAGTTCATTAGCAATGCTAGTGAGCCCTTCAGTTCATTACCCATTGTTAGTCAGCCCTCCAGTTTATAAGTAATTTTAATGAGCCCTCCAGTTCATAAGCAATGTTAGTGAGCCCTGCAGTTCACTTTCCAGTGTTAGCCAGTCACCCAGTTCATTAGCAGTGTCAGTCAGCCCTACAGATCACCAACCAGTATTGGTAAGGCCCTCCAGTTCACAAACCAGTATCACTTAGCCCCTCAAAAAAATAAAACAGTGTTTGTCAGCCTTCCAGTTCACAAACCATTGTTAACTCCACTGTGTAAGAGTGTTTAATTGTATTTGTCTGGCCAGCTGCAAATCTATACTATTGGTGCTCTTTCTGGTGCATAAAAAAATGGTGTTCTGGATGATATGGTGTCTTTTTTTTCCCATTACATACAGATGGCTGTAGTTGGAGATTTTCTTGTTTCTACTGTTGGTTTCTTTGAATATCCCATTCATGTGTTCAAGCACCGCCCATGATAAGCCATGCCCACTAGTCTGTAGCGGCAATTCTTTCCTTGTGCCCCCCCTAGAAAACTTTCTGCGGACGCCCATGGTTGCTCCATTGAACACTACTTTTTATACGTGATCAAACAACCAGGTACATTTTTTCCTAGGCCAACAGACCTCTGTTTATTCATTAGTCATCTGTGTGGCACATTATCAAAAGCTTTAGCAAAATCCTAATATACTACTTCCACTTATATGCCAGAATCTAAATTCTTATTCGCCTCTTCATAAAAACCAAGCCGGTTAGTCTGACATTTATTTCTAATAAATCCATGCTGACTACAACTTATAAGATCTGTTCTGGATGCAAAGTCCAAAATATGATCTTGTAACAAAGATTCCAGTATCTTTTCTACCACTGATGTTAGACGTACAGGTCTATAGCTATCAGGATGGTAAGGACTGCCTTTTTTGAATATTGGTATTTTTTTTCAATCCAGCAGCACATCGCCAGAAAAAAAGTGAATTTGAAAAGATAAGGAGCAGTGGTCCAGAAAAAACTGGACTAAGCTTTCATAAGATCTGAAGATGTATTTCATCCGGTCCCTCTGCATTATTGATGTTAACTATCATTATTACTGTCCCTGCTAATATTTTCTATAGTGTATAGAGAGGGGGAAAAAATGTTTAGCACATTAAGCTTGTGAAGGTTCTCATTCATCCAGGTCATGGTATATCAAGACCTTCAAGAACTACATTTCAAGTCCAGTTGATCTAATTGAATACAACAGATATTTAGCACATTAACATTTTCAAAATCCCCTATAACCATAACTTCTCACATCCAATCACGTGTCTCCAACTTTTTTCCACCTAAACCTGGTCCTGTCCCTTCTTACTTTCTCTGTTGACAATACCCACTGCTTACGGGTAATTTTGACTCCCCTCTCTCCTTTTCTAGTCACATTAACAATGTTGTGAAATCCTGCCGCTTTTCCTTTGCAATATAGTGAAAATATGCAGGTTCCTTTCTCTCCCAACCACTACTATGCTTATGCATGCTCTCATCCTATTGCGCCTGGACTATTACCACCTACTACTTACTGGTCTTTCTGCTTTACACCTCTCTCGCTTTCAGTCTATAATTAACTCTGCCACACTTATTTTTTTGCTCTCTAATAAACCGGATCCCAAATCTCCTCTGTACCGGACAGCAACCTGGCTCCCTGTTGAACAGAACATTGTACACAAAATCTTTCTCCTAATATTTAAATCCCTTCACTCTGCTGCTCCTCCTTACAGGGCCGTCTCGCTAATGAGGCAATATGAGACTATTCCTCAAGGCGGCACCCTGTCTGTGGGCGAGAATTTTTTTTGATTACCGGCGCCATATGGAGTGAGAGCTGCGTGTGTGTGGGGCAGGTCTGGAGGTGGCGCTTGATACGCAGAGGAAAGGCAGTGGATGCAGATGGCGGCGGTAGTATCTCTCTCCAGTCTGAATGCGCGCAGTGCGTACTGATGCCACGCTGGGGTGGGGCCAGTTAACAAGTGTGGCGGCAGTAACTTCAGAGAGCTGGAGGAGACTGAGTGCCTGGGTGAGGAGACTGGAGGGCTACTGGGGTATGCTGGGAGATGTAGTCATGATCATCTGGAGGGCTACTGGGGAATGCTGGGAGATGTAGTTATAATCATGTGGAGGGCTACTGGGGGATGTATTTTATAATCATCTGGAGGGCTACTGGGGAATGCTTGGAGATGTAGTTATAATCATGTGGAGGGCTACTGGGGAATGCTGGTAGATGTAGTTATAATCATGTGGAGGGCTACTAGGGAATGCTGGGAGATGTAGTTATAACCATCTGGATGGATACTGGTTGCCTGTCTCTGTCCTGAACTATATCCATTAATTCGGGAGGAGGGCTTGGTCTCTCATTGAGGTCACAGTTGATTTGATAGTTAAGGCTCCCATGATAAACCTGTATGGTTACCGTATTACACCATTGTCTGTCTAGTAGTTCTATTGTCTTAGGAGGAAGATTTATATGATTTGGTATCAAAAGAACAACCTGCAGCCCTTCACATTCATAATACAACACATACACAAAACAATGCACACATACTCATAATACACACACAGACAATACAATGCACACATATTTATAATACATACATACAATACAATGCACACAAATTTATAATACACACACACAATACAATGCACACATACTCATAATACACACACACAGACAATACAATGCACATATACTCATAATACACACACACAATACAATGCACACATATTCATAAAACACACACAATGCAATTCACACACTTATAATACAACACACACAATACAATGCACACATACTTATACAACACACACAATACAATGCACACATACTTATAAAACAACACACAATACAATGCACACATACTCCTAATACACACACACAATACAATGCAGGAGAGAGAATGTGAGAGATAGAGACTGCAGGATAGTGAGGGAATGTGGGACCTTTACCATCTGTTCTCACTGTGTGGCACCTTTACCATCTGTTCTCACTGTATAGGACCTTTACTGTCTGTTCTCTCTGTATAGAACCTTTACTGTCGGTTCTCACTGTATGGGACCTTTACTGTCTGTTCTCACTGTATGGTACCTTTACTGTCTGTTCTCTCTGTATGGAACCTTTACTGTCGGTTCTCACTGTATGGGACCTTTACTGTCTGTTCTCACTGTATGGGACCTTTACTGTCTGTTCTCACTGTATGGGACCTTTACTGTCTGTTCTCACTGTATGGGACCTTTACTGTCTGTTCTCACTGTATGGGACCTTTACTGTCTGTTCTCGCTGTATTGGACCTTTACCGTCTGTTCGGGACCATTACCATCTGTTCTCACTCTAAGGGACCATACTAGATTGCTCAAACAAACATCTACTTTGCTGCAGATGTTATTTTTTTCATATTTTCTTTACTAAATGCATTAGATATTGTTAAAGGGCATTTCATACACTTTAGACAGTATGTTAGGTAAGGCTAGGTTAGACTAGTTAGCCAAGTTAGGGTCCTGTTAAGAGTCTACCTTGATGTGGTGGCAGGCTCTTTTGGGCAAAAAAATTTTTCTTCTGGAATGATGGTATGGATAAATGTCTATTTAAAGAAACTCGTTCTGATTGTTTTATTTGCACTGCATGCACTACATCTCAGCACTTATACCCATTCCATTGTATCTGTGTGTTATCCGCCTAACTAGATTGTAAGCTCTACGGCTCAGGGACCTCCTTTCCTCTTGTGGCAAAGCTCTAGCACTTCTATTTATATAAGTTATATATTTATTTACTCAACTATCTATTTATCTCCCTTGTATTACTTTATTGTATTGTGTTACTGTACAGCGCTGCATCCCCAAGTGGCAGGATGCACACTGCATAGTCCCAACAAAAATGTCCATCCTAAACACTAATACACAACAACAGATAAATAGGCATCCTTATTTTAACCCTTTCAGTGCCAGCCAGTTTTGCACTTTGGCGTTCTTTTTTTGCCAGAAGAATTTTTAGGATTTTACATTCATACAGTTTAGTGAAGTGTGGCGGTAGGAGAGCCCACAAAAAAAGGAATATTATACATACTTTTTTTTGCACAAACTTAATTATAAAAATCTGTAGAAAGATAACAGTGTATTGTAACTTTTCTGTAGATTTTACTGAATTTTTGGGTAAAAGGAAAAGTAAAATTTCCCCAATATCATTACATTTTGTACTTTTTATTCGTAAAAAATCTGTTTTCACACAAAATTCTGTTACAAATCTCAGATTCTTTCAAGTACAATGATATCAGATATATGTAGGTACCCCACTTTACCTGTCATGGAGAGCCTGTCCAGGAGACTAAAACAGCATAACAAAAATATAGAAGCACTGCTGATAGATAATGTAGGATAACTATCAAATTTACTACTATCAAAATGTTTTGATCAAACCGCAGATACTCAGACAGCAATGTTCATCAAATTAGACATTTTTTTCTTCTATTTTAATTTTTTCCCCAAAAATAATAAATGAAAGACAAAATCAAGGGTGAATTTCACAGAAATACTGTAGCACAAAACCTGACCAACCAACCAACACAAATACGAAAGCCTAATCTCTTTTAACTATATATTTGTCTTATTAAGTTCCTATTAGTTCTGAAATATTGGCGCATCATACAGTTACAGATAGCAAAAATTGGATAGATTGGTCTTCACACACACACTTTTCTATTTATAAAAAGTGAAATCTGAATGGAAAAATTGCTTCCCAGAAATAATTATTTAATTAGATGATCAAAACTGATTATCTTATATTGATTTCTGCCCAATTCTTTTTTAAAGTTTTTCTCACTAAAGTTCCATTTGTGAAAGGATCTCTGAAGGGAGCACTTGAAATGTGCCCTCCGATCCTCGTTACAATACAAGGATTGTGGAAGCACTCCAGTTAGGCTAATTTACAACTACCTTTAGCAGAAGTGCTACTGATCTGGTCAAACATTAATACAAACATAGAAAAGATAATCAATGCACATTCCTAGGCCCCACACAATATCATATTATCTGCACACTGGCATACTTTATAAACAAAGGGGTTTTAGTATACATTACTGTGATCACATGAATGAAAAGCCTTCCAACCACGTCAAGGTAACCCCAGTTTGGAAGGTCCTAACTTCTAACCTTTTTAAATTTCTTTTACTTCAATTACGATTAGCAAACTTTGCATTTCTCATTCTTACACACTGGATCCATATAACAGCATACCCTCCAACATTCCAAAGAAAGAAAAAGGTACACTTTGACACACCCCTTGCTCCGCTCAAACCTCACCCATTGCTCCGCCCCCAAACAAACCCTAAATACATCTCTAATATTGCCACTATTTAATTTCTAATAATACATACTTGTAAATGAAATCATTTGTAAAAAAAAAAATACAAAGAGATCTGTAAACTATGCAAATATGTCTTTATTTTAACAACTGTCTCTTTAAAGAGCTGCAGTGGTATAAGTGTTGGATATCTGGACCTTCCACAGGAATCCGTATGGGACCTGTTGGGTAATGCCAGGAATTAGTGGAAATTAGACAAGCTATTTGAACTTTTCCTTTGGATTTCTAGTTACAGCAAAGACACCACTCACCTCATTGTGAAGCCAGGTATCACTTGTAAGAAGAAAACATCTCTCAGTGTCTCACATCCAGTATTGTGTTTTGAAAGAGCTGCAGGGTAACAAGGTGAAGTCAGTGTTTCATTGGCTGAAAGTAACATTTTTACTTTCATGAAAAAGTCCATGTATAAAGCAGGAGCTGCTGCACATGAAGTGGGGGCTGAAAATCTCAGAAGGCAACAGAAGATGGGACTGCACATGAAATTAGAGTTTGAGTGGTGCTACTGCACATGATTTGATTAGATGATTCATTGCTGTGTGCTGCATGGACATGGTCAAACTGTTGCACATAGATGAAAGAGGCCGCTGCATAAAGAAGAGGTGGCCCTAGCTATCAAAAAAGGAACACAACAACCTTGACCTAGAAATTGATAATTTAAATGATGTATCACTTGTCGTTCTAAGTTATTTAATCACAAAAAACAGAATTCAACATTAAAATACTTCAGCTAATGAATGTGCTCTAGCATTGGATTAGGCAATGTTCCTGCCATGGCATTAATACAATCCAAATACACGGAGAGAGAGAGGTGCAGCATTATTGAGGCTTTATTCATATGAATTGTTTTAGGTTTACCGAATAAAAACTAAATAAACGCATTGCATATCTCTCTCTCTCTGTAAGAAGCACTGGTGGTAAGAAAAATAAACGTTATAATCATGCTGTCATTTTGTAAAACAAATCACTTTGAAAGGCAAATGATACATTTTAATCGTCAATTTCTGGCTAAAAACTATTTTGGCAGTAGTGCTCATTTAATTATCAGACAATCCTCCCAATAATAAAAAAGTGGAGAAATGTATTGCCTAGGTGCTGCTTTTCCAGCCAAAGAAGTATATGTAGCAGATTTAGCACACTTTGTTCTGTTGATGGGGACCACACAGTGCAATGAACATTCTTGAAAAGATTAATCTTTGATGTCATAACAGCACACAAGTTGTTTCTAATCCTAGTGCAATCGCTATAGGCTCCAGTTGAAGAATGCCCTTCAACTGATTTACCTAAAGAACTTCTTGTATTGGTTGTATTTTTCGGTTGTATTTTTTTTCACCATGCTAAATATGCTTTCACAAAATGCATCGCTATGCGGAATTAGAAATACGAGTGTTGCTAGCTGGCAAAGAAATTTAAATTGGGGTTGTCCAGTAGCTGGTTCTATAATTTGGCTAACTTCAGTCCAAAATGAATCAATTCTGTCTTGCGGTGGATTGAATGGCGGCAGATGTGGATAGGACTGGTAACATGTGAACTGAAAAAGTAACTGATCAGCATCTTGTATTTTAATAGCAACAGGAAATTTTTCCATTAGTACTGTTATCATTGTTTCATTAGCTGTAAGTCTGCTCTGTGGATCAAACACTGCAGCTGCTTTTAAAACAGGATCACTCAGAGGGAATTTCAACTTCATATACTGTAAGGCCTGCTCATAAAACTTCCTGACATCTCTATAGAAGGGACGCAGTTCTCCTGATACAGACAGATTTTCTTTTCTGACTAACTGCGCTGCTGAAAAACCAATAAAGAGGTTGGAATCTGACTTTTGTAACTCTACATTAGTTACATCAATGAAAATGAGCAGGTCTTGCTCATTTTCAACAAAAACAGATGGATTTATTAAACATCCTAGTAATTCTCTGTAGAGATGTACCATGGCTGAATGGAGCCTATGAATCATTGGATCTTCTCGTTGAAGTAAAATATTAAATGTATCAAACTGTGGGAAAATAGCATGTAAAAATAGAATATACAATTTGTTTATTTGGTTTTTAAAAAAATCTCCTTTACGTGATACCTTAATGAAACTCCTGCCTTCTCCTAAATATGTTTTCTTAAATGTATTATCACGCCTCGTTGCTTTGGCTTTTCTTTCTGCCATTATCTGGCCAAATTTCTACTGCTGTGATAGCTTTTATCCTGTCAGAACAATAGTAAAAAGTCACTATACTATAACAACATAATCACTATATAATTATTTAAAGGAATCTGACAAACTGTGGATCTAATGTTCAGAAACAACTTCATTCCTACTGGGTATTATTTCCTTTAAAGGAAATATGTCTACCCCAAAAATTTTTCACCTGTGGTCATAAACCCCCCCAAAACCCAGACCTCGCAGGGTCTAAAGTTAATTCAGCTTCTAAACATACTTACTAGCCCTTGTTCCCTCGGCTGCCTTCTGCTGGGTTTTGGGGGGTTTCATGGCAACAGGTAAAACATTTTTGGAGGGTGGACATACCCTTTAAAAGTACAAGTACATATGCTTTTAAGAAGAAAAAAAACATTTTCCCATTAAGCATCTTGTAGAGATCTCAGCATGTTTGACCCACCCAATAGCCAAGTAAATATTACTGTTAGGAACATTCCAAGGTAGTGTGCATTCTGGGAAGAAGGACCGTTACAGAACCTAACATGGCATCTCACGACTGACTACAGCAAAGCAAAGCATAACAATAAGGTTATGAAACCGATTTTTCAAAAGGGAATATGTAGAATAACTACTAAGTATATGTAATAGAAACAAAGAATTTAAAATATGAAAATATATATATATATATATATATATATATATATATATATATATATATTCTACTGAACAGCCCCATAAACTTTTTTTTGTGCACTGCAGTTAGACAGACAGCTTTTGAACTGTGTTGGTTTGAATGATCATGCACACATTTCAAAAAAAAGTTTTAGTATAGTTCTTATTCCACTCCTGCCACCCACAATCACCAACAGTGGCAGACCACACACCCACCATTTTATTATTCCAATCCATCCAGGAATTCAATTATTAAGCCTGGAGAAAATATCCTCCACACACATCCACAATCAGGCATGATAACTTTTTTTTCTCAAGTCAAGTGAATAAATAAATGAATTACAGCGTTGGTACTAGTACTTACAGAAATCAAGCAACTGGACCTGTGTGACACTGACTTCACGGAGTCTGGATGGCGACACTGCAGAGACGTGGGGCAGCTACTAGTACTGCAGAGGCAACAAGCTCCTAGTGACAGAGAGAAATGGATGGTACTATGCGATATGCACAGTGACTAAGAGATACACATCCGCAAGAAATCAATAATTTCAGCTAAGCAGCAGATGCATGATTAAATATACTTTTTTTTCCTCAAGTCATGTGAATAAAGTTGGTACTAGTACTCACAGAAATCAAGCAACTGGTGAACCTGTGTGACACTGACTTCACGGAGTCTGGATGGCGACACTGCAGAGACGCGGGGGCAGCTACTAGTACTGCAGAGGCAACAAGCTCCTAGTGACAGAGAGAAATGGAAGAGATCATCATCTCCACACAAGAAAACAATTTCAGCTAAGCACTAGCAGCAAGCTAGCAAGGGTTTTGAACCTCATTTAGGTCATTTCTCCAGAGCGATCAGGTCTTGAGCGATTTTCTTTCAAAGGGATTTGTCTGTTTTTAAAGGGGAGAGAAAGCGTTAAGAAACAAAAGTGTGCCTGTGTAAGTAATTAATCACTGGTGTGTTTTTTGGTTTTTTTTTTTTACTACTTACTGCTTGAATAAGGTAGTAGGAATTGTTTGAGTAAACTCAAAGCACTGGGTTACTAAAACAAATACTGGTGTTTAAAAAGCACTGTTTAAAAATACTGGTGTTTAAAAAGCACTGTTAACTGTAGAGCGGGGGTCGGTAAGAGACAAAGGAAAGGCATTTTTTTTTCTTTTCTCTGATTGGATGGGGGTGTAGCTAATTGGTTTAAATTGGCTGAGGGCTGTTGGCTCTTTGGTTTTGAACCTCATTTAAGTCATTTCTCCAGAGCGATCAGCTCTTGAGCGATTTTCTTTCAAAGGGATTTTCTGTTTTAAAGGGATTTGTCTGTTTTTAAAGGGGAGAGAAAGCGTTAAGAAACAAAAGCGTTTAGAACAAGAAAGCATTTAAGAACAACACTGCTATTTCTCTGCTGTGTATTGCTGTGTCTCTGGGGTGTATTGCAGTTTAGTATGGACAGTTTTGTTGGGGCCGCGCAATGTGCATCCTGCTGCATGTATGGGATCTTGGAGCAGCCGCCCCAAGGGACCTATGTATGTGTCAGATGTGAGTGGGTTGCCCATTTGGAATCTGAGGTCCAGAGTCTAAAGGGTAAACTTGCAGCATTGCAGGGCTTGGCAAATCTGGGGGAAATGCAGATACTAGCAGGGGCCAGTAAACTGGAGGGTGGAGATGGGGCAGATAAGGTGGTAAAGGAAGATAGATTTGTAAGGGTCACCAGGGGAAGTAGGGGACGGAAGGATAGGGGCGCTTCTTCCCAGTTGGTCGATCCCAACAGATTTGCCATTTTAGGTAAAGATGTGGAGGACGATGGCTCGGAAGCAGCATGTATGGAGCGGGCCGTTCCCCTGAGCACCCAGGGGACGGCCATCTCCAATACAAGGGAGGGAGAACTGGGGGCTAGGAAGGATAGGCAGGTGGTAGTGGTAGGGGACTCCATTATTAGAAGGGTAGATTGGGTAATCTGTCGCCAAGACCCTGCATGCCGAACAGTGTGTTGTCTGCCTGATGCTAGGGTTCAACATGTGGTGGATCGTGTAGACAGATTATTGGGTGGGGCTGGGAGTGACCCGGCGGTCTTGGTTCACATTGGTGCCAATGACAAAGTTAGAGGTGGAGGTGAGGTCCTTAAAAATGATTTCCGAGAATTAGGGGCCAAGTTAAAAGCAAGGACCTCCAGGGTAGTGATTTCAGAAATACTACCGCAGCCACGTGCTACGCTAGGGAGACAACGGGAGCTCAGGAGTATAAATGCGTGGCTAAGAGGGTGGTGTAAGGAGATGGGGTTTGGGTTTTTAGAGAACTGGGCTGATTTTTCTGTTGGCTACAGGCACTTTAGTAGAGACGGATTGCACCTCAATGGTGATGGTGCAGCTGTTTTGGGGGAGAAGATGGCTAGGGGGTTGGAGGAGATTTTAAACTAGGTATGGGGGGGAGGGAACCTTGAACTACACAGGGGTAGATAGAGAAGTTAGGGATCAGGGGGCTATTAACACAACGGAGGGAGGAGAAGGGGGAGCATAGAGGATAAGGAGGCATGTACGACCATGTATGGAAGTAAATCAATTGATAATCTAAAATGTATGTTTACAAATGCAAGAAGTCTGGCTGGAAAAACCGGCGAACTTGAAATAATAGCTTTAAAGGAAAGGTATGATGTAATTGGTATAGCAGAATCATGGCTTAATGATTGACACGACTGGACAGTAAATATTGAAGGATACTCCTTATTTAGACATGACAGAGTTAATAAGAAAGGAGGAGGAGTATGTATGTATGTTAAACAGGAATTGAAGCCAAATTTAAAAGATGGAATAGATGGGGGAGTAAACGATACGGCAGAAACATTATGGGTGGAACTGTGTACAGGAAGCAAGAAGGTGTAGTCATATATTTAATTATATGTAAACTGTAAAATACATTGGGACTGGGGTGTTAATAGAAGGAGTGAGTGGGAATAGTCATAGATCCAGTTCCCGGATACTTCAAAGTCTTTGGATACTATCTCAGTTCCTGGGTTGGGTTCTTTGCATTTCAAAGAACCTCCTGTACTATAGATACATCTGCTATTATCAAACAATCATCTTATTGAGGGTGATCTACATTTCAAATGGTGAATGTTTATACTACCTTCTAGAAACAAACATCTAAGATAGTTAGCATTGTTTTATCAAATCCTTTCCCAGGGTTGGTTATGGGGGTCTGTGTTGTATATCAAGGGGTGAGAGAGTCTGTTAGAGGGGAAGGATTTTGGAAGGAGGGAGAAGGTTTTGTAAGGAAGAAGGAATTGGAAGGGAATAGAGGAAGGAATTGCACATATACCTTTGTACACCTATACCTGCTGTAAATATATAATTTAACCTGATATCTCTGGGCCTGGAACTCTTAAATAAACGCTTCATCTCTGAAAAAGGACTGGTTGGTTGAATTTACCTGGTGGTGGTAAATAAGGATTATTATATCAACACTATACGAAACACAACAGAAGGTAGGTAAATTAATTGTTGGAGTATGTTATAAGCCGCCAAATGCCGGGGAGGAGGTGGAAATGAATCTCCATATGCAGTTGGCGAAGGCTGCTGGTATGGGGCATGTTCTGGTCATGGGGGATTTTAACTACCCTGACATAGATTGGAGTAAGGGAACTGCCAGCACCTCAAAAGGTATAAAGTTCTTAAATTTCCTATATGAGCATTTTTTTTCACAGATGGTAGAAGTTCCTACTAGACAGAATGCGTTGTTGGATCTGGTGATATCTAATAACCCTGAGCTCATTTTGGAGATGAGGGTAATGGGAAGCTTAGGGAATAGTGACCATGATATAGTGTCATTTAATATAGGTTGCAAAAAACTAAAGTGCACTGGCTTAACAAAAACTTTTAACTTTAGGAAAGCTAATTTTATGCTTTTAAAGGAATCGCTCCTGCTCATAGACTGGGGGGAACTGTTTCTAGGTAAAGATACTGAGCAGATGTGGACCACTTTTAAAGGGATATTAAACTATTATATTTCTAAATCGGTACCTTTAGGTAACAAGTGTAAAAAAATTAGATCCAGTCCTGCATGGCTTAATGCTCAGGTAAAAAGGGAGATGGAAAAAAGAAAAAGGCTTTTAAAATTTTGAAAACAGAAGGCACAGAACAGGCTTACAGGGAGTACAAAAGCTGTAATAAAGAGTGTAAGAAAGCAATTAAACTAGCTAAAATAGAAAATGAAATACGGATTGCCGAACAAAGCAAGTCCAACACCAAAATGTCTTTTAAGTATATAAATGGTAAAAAGATGAGGACTGAGAATGTGGGACCATTAAATAATGGAGCTGAGGTGGTAGTAGAGGATGCCGAAAAGGCTAATCTGCTAAACCGTTTTTTTACATCGGTTTTTACTGTTGAGAATCCTTGTCCTTAAAGTAGGGATTGTAATAATATGCAGGGAAGAAATGAAGAGTTTTCACATTGGATAACAGAGGATATGGTACGGAAACAATTAGACAAGGTTAATATCAATAAAGCGCCAGGACCAGATGGATTGCATCCTCGGATTTTAAAGGAGCTTAGTTCAGTTCTGTCTAGACCACTGTTTCTCATCTTTTCAGATTCGCTTTGTCTGGTGATGTGCCGCTGGATTGGAAAAAAGCCAATGTAATACCAATATTCAAAAAAGGTAGTCGTTCACAGCCTGGAAACTATAGACCTGTAAGCCTAACAACAGTGGTAGGGAAGGTGATGGAAACCTTGTTAAGGGATCATATCCTTGACTTTGTTTCCAGGGATCATCTTATTAGTAGTAGTCAGCATGGATTTATGAGAAATAGATCATGCCAGACAAATTTAATTGTTTTTTATGAAGAAGTGAGTAAGAAGCTAGATTCAGGCACAGCAGTGGATGTGGTATATTTGGATTTTGCAAAAGCTTTTAATACTGTGCCACATAAGCGACTAATGTATAAACTGAGGACTGTTGGCCTTGAAGAAAACATTTGTTCATGGATAGAGAACTGGTTATTGGACCACAAACAGAGAGTGGTGGTTAATGGAGCTACATCTATGTGGGCTAAAGTTCTAAGCGGAGTGCCTCAGGGTTCTGTACTGGGGCCGCTTCTGTTTAATCTGTTTATAAATGACTTAGAAGAGGGCATTGAGAGCAAGGTCTCAGTATTTGCTGATGACACTAAACTATGCAGAGCTTTGGAAACTTCCAATGATGTGCAAAGTGCTGCAAGCAGACCTAGATAGATTATCAAAATGGGCAGCAGAATGGCAGATGAGATTCAATGTTGATAAATGTAAGGTGATGCATTTGGGATTTAATGTTAAGTGCATCTGTAATGGAAAAAGATTTGGGGGTTCTGGTAGATAACAGCAAACAATGCCAGGTAGCAACGGCTAGAGCTAGCAAGATATTGTCTTGTATAAAAGGGGGAATAGATTCAAGAGCGAAAAATATTATTCTCCCTCTTTACAAGGCACTGGTAAGGCCTCATTTGGAATATGCGGTGCAGTTTTGGAATCCCATATACAAAAGGGACATCTTGGAAATTGAGGCAGTTCAGAGAAGGGCAACTAAATTAATAAGGGGAATGGAGGGGCTCGAATATGCAGGCAGATTAGACAAGTTAGGGCTGTTTACATTGGAGAAGCGACGTTTGCGTGGGGACATGATTACCTTATACAAATATATTAATGGGCCATGCAATGAACTCTCTGGTGCATTGTTCACTAATAGGTCATATCAGAGGACACATGGACATCCTCTAAGGTTGGAAGAAAAGAAGTTTCATCTTCAGGTTAGGAGAGGTTTCTTTACAGTGAGAACGGTGAAATTGTGGAACTGTCTTCCAGCAGATGTGGTAATGGCAAGTTCATTGAATAGCTTTAAAAAAGGCCTGGATAAGTTTCTAAAACTAAAAAATATTGTGAATTACTGGTATTAATGCATATAGATCTGGTTGATCCAGGGATACATTCTGATTGCCGTTTGGAGTCAGGAAGGAATTTTTTCCCCCTTTTTAGCTGGGTTTTTTGCCTTCCTCTGGATCAACTGTTAGGTAGAGTTAAAATATATATATATATATAAAGAGGCTGAATAGGTTGGACTTGATGGACGTATGTCTTTATTCAACCTTAATTACTATGTTACTATGTTACTATGTTACTAAGCAATCCCCACCCACAAGTCAAGTGATCACAATCTGATCCCCTCCACCATATTTAATATATGGTGGAGGACAATTAATATTCCACATTTTTATTCCAATTATATAATTAGCTGCGCATGCTCATTGCTGAAGACAGAGATGATCTCCAGGTATTAAAATACATTTCACTAAGCCAGCAGGTGGTTGCCAGCATGAGAGAGACAGCACAGCTAAGCAAGCTTTGCTCAGTCTTTCCAGAATTAAATATATCAATAAAAAAAATTAACCTAGCCAGAGTACTACTCTAAACTGAGTAGACTAGAAATACTAAGTTATAATGGACTGACTACGAAGTGGACTGTGGTACTTGGGTAGTAATTACTACCTAAGTACCTCACAGTCTATTAGTCAGTCCATATAACTTAGTAGTTTCTACTCAGTTACACTAAACTCTGGCTGGCTACTAGTCAGTGTGACTGAGACACACTCAATTGAATATTTAATTAGACTCTCACTGTGACTGACTCTCTGACACACACTGTCTCTCAGTCTGTGTGCAGTAAGTGCTGTGCATTGCTTGTTACTTTACCCTCTCTCAGAAAGACTGAGAGAGAGACTCATTGAGAGAGAATTAATACGTACCTAATGAGGGAGGGATATTAAGGAGTGGGGGTATTAATGAGAGGGGTTATTTAATGAGAGTGGGGTATTAATAAAAGGAGGGGTATTAATGAGAGTGGTGTATTAATGAGAGTGGGGTATTAATGAATGGGGGTATTAATGAGAGGGAGGGGTATCAATGAAAGGGGAGGTAATTGATACCCCTCCCTCTCATTAATACCCCCATTCATTAATACCCCACTCTCATTAATACACCACTCTCATTAATACCCCTCTCATTAATATTAATGAGAGGGGTATTAATGAGAGAGGGGTATTAATGAATTGGGGAAATAATAAGAGTGAGGATAGAACAGGGGAAATTGATATCTGCAATGCTTGACATAGAAGATTGTCTCTATTCCAGCAGAGAAAGTGCTCTCCATCCTATAAATCAGGGGTGGCAGACTAGGGGCCCTGCAGATGTTAGAGAACTGGGTGCACTGCAGTAAAAAATGTTCAAACTCTGGAGGGCCCTAAGTTTACCTCCCCTGCTATAAAGGGTAAACAAGATATAAAAAAGCAGAACATTAAACCAAGAGAGTCCACAGCTTCTGGTCAAGGACTAGGAGGAATGTTGGGAACTGTAGAGTAAATTCCATTTACCTGTATGTAATCACTATCACTGTCAGCAGCAACCACTGTCAGCAGCAAATCATGGAATGAGATTCCAACTGTGTAGGTAAACTCACTCTGCATTGAACTGCATTGGTAAAAAAAATGGAATGAAAATGGGACCAGAAGACCATTGCACATAGTACTATACAGAGATGATTCAAGAATATTATTTAATATTGTTCAATTAATATTATCAATCAAAAATGGTACAATACCGGGAAAATCGGTACACTTGGAGGGTATGTAACAGGCTCTCATAGGGGCAGTAACTGCTGCATGATATATAGAGGGGGTACCACTATATAATGTTCTAAAAGTGATGAACTCTCTCTTTAAGTGGTTGCTGTGGGCTAAACATACTTACTCTAATGAAACAGGGCCAAAAGATGACCTTCAGATGTCCAAAAAAACCCTCTGTCACATTTACTTCAAATTTAGATCTTTTCTTATTAACACAAATATAATCCGGTTTACAATGTAATACACATATAAATCACATTTATTAAGTCCCCATGTATCCCTTTAAAAATGCCTCATCTAAAAAACCTTAATATACACCGCAATTGGGCGTCCCCAACCTTTAAATTGCTCTGTAATATTGAAGGATGAGACACTGTCCAGGTTAGGAGTTTTTCTGTTATAAAATTTTAATTGAACATTTATTGAATTTCCAAGGGCTGTAACAAGGTTAAAGGGCATGTCCAGCATAAAAAAACATAGAGCACCCCCAAACCACATTTTTGCATTTATAATTAATTGCCAAAGATGCCTCTGAAGAATCTTACCTGACCGGGTCCCTCGCCACCAGGGCTCATGTTTTGAGCTTACTTGACATTGGCTGTTGAACTGGAGGGCTGTCCTAACAGAGGCTGTTAAACCCTCCAGCCCTCCAGTTCAGCATACACTGTTAGGTCAGTTCTCCAGTTTAGCAGACACTGTTAGGTCAGCCCTCCACTTCAGCAGAAACTGCTAGGGGGCATGGCTTGTGGAGGTGGTTGTGGTGGATTAACTTCACACTGGCTAGTGAACTCTCCAGCCCTCTTGTTCAGCAGACACTGTAAGATCAGCCCTTCAGTTCTGCAGGCAGTGTAAGAGGACATGACTTGTGGAGGTGGTTGTGGTGCGCTAAATTGACACTGTCTAGTTAACTAGAGGTTTAACGTAACAGTGGCTGGTTATCTGGAGGGCTGATTTGACATTGGCTGGTGAACTGAAGTGCTAATTTGACATTGGAAGCTGAACTGAAGGGTTGACTTTGCACTGCCTGGTGAACTGGAGGGCTGACTTTACACTGTATGGTGATCTGGACACTGGAAGGCTGAATTGACATTGGAAGCTGAATTGGAGGGCTTACTTTACACTGTCTGGTGAAACCTCCAGCCCTCCAATTCAGCAGACACTGTTAGATCAGCTCACTAGTTCAGCAGACACTGTTAGGGGGTGTGACTTGTGGAGATGGGTGTGGTGGGCTGATTTGACACAGGCTAGTGAATCCTCCAGCCTTCCAGTTCAGCATACACTGTTAGATCAGCCCTTCTGTTCAGCACACAGTTAGGGGGCATGGCTTGTGGAGGTGAGTGTGGTTGGCTGGTGAACCGTAGAGTTGACTCTCCATTGGCTGGTGAACTAAAGAGCTAACATCACACTGGCTGTTTAGCAGACACAGTTAGGTAAGCCCTACAGTTCAGCAGACACTGATAGGGGCATGGCTTGTGGAGGTGAGTGTGGTTGGCTAACTTGCCACAGGCTGGTGAACTGAAGGGCTGACTTGACACTGGCTGGCAGACTGGAGGGCTGACTTGACAGTGGCTGATGGAAGAACCTGCCAGTTTATCAGACACAGTTAGGTAAGCCATACAGTTTAGCAGATACTGTTAGGGGCATGGCTTGTGGAAGTGTATGTGGTGGTTCAGCAAACACTGTAAGGCCAGCCCTCCTGTTCAGCAGACACTTTAAGGGGGCATGGCTTGTGAAAGTGGGTGTGGTGGTTCAGCAGACACTAAGATCAGCCCTCCAGTTTAACAGACAGTTAAGGTCCCGGCCCGCGACACACGATGTGTACGAACGTTCGTTTCGGCCGATAATCGGCCCGTGTATGGGGCCTTTATCGGTCAAACTGCCGTTCAATGACCCACGACCGTCCGGGCGGATCTCCGAATGACCGTCCGTTTCGGCCGATAAAGGGCCCATACATGGACCGATTATCGGCCAAAATGAACGTTCGTACACATCGTGCGTCGCAGGTCGTGACCTGCGATCGCACATGTGTACGAACCTTTAGATTAGCTCTCCAGTTCAGCAGACACAATTAGGTGAGCCCTCCAGCTCAGCAGACACTGGGGCAATATTTATAAAGCCACGGTATGGCTTTTTAGCGTTACTGTGACTTTAATGAATGGTATCGTAAATTTACGATCGTTAAACCGATCTGAGTTTAACGATCATAAATTTACAATTCTGTTATCGTAGATTTACAATACCTAACGTAAATCTACAATAACGGAATCGTTGATTTACGATCCCCATAGAATACCATTGTGGTCGTTTTCTACCGCACAGGAATTCTACGATCGAATGCTCGTTAATTAATGAACGTTCAGTCATAAATGTACGATTGCGATCGTACATTTACAACCACAATCATAAATTAACTAAGGGGCTTTATAAATATGGCCCACTGTTAGGAAGCGTGGCTTGTGGTGATGAGTGTTCTTGGCTGACTTGACACTGGCTGGTGAACTGGAGGGCTGATTTGACAATGGCTGGTGAACCCCCCAATCCTCAAGTTCAGCAACCACTGTTAGGGGGCATGGCTTGTAGAGGTGGGTGTGGTGGGCACACTTGACAATGGCTAGTTAACTTGAAGGCTGACTTAACATTGACTGGTGAATTGGAGGCCTGGTTTAACAGTGACTGCTGAACCCTCCAGTTCAGTAGACACTGTTAGCAGGCATGGCTTGTGAGAGTAGGTGTGGTGGGCAGCAGAAACTGGCTGGTGAACTAATGGGCTAACTTGACACTGACTGGTGAACTGGAGAAATAATCTAACAGTTGCTGCTGAACCCTCCAGGTCAGCCCTCCAGTTCAGCAGACAATGTAAGGTCACCTTGTGTGGTTGGCTAACGACACTGGCTTTTGGACTGGAGTTCTTACTTAATACTGGCTGGTGAAATAGATGGCTGACTTGATACTTGCTGGTGAACTGGAGGGTTGACTTGACACAGGTAGAGATGTTCGAAACTATTGAGTTTCGTTCCTTTTTTGAATTTTTCGAAAATTTTGAACATTCGAAAACGAACCCATAGAAGTTTATGAGAGAAAAAAATCAGAAATTTTCTGTCCATTTTTAGGGACAAATAGTAATAGTAGGTTGCTGTAAATAACACAGAGACCTGGGGAATGGACTTGGGTACCCGTAAATATAACCAAAACTTATTTTAAAACTATCTTTCCTCACGATCAGGCTGTTTTCAAGCTCTGCATTCTATTTTCGAGAGTTACTGAAATCAAGCGCTAATTTCGAGGGTTAGCGATATTACAAATTCGAGGGTTACCATAATCGTTTCTTGCTTCCGAGGGTTACCGAAATCGATTATTACTTTCAAGGGTTACCGAAATTGATTATTACTTTCAAGGGTTACCGAAATCGATCATTACTTTCATTTCAGGGTTTCGATTTTGATAATCATCTACTTTCGATTTCGATGATTATCGAAATTTCGATAAAAATCAAAAATTCTGAAAATCCGGGTTCCGTGGTATCCGGGAGTTCGAAACTCATATTCTATTCGAAATCGGGTTCTATTCGAACCCACGTTACATCTCTAGACACAGGCTGGTAAATTGGAGGGCTGGCCAAACAGTGGCTTCTTAACCTTCCAGTTCAGTAGACACTGTTAGGTTAGTCCTCTAGTTCTATTTAGAGGATACATGCATTGCTGCCAGGTGAGTTTGCTGGGTCTCTCCTACTGTACCTACTGCTCCATTTCCAGGAGTAATTTTCAACTTTAAAGGGTTTCCTTCCTTTACCCTTTTAACCCCTCCAGTTTAGCAGACAATTTTAGGTGAGCCCTCCAGTTCAGAAGACACTATAAGGTGAACTGTTCGGTTCAGCAGACACTGTTACGTCAGCCCTCCAGTTCAGCAGACACTGTTAGGGGGCATGGTTTGCAGAGTGGAGTGTGGTTGGCTGACATGAAACTAACTAGTGCTTTGGAGGACTAACTTGACACTGGATGGTGAACAAGAGGGCTGATTTGACACTGGCTGGTGAATTGGAGTGCTGACTTGATACTAGCTGGTGAAGAAGAGGGCTGACTTGACACTGAGTGGTGAACGGGAGGGCAGACTTTACACTAGATGGTGAAATGGTGGACTGACTTGATTGCTGAACTCTCCAGCCTTCAGTTCAGCACACACTGTTAGGGGCATGTCTTGTGGATATGGGTGTTGTGGGCTAACTTACACTGGCTAGTGAACTGGAGGGCTGACTTAACACTGGCTGGTAAACTGCAGGATCAACTTGACACTGGCTGGTGAACTTGAAGGCTGGCCTAACAGTGGCTGCTGATTCCTCCAGTCCTCAATTTCAGCAGCCACTGTTAAGTCAGCCCTCTAGTTTAGCAGCCACTTTTAGATCAGCCCTCCAGTTCAACAGACACTGTTAAGTCAACCCTGTTCACCATCCAGCATTAAGTCAGCCCTCCAGTTCGGTAGACATGGCTTGTGGAGGGGAGTGTGGTTGGCTGACTTGACACTGGCTGGTTAACCGAAGGCCTTACTTGATACTGGCTGGTGAAGCCTCCTGCTCAATTAAAGTAGTAATGTGATGCACAACCCTCCTACAGGAATGTGAAGGATAGATAATGGGGATAAAAAATGTACATCAATAAGGAGAAAAAAAGAAAAAATGTATCCCCCACTATTAGCCAATCCTATATCTGTATCGTGATCCAGTGGGACAAACATGTTAAAACCTAACTTTTATTAAGTATATGTTAAAAAATAATAATAAACCACACATTAAAAAAACACCATATACTTAATAAAAGTTAGGTTTTAACATGTTTGTCCCACTGGATCACGATACAGATATAGGATTGGATAATAGAGGGGGATACATTTTTTCTTTTTATCTTTATAGAAGCCTCCTGCTCCCCAGTTCGGCAGACACTGTTGGGGTGCCTGGTTTGTGGCTGTATTGGGATGACTTGACACTGGCTAGTGAACTGGAGGGCTGACTTGACACTAGCTGGAGAACTGGAGGGCTGGCCCCCAGTTGCTTCTGAACCCTCCCTTGGGTTCATCAACCAGTGTTGACTTAAAAGTTGCTGGGGAACAGGATTATATGGACAATGGATTATATCAAGCAAAATTAAACTTAAGCAGGGTACACATAGTAAAGATTTTTGAAAGATGACAGACAGCATCTGCAAGATCCGGGAACACACAGTCCTGAGCACTCTACCTATACACAGTATATACACAGCATAGGGAGAACTCTCAGGACTATGTGTTTCCCACGACCAAGGCCAACTCCCATATAAGAAGACTACCACGGCTGAGGGAAATTTGCAGTCTTTCCCGGACGACCTGGACGTTTGGCGGTCGCACACTCATTCAGTAAAGAAGCTACACACACTGTCGATAAAGCCCTGATACATTTGGATCTGACGGTATTGGGGCTTCATCACTAGTGTGTGTACCTAGCTTTACTGATTTTGCTGATTACAGCACAGGATCTAAAACAGCCTGATTACAGTGTTGTATACACAAGTACATTTTCTGTGATGATAAAACCTAAAACAATTGCCACTGCAGTTTTACATGTGTATAATTTTACCTCAATATGTGGGACCCTCCAAATCAAAATAGTTTTAAATTTCACATCTTTATTTTACATCTTCCAATATACTGTACAATGTATTGCTTTTTAATACCCTTGTAGGGAATGTAATAGCAGATCTTTACAGTAACATAGTAATAGAGGTTGAAAGAAGATATATGTCCATCTATAATAAATAAAATAGTGGAGGTATATGTAAAAATTATATAGATTTATTATAGAATATTTATTTAAAATATATCGTAATACTGCAATATTGCTATTCCTATATATGCACAGACAATTGCTATTTGTGATAACATTTGCCACATGAAATCCAAATCCTAAATGTATTTGTATCGGTATAGGAGAATCACAGATGGTGTTTCACAGGGGAGAATTCAAACAATGAATTGGTACAAGCCTCCCTTTATAGGGCTATGCACATACACTGCAAAGGAGCATTGGGAGAGATTGCGGGTAAATTCTCTTTGCTCCGGGTCTCCTGCTTGTTTAATTGAAGAAGGCGAGGCAAGACATCACTTCTTAACCTCCTGTTCTTCAATTAAACTGAAAAACAACATAAATGCAGCTTGGAGACTGCCATCTATTTCAGTGATCAAATTTGAATGGAAAAAAAAGGACCGTGTATCACTTTAATTTATTATTCTTGATTATCACTTGGGCACAAAATACACATTTTACATGATGAAATTGGAATTGAAAAATTATCAGGGTTATTATCAGATTTTAGCTTTCAAATGTTAAATAAGATCTGATTGGTTAGGGCAAAATTAGCACCATTTTAAGCGATAAGAACTTTTATTGAATCTCCCTGTATGTCCTGAAAAGCATTTTCCGGTAAGTGTATTTATATATTTATATATATTGTATATTTTTTCTGCATTGACACAGATCACTAATATTGATGTTTGGGGGAGACTCTATGACATCCCAGACTTTAGGGGAAGTTCTCTGACATCAGGGAATCCCTTTGCACCATGTATCTGCTTGACCAGCTACTGCTGGCTATCTTATATGGTACAGAACTTATGGGGTCCAGAACATATGGGGGTTAAAATCTCAGAATCCCAAAAATACTGCTGAGAATAATGCTGCCCTTGATCTCTTTTAGGATTTAAAGAAGAACTAAAGTTACTAGACAAACATTGTTCCAATAGACACAGCATACTTTCTCTACTCTAACAACTTTCTCTAGTAGTGTCTTAAAATGCATGAATATTAAGGGGAGGAAAGCTTTCACATTAAGGATAAAATATGTTAAATATACTTCTACTAATATTAATATTGTGATTGCACCTATCAATAATTAACTGTAACTTTTGCAAGACTGGCTATGTTTGCCCCAAAAAAATCAGTGCAAAACTCATATTATACCAGCTGTGAACAAGACTTATCAGATGCTGAAATTACCTTCGTAAAATTGCACTATGGTTTGATAAATAGGTCAGTGCGACTTTCAGGAAGAGATTTGTGCATTGAAGCTCTTGGTAATGAGTTTCTATGTTTTTATTTTTAGCCTTTAATCTAATAAAATGCTCTGTTCTTTTTTTTTAGAGAAAAACTGTGGGCCTGCACCAGCGGTACAGTATGGTGACATTATACAGAATAGAAATCGTACCCACCCACATGGAACAGAAATGACTTATCAGTGTCCGGATTATTATCTACTTGAAGGAAATAAAAATATAAAATGTATACATGGAGAATGGGATGAACCACCAGTTTGCTTAGGTATGAATACATTATATTACATACAATAAATGTCTTGAAAGAAAACAAGGATATACATCTCTGTACTAGGGATGAAGTTCGGGTCTGATTCGAACCCAGTCCAGAAACAGATCTAATGGTTCTGCAGGTCGAAACTGTCTGAACTCAAAATTTTCAGATTTTCGATATTTGGAGTTAATAACGATTTTGTGAACCCACAAATATTATTATTATTATTCAGACTGTATGAAAAACACACTAAGGTTCTAGTGTAAGTAATAAAACAAATAACCGCCCATACATTGGTAAGTTATGGGAAAAAACAGGGGGGAAGTTACTCATAAATAGACAAATCCCACACTTTAGTAGACTTATGGCTCAGGTACATAAGCCCCAAGCCCGTCGCTTGTGTCAATGATCGCCATTTCAAACAGATTAAATATCTTCTCTGTAGATATACATCACTAGTACATCTTAACTATGGCCACTGGATGGATATTTGACTTAGCTACTAGGATACCCAAAGGGTTAAACTCGATATATGATGTACTATGTTACATAGATTAATACTCCAGAGTCCTGTTTCTGCCTTAAAGGGCATGTCCACCCCCAAAACTATAATTCACCCCACTACTGGCCCCACTCTAGTAAATAAAAATCCTTACCTTACATCCCAACTCCAAATGGTTCTCCTGTAATCCCCCCCCAAAGTCCCAAAAACTGCCCACCAGGAGGATAGCAGAGTCCATATAGGACTCTGCCTCCTGTCTCCCCAACGGGAGAAGTTTGGCATGCGCACTGCAGACATTTTCCCCCTCCCTCCTGTTTTGTACTCCCTCCCCCTAGCTCAAAATCACTATAATATTCTGTAGAGCTTTGTCCCCCAGCCCCAACCGCTATATTTTTATTTACAGAAACTTCCCCAAACATTACCTTCCCTCTTTCCTCCGCCGTTCAGATATGCCGGCACCCGCGTCCGTGGTTGGCTGCCTCTCAGCCAATCACAGACGCGGCTGACGGTCCCGCCCCTCTGCTTGCAGAGCTGGCAGTGCGGCGGAGGAAAGAGGGAAGGAAAGTAATGTTTGGGGAAGTTTCTGAAAATAAAAATATAGTGGTTGGGGCTGGGGGACGAAGCTCTACCGAATATTAAAAGTTTGTGAGTAGGGTGGACATACCCTTTAAGACTCATATTTATATACCTTTTCCTCTAAACGAGGTATCTTCACGTAAGGTCATTGGTTTCCAGTGCATGTGTGATTTAATTGTATTTACATAATGGTATAGGTTATGGTAACCTGTTTTTCCTCATAATAGAGTTTTAATTATTTGAATCTCTTAATACATAAGAATTGATTATGAGGGATTGCGCCCATATCACATATTCACTCGGGTATACGCTTTACTTCATATGAGTAAGTGGTTTTACACTGCTGCGATTTTGACAGCTGCCTGAGTATACGTGTTTTTCGAGCACTGTCATTTTGGGTGCCGTTTGGATACGCTTCGATGGGTAGCAGTTCGTACTTTTTATTTCCCTCTAATGGTTTTAATATTTTTGTATCCATTGTTTATTAATTTGTCTTGAAAAAGCCAAATTCCCATTCTTTCTGTTTCTTTTTCTTCCATTTTATTATTTCGCTTGTTTGGACTGTATCTCTTCCAACAGTTTTTAAGCTAGAGACATGAAATTTGGTACAGACATGCGGGCATATAGGAGAAGTTCCTTCTAGCTAAGGAATCTGCAGAAACGATATGGCGTTAGTGGCAAATTTCGGGACATTTTGTCCCATAGACTATAATGGTAAAAATCCTCAAATGTGGATATTTCAAAACAGTTTGTTTCATGGTCATAAATACAAATGGTGAAACCCTCCAACCCCCCACACAGACACAAATACACATACTTAAAGGGTAACAGCCATACTTTAAAGGTAACTATAGTCAAAAAACCTTACATGGGTACACACACCTACTGGCCTACCCTTTATTCCTTTGGCAACCATACTTAAAGGGTAAATAAAGTCAAAAAAACGAATTTAGATTTTTCCTCAATAAAAGATAGCTTTATGCATGTAAACACAAAAAAAGACATACCCCCTTAACCAGACCCAGGTACACACACATACTGATCTACTTATCCATTACTGTGGCAGCCATACTTAAAGGGTAACTAAAGTCAAAAAAACTAATTTTGACCAATCATCAAAAAAGTTTGTTTTTTTAACCCCCAACCTGAGACAGGTACACATACCTACTGACCTACTCTTCCATTTCTGTGGCAGACATACTTAAAGGGTAACTATAGCCAAAAATAATTTTTGATCAATAATCAAAAAAGTTTGTTTTTTTAACTTACAACCTGACACAGGTATACACACCAACTGAGGTACCCATTCATTCATGGCAATCATATCTAAAGGGTAAATATAGTAAAAAAAAAAAACATTTTGACCAATCATCAAAAAAGTAAGTCTTTTATCCCCCAACCTGACACGAGTACACACACCAACTGACCTGCCTTTAATTCATGTGCCAGCCATATTTAAAGGGTAAGTAAAAAACAACAATGTCCTCATCATTGGCATTATTGGGTTTTAAAATCTGCAGCACAAACACACACATTTCCTTCCAAAATGCAACCTTTCAAGCCAAATTCAAAGTTTATACTTAAAATTTCCCTTTCTACGTTATTAAGTATCTCTTTTGCACTTACCTGATATATTGTTACTTTGGGTTTTAATTGATATGTTGTCAGGGCCTTATGCGGGTTAACAGTGAGCCAAGGTACCTGTGTTTCAGTGGGTGGTTCCCACAGGTAGGGGGGGTGTCCCGGGGGGGGGGGGGTGTCCCTCGTCCCTCCCCCTCCTTCTTTTTCGTCACTCATCTGTATCCAGCATAAAGGCGCGCTAAGATGGCAGGGATTCCACCTATGATTAAGGGCTAGAGAAAGCCTGAAACACTTTAGGGGGAGCACCTGCGATTTGGGAATTATGTTGTTTCTATTATAAGCTGAATAAAATGTTTGGATTTTAAATCTGCCGCTGTGAAGACTGTCCTCCTTTTGGAGTGTGCCAAGCCCTTCAGTGTTCGCTGCACAAACAAGCTATTATTATTATTGATTTATATAGCGTCAACATCTTCCGTGGCGCTTTACAATTACATAGTCCTACATTACATACAGGGTTATACATATTATACAAAGTCACACATATTACATACACAACTAATACATAATATTATAAAACATACATGTATAATAATACAATAGAAGAGAGGACCCTGCCCAGAAAGCTTACAGTCTAGAGGAAATGGGGGTGAGACATAAGGTTACGAGAATCGGTAGGCTGTAAATAGATTGGCAGTGGAGTGTGAGAGGCGGTTAGGATCAGCTTGGGTCAGTGAGAGGGGTAATGTCTATGCCAGGTTATATGATTGCCTGAAGAGGTGGGTTTTAATGTTAAGTTTGAAGGTATTAAGGGATGGTTAGTGATGGACAGACGGAGGGAGTTCCAGAGCAGAGGGGCAGCACAAGCAAACTCCTGAATGCGGGCATGGGAAGAGGTGACAAGGGTGGATGAGAGTAGGTTATCAAATTTGATTTTGTGAACCCTCGAATTGGGATGATTTAGCACATGGGGCCCCTTACATTTTAAAAACATACTTACAGTCTCTCTCACTCAGATACTCTCAGTCACGCAAACGCTCTCATGGTCACGCAGACACCCTCAGCCATACAGACACACTTAGTCACGCAGACACAAAGTTACGCAGACATTGCTATACAGACATTATGTAATGCAGACACACTCAGGCACGCAGACACTGTCATTCAAACATTTTGAAATGCACTCATTCACACAGATATGCTCAGTGCAAGCAGGCGGTGCAGGCATGAAATGGGACAGGTCCCAACTATTTCTGGCTTTACCTAAACTATAGCGAGCATGGGCACTAATGTGCACTATAGTGTAGTTAAAGCCAGAAACAGACGGGACCCTTCAGAGGGGAGAAGCATGCTTGCATATGACTTATAGGGCCCATATATGAACCAACCTATTTTTGCTTGGGCGACATCGCTATGGAACAGAAATTATCCCTTGGCTAATAACATGTTTTTTTCCTGGTGACCTTTTGAAGTTTTTAGTGCACCTGGAAGGAGGAAAGCTGCTTCTTGTTAATAACTTCTCCAAGGTTCTCAATTCGTGAGCCAATATGCTATTGAATTTTGGACCATGGCTGCAGAAACTGGAACAATAAAGCTTTAACATCATAATTTCTACAAGGTCTTACCAATCGAATTAAAGAGGATCTAGTATCCAGAGACATTTCTTTTGTACTTGAAGATATAATTGCATGCACACTATGGCTGTACAGGAGAGTGAAGCATCCTTAGTATAGTATAGTATTTGAGGTTGAATAAAGACATACGTCCATCCAGTCCAACCCATCTAGCAATATCCTCATTTCCTGCCTAACTGTTGATCCAGAGGAAGGCAAAAAAACCCCACCAAATTTATGAAGGGGGAAAAAATTCCTTCCTGACTCCAAGTGGCAATCGGAAATTTCCCTGGATCAAGCGGTCGGAGATTCCAGCCGGGCCGCGGTGGATCGCGTCAAAGGTAAGTTAGCTCCCATCTTCTTTCTCAGGCCCTGCAATACTGATTGAAGATCGGGAGGTAAGGCAGTGCTCCTTAACCTCCCGATCTTCAATCAGTATATTAAAGGAATAGTTCAATTTGAGAGTGAACTATTCCTTTAAGATTGAATACACAGTTGTGTGAGTTCCAAGTGGAGAAAAGCCTCATTTTCATCTTTCTAGACCAGTTCCCAGGCCAAAATAAACATTTCCTTCCTTACTGGAGCACCTCAGGATGAACCTATACAATTAGGAGGGAATTATCCTATTTATATTCAATGGTCTATATCTTTAATGTGCCAGACAACACATTAAAAAAAAATCCTGAACCTAGGACCTTCCGTTTTTCTCTGCCTCAACCTCTATGGCTGCTGGCCATTGACAACAAGTCTATTGCCTCTGATATTATTTCCAAGTCCACTTTTTCGAAATTTTGCTTTAAGTTGGCATCCTGGGACTTCTACCTCTACCTCTACCACCCCATCTTAGACTGCCTGGGGTGCTTCTTGTCTCTCTAATTGTCTTTACATTCTTACTCTATATTGTTCCTCCATTTCTTGTAACCTAACCAGAAAATTGACACTCTGCTTAATGTACAATATTTGGAAGTCAAGGACGTTTCAGCAACACATTGGCTGAAATTTTGCCACTGCATCATTCCTGCGGCTGCCTAATTGATCTTCCTTCCAGAACCCTTCCAACTAGAGGCTGTACTTTCCCCTGCTGACATGTCTGCCATGCTCATTGTTCATCCAGTGACTGTTTAAAGGGCATGTCCATCCCCAAAACTCAAATTTAACCCCACACTGGCCCCACTCTGTAGTGTACAAAAATTCTTACCTTACATCCCAGATCCTTATGGTTGCCATGCTGTGCCCCTCCAAAGCCAGGAAAATTGTAGTGTAGAAGCTCCCAGTGACTCATCCTGCGCTTGTCTCTGCCTCAACCTCGACAAGGTTGAGGCATGCGCAGGAGAGTCCATCCCCCCTCCCGTTTTCTTCTCCCTCCCCCTAGTGTAAATTCCCCACTATATATTATATATATTGATCCCCCAGACCCAACCGCCGTAACAGATTTCATAGAAAGTCCCCTGATAGTTACTTACCTTCCCTCTATCCTCCAGTGTTCTGAGCAGCCGACAGCCGCGTCCCTGATTGGCTGCCTCTCAGCCAATCAGGGACGCGCTGCCGGTCCCGCCCCCTGCTTGCATTTCCCTGCAAGCAGAGGGCCTGGAGACTGCCGTGGAGGATAGAGGGAAGGTAAGTACATATCGGGGCACTTTCTAATAATTTTATTACAGCGGTTGGGGCTGGGGGATCAATATGTATAACATAAAAACTTTAAAAAAGGGGTGGACATGCCCTTTAATGAATTCCTCTGCTGTTAACTGCTCACTCATCATTCACCATTGCAGTTTGACTATCCAGTATCTGTGTAATCAACTCATCTGCTGTTCCTGTTCAGACATATTATCCACCACTGCAGTTTGTTTAATCAGTATCTGTTTTACCTACTCTTCTGCTGTTACCTGCTCAGACTCACCATCCATATTTGTAGTCTGTTTGCCTTCTGCCTGTCTGTTCATCTTGCCAACTCAATTCTCCACATTGTGGGATCGGTTCTTGTGGGGTCTCCTCTGGAGCCGCGGCCTGGTACCTGCTTGCCGCACAACATCCTCACCATCAGAGGCTCTGGGGAAGACGGGCAGGTCTCTTCATATTCAAGCTCCCCCAATCCCCTTATTAATTTAGTTGCCCTTCTCTGAATCCCTTTCCATTTCAAAGATGTCCTTTTTGTACAAAGGATTCCAAAACTGCCCTGCATATTTCAAATGAGGCCTTACCAATGCTTCGTAAAGAGGGAGAATAACATTTTCCTCCCTTCAATCCATACCTCTCTTTATACAAGACAATACCATGCTGGCTCTGGCTGTTGCTGCCTGACACTGCTTGCTACCTTTAAGTTTGTTATCCACCAAAACTCCAAGATCCCTTTCCAACAGGGATTCACTTAACACAGAGCCCTTTATAGTATAAGCAACACAAGGATTTTTAAGTCCAAAATGCATCACCTTACATTTATCAATATTGAATCTCATCTGCCACTTAGCAGCCCAATGTGATAATCTATCTAGATCCCCCTGCAACGATTACACATCCTCTGAAGTTTTTAAATGGTCGACAAAGTTTTGTGTCGTCAGCAAACACAGAAACCTTGCTGACAGTACCCACTTCAAAATCATTAATAGATAGATTAAATAGAAGCGACCCCAACACAGAACCCTGGGGCACCCCACTTAGCACTTTAGTCCATAATGATGAAGCCCCAATAACAACTACTATCTGCAAACTATTTATTAACCAATTCTCTATCCATGTACAAATGTGACTCCCCAGACCAACAGATCTTAGTTTATACATTAGTCACCAATGGGGGACTGTATCAAAAGCCTTTGCAAAATCCAGGTATACTACATCTACTGCTATGCCAGAGTCTAAACTTCTACTTACTTCCTCATATAAGCCAAGCAAGTTAGTTTGACAAGATCTATTTCTCCTAAATGCATGCTGGATATTACTTATAATGTCAGTCCTTAAAGCATACTCTAGAATATGTTTCCTTATAAAACTTTCCAGTATCTTCCCCACCACTGAAGTTAAACTTACAGGCCTGTAATTACCTGGCTGTGAACGACTATCCTTTTTGAATATTGGAATAACATCTCTTTTTCCAATCCAGAGGCACACATCCTGAAATGAGGGAATCTGCAAAAATAAGAAACAATAGCCTAGATAAAACTGAACTTAGCTAACTCCCTAAGGACACAAGGATGTATTTTATCCATTCCAGGAGATTTATTAATATAAACCTTATTTAGTTGTTTCTGTACCATATCCTCGGTTAACCAGTGCACTTGCATCTTTTATACCATTATTACTACTATACTGGTAGTAGTATACTATGATATACTATGATAGTCTACTATGATATCTGTACTTGGATCTTCTATAGTGTATACTGAAGGAAAAAAAATATTTAAGACATTTGTTTTAATGCCATCCTCTGTAACTAACTTATCCCCATTAATTAATGGTGCCACATTTTCAGTCCTCATCTTCTTAATATTAATATACTTTAAAAAAACATTTTAGGCTTAGTGATGCTTTGTTCAGCTATCCTAACTAGAGATTTCCGAACTTCGCAAAATCCGTTCCGCTCGAGGATCCGCGAATTTTCGAAGAAATTCTCTCTCACCAAACCCCGGGATAACGCGTCACTTCCGCTACGCGTTTCACTATCTCTAGCTTCGTCAGGCACGACGTGTTAATTATGCTCCTGCCCTTTTATAGGCTATGAACTGGTTAACTGTTTAGAGTCCATAGTCCATACATCCTCATATAGCCAAAATGTGATTCCCTACACATGGCAACATGGAGAAATCTACACATACAAATCATACAATGTAACATTGTTAATAAAATTTACCATTATAAACAGGGGAAAAATTCCCCAACTATCCTCTGTACATATCTACCGCTAAGTCACCATTATAAACAGGGGAAAACAGTCACCATTATAAACGGGAAAAATTCCCCAACTGTCCTCTTTATATATACAGAGGACAGTTGGGGAATTTTTCCCCTGTTTATAATGGTGACTGTTTATAATGGTAATTACCTACCTTAGCGGTAGATATGTACACCATTATAAACAGGGGAAAAATTCCCCAACTATCCTCTGTACATATCTACCGCTAAGGTAGGTAGTTACCATTATAAACAGTCACCATTATAAACAGGGGGAAAATTCCCCAACTGTCCTCTGTATATATAAAGAGGACAGTTGGGGAATTTTTCCCTTTTATAATGGTGACTGTTTTCCCCTGTTTATAATGGTGACTTAGCGGTAGATATGTACAGAGGATAGTTGGGGAATTTTTCCCGTTTATAATGGTGAATTTTATTAACAATGTTACATTGTATGATTTGTATGTGTAGATTTCTCCATGTTGCCATGTGTAGGGAATCACATTTTGGCTATATGAGGATGTATGGACTATGGACTCATAAAGTTAACCAGTTCATAGCCTATAAAAGGGCAGGAGCATAATTAACATGTCACGCCTGACGAAGCTAGAGATAGCGAAACGTGTAGCGGAAGTGACGCGTTATCCCGGGGTTTAGTGAGAGCTGGAGAGAATCAAGGCTTGCTTGCCCGAGAGACCGGCAAAGACCGGAGAGGACTTAAAACACCCCAAGCGATATATGTGGATTTGGAGGGACGCTGATAGATCGACCTACCAACCAGCACACGCTACTGGATCTCAAGTTGCTCTGTGAGCCACGGGCCTGCTTAGTCTGGGGGACCAGTGGGAAGAGGCCATTCACCCTTCAGCCACTACCAGAACGACGGTGTAGTATAACTATTTATATCTCCAGCCCCACCTTTCCTGATTTTCATTGACTAAGTGTGCGCACACGTATGGGACTTTAGTGATTCTTACATCCTTATACTGATCGGTTTCACTCGCTGCAAGGAGTGATGATCTCTTGGATATAGACACTTGCTTTATTTTTTATCTTTGGGATCTCTACACATGGTCACTATATATTCTACCCAAGTTTTTAGTATTTATATGTGGGATATCTAGAAGTTATTTTATTCTTTTTTGTAATAATTTATGTAAATTACACCTATTATGGCTGGCCAGCTATATATTGGTTTATGTAGGGATGATTTTATATATGTGATATTTAGGATATTAAATATATTATTCAGAGAATGTGTTGAGTACTTTATTTGTGTGTATCACCAGCAGAGTACTATCTTCTTTTATTGTCTATAAGGTTTTACCCTATTCGGGGTTCTTACTTCGTTTCTGAGCAGGGGGACTCAGAGGTACCTGTTAGATTGTGTCTGCCCTGTACCTTTTTGTGGTTTATTTTTTAAACTATGTATTGGGGAATGTTTTGGGTTTATTTGGTTTTACTAGTGTTAGAATAAAGCTCATGTTTTAACCTACCACGTATTCTATGACCGTTAAGGTTATTTTTATAGTCCTTACGACTTGTTGCACGATTTAGCAGCGTGAGTGCCCTTATCATATTTGATTTGGTGCCAAATGGTACTATGGTATCTCTATATACCTTTTTTGGTTTTCAGTGTTGTGATTTACCATTTGTAGCACCGGTACAATTTGTACTTTAGCTGCGCATAATATATACCCAGTTCATTGTCTGATTATTATTCCAACACAGTGGGGCTAGTATGGGGTTAAATTTTAGTTTTGGGGATGGACATGCCCTTTAAAGATATAAAATAAAAATTGGAGATATGTATGAATAACAATATAGAATATAAATGACTGACTGATAATTGACTTTCTTTTATAAATAAAAATATTTGTAGAGATAAGAATGAATTTTTTAATTGAACTATCATAATTGGCTTTGGGTATGTGCAAACTAAACATTGTTACGTTACTTTGATGCTTGGTTAAAGGGTATGTCCACCCTAAATCGATTTTTTAATAGCCTTCCTCCTGGTCCCCCAGCCCCAACCGCATCATTTTTATCTTTAGAAAGCTCCCCAAACTTTACTTACCTCCCTCTTTCCTCCGCCGCGCTCCCGGCCCTCTGCTTGTGAGAAAATGCAAGCAGAGGGCGGGGACGGCAGTCGTGTCTGTGATTGGCTGAGCGGCAGCCAATCACGGACGTGGCTGCCGGTCATTCAGTGCAGCGGAGGAAAGAGGGGAGGTAAGTAAAAGTTTGGGGAGCTTTCTAAAAATAAATGATGCGGTTGGGGTGGGGACCAGAGGGGATACTGTATTAGGGAATAATGCTAGGGGGAGGGAATCCAGAGAGGGAGGGAGAGGGAGGGGGAGAAGGGCTGCAGTACGCATGCCAAACTTCTCCCGGAGGCCAGGTAGGAGGCAGAGTCCTATATGGACTCGGCTAGCCTCCTTGGTGGGCAGTTTTGGGGACTTGGGGGGGGACTAAGGAGAACCCTATGGAGCTGGGATGTGAGGTAAGGATTAAACTACACTACATGGTGGGGCCAGTAGTTGGGGGGATTATAGTTTTGGGGGTGGACATGCCCTTTAACTTGTAATTTATACTTTATTCACTCATGTATCTATTTATGTTATCTTCCCCTAAGGGATAGGCCCCACTACACAGCGCACGGAGGCACGCAAGTATTGCGCAATGCAGTGCAATCACAATGTTGCATGATTCGTGTGCGCTACTGGCCGCTTGTACTGCGTTTCCTTTAATGTTGTCCAATAGCAGCACATGCGATGCGCACCAAAAATGGTGACCGCATGCGCTGCATAAAAGGGCAAAAGCACAGCGCAAGGCAGCGGACATACTGAGGCCTCTTACATAGACTAGTGCACGCACTAGTGCAACCCAAAGTGCGCATGGAAACACGCACAAAATACCCTTATGGGTCCTAGCCCTCAGTCTTCATATTCATATATATTAAAAGCACTTTTTACCTTAATCCATTCCCAAACAGTTAAAGGTAAATTCTCAATGGAGATTTAGAAGAGAGAGTTAAAATGGGGAGTCATTACAGTCTATCAGGTTTATTCAATAAAATTCCTTCAGGGTTATTCAATAAAAGTTCTTATCGCTTAAAATGGTGCTAATTTTGCCCCAACCAATCAGATGTTAGCTTTCAAATGTTAAATAAGATCTGATTGGTTGGGGCAAAATTAGCACCATTTTAAACGATAAGAACTTTTATTGAATCTCCCTAGGGAGATTCAATAAAAGGTCTTATTGTTTAAAATGGTGCTAATTTTGCCCCAACCAATCAGATGTTAGCTTTCAAATGTTAAATAAGATTTGATTGGTTGGGGCAAAATTAGCACCATTTTAAATGATATGAACTTTTATTGAATAACCCTGTATGTTTTTATTGTAAGTTGGGCTTTTTGCATTATAGAAATGCATGCGTTAACACATCAAAAATGGTGAACGCATGCGTTACCAAAACGCGAACGGACGCGCAATCACATGCGCGTAGGAAATCGCGGGAATTTTCACGTTCCCGCGATTTCCATTTTACCGAAAATCGTGGGCGCAAACGCAAAACGCGTGCACAAACGCATAAAATATGCGCTAGTGTGGCCTAGCCCTTACACCTAGAGATGGACAAACTTCCTGAAGTTCATTTTGTTTCTGAACTATAAAACTTTAGTAAAAGTTCTTAAGTTTGAAAACTAACCCATTAAAGTCTATGGGAGAAGTTTGAAAAGTTCTAGTTAATTACAAATAAAATAGCAATTGAAAGTAAATGGCTCTGGCACCTGGGAAATGGTCTGGGGAAAAAAACTTGTTTAAAAGCTACCTTCCCCCATGATCGGGCAATTGTCAGGTTTCCACATGATACGTTCGAGGGTTATCGCCAATGGATTTGGATTACCAAAACCAAACAATACATTCGAGGGTTACTGAGGAGTTTTGATAATTATTAAAGATAGGTCGGCTATTTCGTAGTTTGGAATGTTCTAAACATCCAAGTTCGTTTGAATATTAAAGTTTGGGTAGAACTCAGGTTTGAGTTCAGTTCTAGTCCATCTCTCTACTTACACCCTTTATTTGCTGTATACCATCTGCAATATTTTAATGAAGATGTAAAAATTAAAAATAAATGTTAAATGCACACAAAGGGTGGTGCTGCAGCTTCTTATTTTTACAGTAAGAACTCTGTGCAAACGTATGTGCCAGTCACTGTGGCCAAACATATGTAGGGGGTATCTGTTGTATTCAATTAGATCAACTGGACTTGAAGTTTAGTTCTTGAAGACGTTTCGCTAGTCTCCGAGGCTTTCTCAATTCAGAATGATTGTACAAGAAATCGTGGCAATTATGTAACCTGGAAAATCCCAATTAGCATTTCACAGCCAGGTGTTAAGGGCGTGATTGGAAGTGGCTAAGAGGTGTTATAGGAACGCCCAGAGTAAGGTGTCAAAACAGCATTGTACATGGCAGACAGATGGTGTCGAACCCCCCCACCTCTATTTAGGCTTGTAAGCATATGTAGGGGGTCTCATTCCAAGGTGAATCTAAAATTGATTGGTGCACAAAAAACGTTTCAGGCGCAACAGTGCAACAGTGTTTGAACCCCCAATGTATGTGTGGTCACCAATCAATTTTAAATTCACCTTGTTTTTTTCTTCTTACTGTGGGCAAACATTATCTATCAGTCACTGTGGGTAAACTTATATACCAATGACCGTGGGCAAACATGGATCAGTCACGGTGGGCAAACATGTACCAGTGACTGTGGGCAAACATGTACCAGTGACTGTGGGCAAACATGTACCAGTCACTGTAGGCAAATATGTACCAGTCACTGTGGGTAAACATGTACCATTCATGGTGGGCAAACATGTATCAGTCACTGTGGGCAAACATGTATCAGTCACTGTGGGCATACATTTATCAGTCACTGTGTACAAACTTGTATGTACCAGTCACTAAGGGCAAATGTTATATACCAGTCACTGTGTACAAACTGTATGTACCAGTAACTGTGTACAAACATGTATGTACAAGTCACTGTGGGTAAATTGTATGTACCAGTCACTGTGTGCAAACATGTATGCACCAGTCACTGTGTGCAAACTGTATGTTCCAGTAACTGTGTGCAAACTTGTATGTACCGGTCATAGGCAAATGTATTATACCAGTCACCGTGGGTGTAAAATGTATGTACCAGTCACTGTGGGTAAAACATTGTATACTTGTACCAGTACCACTGTGAACAAACATTTAGTACCAGTCACTGTGGATAAATTGTATGTACCAGTCACTATGGGCAAACATGTATGTATCAGCCACTGTGTATATACTTGTATGTACCAGTCACTGTGGGAAAACATGAATGTACCAGTCACTGTGGTCAAACATGTATATACCAGTCACCTTGGGCAAACGTGGGTACCAGTCACTGTGTGCAAACATCCACCCTCTGTTGCTTTTTCACTGTGTATGTATCAGTCACTGTGGGCAAATGTGTGTACCAGTCACTGTGGACAAACTGTATGCACCAGTAGCTGTGTACAAACTTGTATGTACCAGTCACTAAGGGAAAATGTTATATACCAGTCACTGTGTGTAAACATGTATGTACCAGTCACTGTGGGTAAACATTTATATACCAGTAACTATGGAAAAACATGTATGTACCAGTCACTGTGGGTAAATTGTATGTACCGGTCACTGTGTGCAAACATGTATGCACCAGTCACTGTGTGCAAACTGTATGTTCCAGTAACTGTGTGCAAACTTGTATGTACCGGTCACTAAGGGCAAATGTTATATACCAGTCACTGTGGGTAAACATGTATGTACCAGTCACTGTGGGTAAACATGTATGTACCAGTTACTGTGAACAAACATTTTGTACCAGTCACTGGGTAAATTGTATGTACAGTCACTATGGGCAAACATGTATGTATCAGCCACTTGTATATACTTGTATGTACTAGTTCACTGTGGTCAAACATGTATGTACCAAGTCACCTTGGGCACGTGTGGTACCAGTCACTGTGTGCAAACATGTGTGTACCAATCACTGTGGGCAAACATCCACCCTCTGTTGCTTTTTCACTGTGTATTTACCAGTCACTGTGGGCAAACCATGTGTACCAGTCACTGTGGACAAACGTGTATGCACCAGTTAGCTGTGTACAAACTTGTATGTACCAGTCCACTAAGGGCAAATGTTATATACCAGTCACTGTGTGCAAACATGAATGTACCAGTCCACTGTGGGTAAACATGTATATACCAGTAACTATGGAAAAACCTGTATGTACCAGCCACTGTGGGTTAAATTGTATGTACAGTCACTAGGACAAACAGGTATGTACCAGTCACTGTGTATGAAAGTATATGTACAGTCACTGTGGGAAAAGCATGAATGTACCAGTCACTATGGTCAAACATGTATTTACCAGTCACTGTGGGCAAACGTGTGTACCAGTCGCTGTGTGCAAAACATGTATTGTACCAAGTCCACTGGGGCAAACATCCACCCTCTGTTGGCTTTTTCATCATTGAGTCAATGCTGTCCAACTTTTTCACCCCTTTCTTTGATAGAAGTCGTATACAGAACCCCTACTGCCTCAGCTCCAGCCACTTTCCATAGATTGAAACCTGGCTCTCTATCTTTGTTCCTCCTACGTCCGGCTATTTCTAGGTGACTTCAATTGTCACACTGACGACGCTAAGCAATCCTGGCCCTCTCGCTTTCTCCACCTAACTCCTCCTTCTCCCTCCAGTAGTGGACCAACACTAGCACCCATAAGGCTCTGGACTTGGTCTTTTACTAAAAATGTCTGCTCTGTATCTTTCCTGGATGTGCATTAAACTCAATTATCCAAAACAAAATTAATCATTTCCCCCCTAACTGGAACACTAGTCCACCCTTACACTCTATTGACATTCAAGTTGAATCTGCCGCTGCCTTGGAGTGATCTTTGACTTCTCTTTCCTTCCATCATACATTAACAATGTCGCTAGGACCTGTCATTTTCTCCTTCACCATATTGCCAGAGTAGCCCCTTTTCTCTCTTCTCCACTACTAAAATGCTACCATGCCTTTAAGTCTCGTCTCGACTACTGTAACATTTCTACTACTGGGACTCATGGCCTCTCATCTCTCTTCTCTCCAGTCTATCTAAACTTGGCTGCTCGGACATCACCGCTCTCTCCAAAGAGAACCTACAACCCAGAACTTCATTACATATGGGTGGCTTCCCATCAACAAAGAGTCATATTCAATACCCTGATTTAACCTTTAAATCCTTACACCTCCCTACTTATCTTCTCTCTTGGGCCCTATGTTCCTGCCGTGCCTTTTTAAACCATTCTCTCTTGATGCTCCCTACCTTGGACTCGCTCACTCTCTCGCTTCACCTGGTGACATCATTAATGCTTTCAAACTAGCTGTTCGCCTACCTTTCTGAGCGATAGCATGACAAATGAGTGTTGCCCTTTTAACCACTTTGTACCCACCCCCCAAATGTGTGTACCGGTGTGGCGACCCCAACTTAGATTTAAGCTCTTAGGCAGAGACTATTCCTAATGTGTTCGATGGCTGTGCAATTATATGTCATTATAACATTAATTTATATCAGTATATGCTTTCTTAACCGATTATGCAAATATATTAACTTATAATTTTTATTATCGTACCCAAGTGGCGCTTTATAAATAAAATTATACATAACATACTATACAACCTGTACATACATACAAATTACCAGTCACTTTGGGAGAAAAACATGTTGTACAGTCACTGTGGGCAAACATTTGTTTTTACCAGTCATGTGGGCAAAAAGGTATGGACCAGTACAATGTGGTGAAAAAGGTATTTACAGTCACTATGGACAAACAATGATGTATCCAGTCATGTGGGTAAATTGTATGTTACCAGTCACTGTGGATAAACTTGTATGTACAGGAAACGTAGACAACTGAAGTACCAGTCACTGTGGGCAAAAATGTATGTACCAGTCAATGTGGGCAAAACATGTATGTACCGTCACTGTGGGGCAACAGATGTATGTACCAGTCACTGTGGGTAACATTGTATGTTACCAATTAACTTGGATAAACTTTTGTACCAGTACACTGTTGCGACAAACTTGTTGATGTACCAGTTTTATGTGGGACAAAGGTTGTACCAGTCACTTTGGCAGGCAAATGTAAATGTATGTACCAGTCACTTGCCAGTATGTACAGCACGGGGAAACATGTATGTACAGCTAACTGGAGCAAACATGATTACTAAGTCACTGTGCGCAAACAATGTATGTACAACCACTATTGGCAAACATGTATGTACCACTCACTACTGGCAAACAATGGTATTGGACCATCACAGTTATGGGCACACATGTATGTACCAGTCACTTGGGAAAAAGTAGACCTACTGAAACATGTGTAGCCAAAAAAAACTATTTTAGTAATCAGTCACTGTGGACAACACTAGTACATACAAGTCAGTGGGCAAACTGTGACCGGGTCATGGATGGGAAAAAGTATGTACCAGTCATGTGAGGGAAAACTTGTATAAACAGTCACTGTTGGGAATACTTATAAGTTACCAGTCATGTGAGCAAACATTGTATGTGACCTGGGGCATTAGGGATTCTATATTACACAAGTCTGGTGATGGTGGGCATAGGGAAATCTTATATATTATCAGTTGTGGTGTGTGGGCATGGGAGCATTCTTATAGTACCGTCTCGGTGTGGGTTGGGATACGAGCATCTATAATGTACCAGTGTGTGGTTGGCGGGGCATCGAATTGGAAATTTATATATCAGACTGGGCTGGGTATCTATATTTAAAAGTCTGTGTGGGGTGGGCAAGGGGCCTTTTACATTTACAAGTCTAGTGTGGGCTAGACATGATGGCATCTTATATTTATGTCTACATGAGATTGGGCATGAGGGCGATCTTATATTACCAGTTATGTGGGTTGGACATGACGGCATTTTATAAGATACCCTCATGCCAAACCCATGGTAGATAGTAAATATAAGATGTCGTTTCTCGTGGTTCACTTCAGGCTCCATTTTGTGCTGGAAACTCGGCGAAAGATGACCCCATCCCTCTCTTCACGCTTCATTGTTGTCTCGGCAATGGGCATCAAGTCTGCATCCATGGAGGTTAAACGTGTTTCAGTGTTCCAGGCTCCCTCCTGGTCCCGATCTGATGACGTCAACCTGCATCGTCTTCTCCTGTTTCTCACTTAATTTTGGCAATAGTATGACAGAGGGAAATAATATCAAGCAGCAGTATTTGTCATCAAAATAACAGGGGGTTAGCAATATATTCACAACGGTTGTTCAACCTTCTGAGGCTTCCCAGGCAACATTAAACAAAAAAAGGATTATATTAATATTTATAATTAGGAGGGATGTAAGTTTGTGTGTTTTTAAAAGGTATATATAGCAAGATACACATATGTGAAGAAGGCATAAGACAGAATGTCTACATAAGATAATCAAACATCATAGCGAATAATGTTGGCGGGTGACACACGGGGGGGCAAGCGGACTGAATTGGGTAAACAGGGACCAAAAAAAACATAGATAAGCTTCTGTACTGGGAAAACTACAAAAACAGCAAGAACACAAAAAGCAAAGCTAATAGCAAAATTAAAAGGTCGGAAATACACAATGATTCCATTAAAGCTGTGTGAATATATGCAAATATTATAACAAGTTAATTTATGCTCAAGGATCTGCTCAAGTTTTTCCTTGGATTCCCTGCCAAGTGGTTAGAGCAGCTTGTATTGGATCTTGAAGTCCACCCCATTCTGGGGTTGTTTGCCACTTCTATCTCAATCATTAAAGAACAATCTGATACAAACTCATCATCCCTGCATGATATAAACATTTGATCTATAAACCATTCTGATACATGGCCTCCATGAGTAGTGGCAGAAAATATCATTCATTGATCTTGGTCGTGGATTCCATTGTGTCTATGGATTTGTTTGGTCTTTCCCCTTCCAAAAATAAAACAGTGATTGGAGGTTACTGTAGACAGATCAGTAATGGCCCCATTTTGCTCTCTCATCTACTAAACTTACCCCATGGCATCATGCTCTCTCTGCCTACTAAGTTTGTTTCATTTCAGTGCACCACCATGTTCCAGTTGTGCAGTCAGCTTCGCCCAGTGCTAGTATCCGGCTGCCATACCAGTCCAGTTTCAAGATCCAAATACCAGTCAGTATCCAGATTATATCAGGTCCAGTATCCAGCTCCACACCAGTTCCAGTCATCCTAACATCAGTTCCAGCATTAAATCAACCATACTGTCTTCAGTATCTAGCTTATACCAGTTCCCGTATCCAGATTTATATCAGTGCAGTATCCACAGCTCATCAGTTCAGAATTCAGACCCATATCCGTTCCAGTATCCAGCTCCACCACAGTTCAGTATCAAGACCGATATTCATTCCAAATTCAGTCCACACCAGTTCCAGTAATCCAGCTCTACATCAGTTCCAGTATCCAGTCCAACAAGTGCAGTATCAAGTATCAGCTCTCTACCAGTCCAGCATTAAGCTTCATAACAGTCCAGTATCAGCTCCAAAGCCACTATCCAGATCAACTAGTTCCCAGTGTCCAGCTCCACCACTGTTACCAGTCACAATTACATCCAGTTTCAACTCCAATACCAGTTCCAGAATCGGCTCCATACCAGGTTCGTATAAAGCTCCAGTTCAGTATTCAGTTCACAGTATTCACGTTCCATATCCAGAAGTACCAGTTCCATTTATTTACTAGCTTTAAGTTCCAGTACCCGGTATCCAAGCTTTAATCCAGTATCCTACTGCATTCCAGAATATCATTGTGTTTGTTCCCACCCTCTGGACATCGGTCTCCTCCTAAAGTGAATCTGAGTACCCTGGCATTTGAGGGCGCATTATGAATGCATTTTTCATTACTCTCTAAGCCACACTTATAATGGGCATTAGGGCCTTAGGGAGGTAAGTAACTATAACTCGGGGGATGAGGAAGTTAATTTTATTCTGTATGGATATGATCTTTCAAGGGAATAGAGATTAATACTAATGGATTGTAATGCAACGATGAACATGCGATGTTCTAAGCACATCAGCAGCGGGCGTAGTGCAGAAGTTGGTGTGCACCTACTGATGGCACAGCTCTTCCCATACAATACAGCTATAACTGAAACAAAATAATAGAGCACAAAAAGTAAAAAAACACATTAATAGAAGACATGTACATATTAAAAACTATGTACAGTTATTTACTGTTTTAAAGATATAGCGGGCCTTTCGCTGCAGGAATAGAGAGATCTTTTACTTCTCAGGCTAAAGCAGACTGTTATTAATATCTCAGACTAAGGCTGGAGCCAGTTGTGGTTGTTACTTGAAATTAACCCCTTTAAAACAACAATTATTGTGTTAAAGAACAGTCAGACACACTGGTTGGTGTGGAAAATACAAGGCCACAGCTTATTAATTGACAAATACAACATGTGATCAATTTTAAATATTCAAAACATAATTTATGCATCCTTGCATGTTAATTAACCATAAGTCCCCGAGCCGTAGCCAATGCTAAATGCCACGCCTCTGGATCCCCAGAGGGCATGTAACGGCTCCAAACAAACCTTCGCAAGGATCGCATCCGCACCAAGGAGTTGCTGGTAAGCCTCACGAAACTCCGTCCGCCACCAACAAGGATAGTGCTGTTCTATACCATCTTGTAAACCTTCAGAAAAAATGTCCAGGCCAAGTCATTTAAGTGGACCCCATCCTGTCTCATAAGAGACCTATTATCGCCCTCCAGCTGGCGATGCTGATGACAAACCCACCCCCTTGCGACCTGACAAATCTGGAGATCCTGGTGTTGAGGACTCTCCTAGCCTTTCATATGCCCCTTGATCTCTCACCCCCTGTTCTAGTGTACCCTGGGAACGACCTCTGACCAAACGATCACTACCTCCTTAAAGAAGGATTGAAAGCACTGATGAAAGTCTGCTTTCCTTTAAAAATAACAGGTCCGGACAGCGATAACGACAGAGGTGTGACCGGAGGAAAGCGTGGATTGGCCAACACTGTGGGACCCGGGTCAGCCCTACTAATCTGAACTACTTCAACTAGTACTTGCCACCAAGCCAACCCCTTATTTACCTTCAGTACAGTGAAGTTGTCGGAAATCCAAGGTTAAGTCCTCTCGTCGCACATCTGCTCTTTGGAGGCACGCCCAGAAAAGGTATGAGTGTCCTACTAGCCAGATCAGAAGGTTGACGAGTCCCTAAAAAAGAAAAATTAATTAATAGCCAGTTCAGGGCGTATTATCGCCGCCACCATGTGGATCGCCAGTGCTCTAACCTACGAACCCTTTCTATGAAAACCTAAGAATGGGCTTCAGTCGTGACTCCGATTCTTAAAAAATGTGTTCCAAAATCGTGGGGATAGAGGCCTAACTGCACAGTGCCTTACTAATACTGCCTCAAAGGTTATCGGTAGAGGGTTTCCATGCAGTGATAGAAAAAACCGGGGAAGCGCTCTAACTGCTGCGAAAACCACTAATCGCGTTGAACTGGGCACCAAGAAGAGGAAAGGGGAAATATAGAAAAACCATTCCCTTCGCCAAAGGGGTCTGTTTTTGAGCGGCTTATCCTAACCCTAACAGATGGCTGTGAAATAAAAACATTCTTCCATCCTTAAACCTCCTGGGGCTTAGAATAGATGATTACTAATTCCCCTATCTCATTGCCCCGAAAAGGCCAGCGCAAAGCTGGCTTCAATAGCTTAGCCTCATATGTGAGCTACGACTACAGGTAACGTTCCTATTTAAACTCATAACAGTCTATAATAATAGGTCGTCTGGCTCTACTGGGCACCTTTCTTTTTTCAACAACTTTCAATATGGACCTTATAATGAAACTCTTGGTTACGTCCTTCCACCCCATCAAATCTGAAAAAAAAAGACAGTCCTGCCAACCTGGTGTTGGGCCACACAAGCCCGACGCCACCCGCAGAACGTAAGAGTGTTCTAAATAGTCCATATGGTATCCAACCTGGCTTGAGAATTTGTGTTAATCTCCTCCCTACAGAGGAAATTTAACCATTCAACCCATTACCGTGGTGGACCATGTAGCTGGAGCGGACCGAAGACTTGACCACTGCATCAACTCTCGTCTGGTATACCCCAAAGGAAGTCCGGGACTGCATCCTGTAGGTGGCTGATCCGGGACGAAGGCGATTAAATTCTTCCCACTGAAAATGAGATTAAAGCATCCGCAACACAGTAAGTTCCACAGGAACATGTCTAGCTCTAAAGGATATGTTGAAGTCCAGAATCTAAGCAATAACTGCTACCGCCTAGTAACGACAAGGACTGGTAGGGATGAAATAGCTAGATTATTAATGGCATACACCAGCTCTCATTATACAGTCCAGAAACGGGATCTTTTAATTTTGGCTCAAATAACCCCAAACTTCAACTGACACTTATGGGAAGGAGAGTGAGTTTTAGTATAACCGTTGCGCACCCAATCTGAGGGCCAACTGCGGCACACCATACTTGCCCAGAAGGCTCCAAAACCCATGGCATCCTGCCGCATCCGTATATAAGCTGTAAACCTCATTAATCTCTCCTCCCTTGAAAAAACGGTCCTGCCGTTATACCTGGACAAAAAGTCTGCAATACCACCAAGTCATTGCGCAACTCCTAGTGATCCTGATATGGTGATGGGGGGACGGATCACCGTCTGGAAGAAGACTCTGCCCATGATCTGCCCATGGGCATGACTTACATGCAAAATTCAACAACCCAGAGCACGTTGTAGCTGCTAAGCGTAACTTTCCTCACCTGGATAACATTGAAATTGAATCTAGCAATTCCTGAACTTTCCAGTGGAAGCCTAAATTCCATTTTAACTGTGTCAATCCGATTCCTTAAGAAGGATAGTTACTGTCAATGGACCGAGTAGTCTTTTCCTCAGATAAGGGAACCCAAACTTTTTCATTAAAATCTAAACGAACTAACAAATAAGAACAATGTGCTGAGTTCCCGGGCCCAACAAACAAGAAATGTCAAGGTAGTGTCTTAGTTGGTTGAATTGGTCTCATGGATATTAGCCCATTCTAAAAAGAAGCTAAGATCTTGAATAGGGAACAGGAATATGCAACAATACCTGGGAAGGCATTTATCGTAATAGTACTACAGTCTAACTGGCAGACCAACAGTGGAAAGTAGGGCGGATGGATTGGTAACAAGCGAAATGCGAGCTTCGGTTATCCGATTTTGCAACACGGCCCCTCTCCCTGCTTCCTTACCAGGTGGACCGCACTGTCAACAAGTACGTATGACACAAAAGGGTCTTCTTTAGAAATGCTATCGTTCACCGAGCTGCCTGTACCGCCTCATTTCGGTACCAACCCCAGGGAGAAACCCTTGATTATAAATGGCAGCGCGGAAAACGGGCCCGCTATCCGACCCAGCCTAAACTCATTCATGACCTTCTCCTTAGATATTCAGGTGCCTCTGACGATTTTAAATTAGGGGAAACTTGGAGAAACTGAAGGGTATTTTTAAAACCTTCCTTAAAACCCCTCCCTGAGAGCCCTGCCGCTGCCTCTCCGGGTTAAATTTCTAGCCAGGGTCCTCGCCTCCACGGTCACTGGTGTTCGCTGACCTACTGTTCCCTCCTCTCTTTGCGGCACCGAGGGATGGGATTTACGAAAACATTTGACGGCGAATGCCGCTCCTTGCCGCAAAAGGAGCATTCATGTTAAATCTGCAAGCCGCCCGAACTGCAGCTACCCTCATTAAATAGCCGCAGGAGCAGGTTTTCTGGCACTGAGGCCTGAAAAGTAGTTGAGCTGGTAGGCCGCTTTGACTAGTGGGTGGGCCTGCGGAGCTCTGTGTGCAAGCAAAATCCGTAACCAGGAATCCATGGCTTAGTGTCCCACCCATTTCGGCCCTAATTGCCATGCAATCCTAACAATCCTCATCATACTGGCACCAAGTGTTTATATGGCTCGAATATCATGTCCAGGTACACGAATAATTCAGAGCATTCTGAGGTGATTTGTGGCAATACCCGGCCAGAACACAAAGGCTTGAAGCCAGTTACCAAAAGTTTTTGCAACCTTGGGTTTTCTCCTCCCCTTTTCCGTTTTTACCAACTATTATCGACCGTCACCACTGTCAGTGTTACCAGGGCCATATCGATTATACTTTTTTTCCAAATTTTTCTTTTATGTCCATGACAGGGGAACCCCCCCGGGGCTACCCCCACAGAAAATATGTGTCCTTCAGCACCTCAAAGAGGGACATTAACGCCAGGCGGGAGTGCAGTCTCCCCCTGGACTGGACTCGCTACCGAGCAGTGCATGGTGTCAATCTTGCCATATAGCTCGCAGACGTTGCACCAGCTCGCTAACCTAACTTCTCGGTGTTGATCCCAAGCCCCAGACAAGTGACTCACCGGTCCTGAAGACGGGACTGCGCGCAGCTGCCCTTGCTGGCCCTTAGAATCACCTGCTGAGTGCTGGACTTCACGTGCAGCGGATTAGTCCCTCCTGGGATCTCTTTCCGGTGGTGCTGACGAAGATCTGCCTGCTCCTGTCTGATGTAGAGGAGTAGGAGGCCCTAGATCTCCTGCCCCCGAACGGACCTGCGTCGCCTGTGTTCGCCAGGGAGGGGAACGGGTACGGCGAACGATCCCCCTGCGTCTTTCCTCGGCTCCGTCGTGGAGTCCTCATGCTCTCACTGAGAGGAGTATCTGCTCCTCCTCTCCATGCTCACGACTATTCCTCTCCCTTCTAGACGGGCTTCGGGGAGGGCTCCTGCTCGGACCCCTTCTCTCCTCTATGTCCCTCAACCGGGTAGGCGCTGGGTCATCCCTCTAAAGTGACCTAGCGTCCACAAATTCCTGTTCGCTTCATCTGACGCGTCATCCTGCCTGGTGGCAGGGCATCTTGGGCCACTCCCCCGCCGATGCTGCTGCAACAGTGGACGCGGCGGTTCTCTGCAACAAAGGGGCAAGGCCTCCCCTGCCCCTGGTTTCTCCCTCTATTAGCTGCTGGTTCGTGGCAGCGGGGGGCACAAACCTCCTCTGTCACCACCGCAGAGGAGCTCTACGGGTGCAGTTGGGCAACAGGGACGGATGGATGGTGTGGAAGGCTCTTAACAAGCTTCAGTAGCTGCCCTCGCCTAGGGGTGTTCGCTCTCACCATCTGTGTCCCGTGGCCTACGATAGGTGTGTGGGGGACTGGTGCTCAATCGTACGGGGGGATGGATGGCGTACAGTGCCTGCCAGCCAGCCGGCTGGCGATCTGATATTGAGCCTAGCCGTAGTCTCAGGGTTCCCAGCCGTGAACCCTCTCCAACATCCTGTAGCCACACCGACACCCTCCACATGCCCCTCTCCCTTACCCTGTCCAGCAGCTGTCAGCATTGTCCATAGCTTGTTAATCGCTAAAATTGTTGCAATTGATAAAAATTTGCCGGTTTGTGTTGCTCTGAGTGTGGAGAAGATCCTTCTCCCTGCCAGCACTCACAAAATGGCGTCCGCGCCTCGTGCTCGCCCCTTTATATAATTTTGATGACGTCATTTCCCGCCTCGCGAGACCGACCGCGGCCATCCATGCTCGCGTAATGACGTGAGACGTCATACGCACCCGGCCGACTCTCGCGGGAACTCGCCAAGGTGGCTGCGACCGAGCCAGCACGTACTAGCCTCGGCCCAGCCATCCCCTGGGCCCTACGCCGCGTATATCAATCTCGGCTATGCGGGCCGGAAGCTACCGGGACGGTATTTCAACTAACATTAACTTGTTAACAAACTGCAGTTAAACTAAACAAAATATATAAATCGTTATAGCCATTGCAAAAGACTTACATCTAGATTTGGATTCTACGAAAGTGTTCAAAAGGTTTGTCAATATCCATTTCTCAGCTTTAACCAGGCCATATCTGATTCTACTGTAAGGACTGCAGGCTTAAGAATTTTGAAGCTTGAACTACGGAGTTCATCCAGCAAAGCGCTAGATACCTCAGTGTTAATTATGTCTAATGTGCCATAAAATACGCAGCTTTGAAAAGACATCAGGATTTCCAACCGTTCATCTTCACACAGTTCATGATAATGTCTTCTCACTTTAGCCAATCTTTTATTATAAAATTGCAATTTCCCCACTTTCGCTGCAAACGAGATTGCAGTTTTTTTGGCATCCTTATAGTTATTTTCTGTATCCCATGAGATACTGCTTTGTCATTGTGTATCAGATAAGAGTATGGGAATATCCATTTCCTCTGCCTACAACACTTTAGAAATGGAATTAAGGGTTTTAAATCTTACTCTGAAGAACAACAAGGAAAACAAACTGGAAACATTCTATTTTCTTTTTAACTGTTACTTTTAGTAGATGTCGATTTATCTTTGAAAGGGTTTTCATAATATATGAAGCAAAAGCGGGAGGGCAACCAGGGAGTCGGAGCACGATGACCAATATGGGGGACACCAGCGTTCAGTGTCTGAGTACTTTCGGTGGTAAGATGAAGTACACTACATCGCTTATACTTTCACAAAAAACACACGAGGGCTTGATACAGCATCCTGTATCACTAAATTCAAATTATGAGCAGCCCAGTGCACAATAAGGCATTTGGCTCTTTCTCCAAAATACTAGCTTGTACCCCTTATATACACCACTTTGTTGTAGCGTGTTCATTATATCCTTGTCCACATTTAATAAGCCTCTATCCTATATTTTGGGACAAATATTTTTCAAGACTGGCAGCACTTTGGTCTTCTACTGCCGGAAAACCCAAAAAGAAAGATCATATTATATGTTATCGTTGCCCTAAGAGACTCATCCTGCTAACAGTGGGCATATAATAATTTGATGTACTGGTCAATTCCGGATATATTTGAGTAGTATCCATATGATAGAGTAAAACGTGATGATCTGATATCAGATAGATATTCACATGGTAATATTTCATTTTCGATTGTTGGACTCAAGTTCGGATCGGAGCCCTGTGGTAACTAGAAGTCCCCTAAAACACGGTCATTGTGAGCTGTAATTAAATATGGCGGAGAAATTGCCATTTTGTCTCTCCTACGGTTCCCTGTGACCACGAATGCTATATTGCCCATTGCCATTGTTAATGTCAATAAAATTCTGTTTATGACCGGTCCCTAAAAGTTCCTCTCTTTAAAAAGATTTTTCATTCTCAGCTTGGCATACAGACATTGGTAATAATTTACAAATTGGCTTTGGTAAAAGATACCAGGGCTGGCTGGCACAGTATGTGAAAAAATTAGAACAGGCAGCAGAGGTACTACCACTGTCCGCACACAAGCTGGGGCTTATTGGTGATGTCAAGATACTTTTGTAACAAGAGTCAGTCTCCCCCACCTCACTCTCACCTGACTATGAGCTTTCTTTGACCCTGGGCTGAACTTCCTTATTTCTGTTCCAGGCAGCCTGTTTTTCTAGTTCCTCCAGGTTTCCTCCAGTGGTTTTTCTGCAAGAGCATGCACCAGCCCTGCGTGTGGACGTGTCACCGTAACACCTATTAGATGTGCATGCACAAGCGGCGACTGAATGCTGAATCCAGAATTGGAATAATTAGGTTGTGCGCTGATGCGGCCAGGCCCCCAAGGTACACGGCCCGGCAGTGTGCGACCTTGGCAACCCCCGGTACCTACTCCACTGGCCACAAGTGACATGATTTTAACTTAATTTAATTATGAACAATTGGTAGGCACCAGATTTATATATAACCGGGATGGCTATTACATATAATTGGACAGGTGCTCGTCATAAAGTACTTCACATTATCAGAAAGTAGAAAGTATGGACATAATTGGGACACCGGACAAGTTTTGAATCCATAAAAAATTATAAATTTTATTAGCTCATTTTTATTATATTAAAATCATTATGTTGTAACACACATATAGTCATCGTCCTAGAAAACCATATTAAAAAACATCTCCTCTACCTAGTAATATACCGGTATTTGTGAAAAAATCTGCATAGGTGCTATATAAATTTAATTATCTGACTTGTATTATATTCTAGTCTTTGTGTTTACCTCTCTATCTTAAGCCCTGCACGTAAAAAAGGAAGAAGAATGGCAGCAAAAATTTAGCACTGTGAGATGGGAATATAAGATAAACGTATGTGATGCATGGAGAATGGAAGAACTTTGTATGTATACGTGGGGATACGAGAGCTTTCACAAACTTTAAGAATACAGTGCAATAGAGGTGTGTGTCCCCTATCCTAAGTGCTTCAAAAAAGGTAAATACATGTTATTGTGTCTCACAAGAATAATAGTTTTAATTTATATTAAGTTTAATATAATTTAACTGAATTCCCCACAGTGTGACAGAACCACTGTACCACACTTGTGTCCCATTCTCATTGCATACCTTTGGCGAAGGAATCTCAGTTTTATGTTAAATGCTTCATTTTAGTTGAATGGTGCGTTTACCCAGCAGATACTTTGATTTCCCTTTACTCAACCACTTTTATAAAACAGACACATTGCTTTAATAAGTTTGCTAGTTTTTCCATTAGTTGTTTGTTTATAATAACATGTTTGGAGTGTCTGGATGGAAGTGCGCTAGGAAAGTTTTTTTTTCTTGATGCATGTTATAGTATACACTTCTTTTGTCTGGAAAATCACCTTCATCTTAATGGGAATAAAGTTGGGTTACAATACACTCAATGGGATTGGCCTGACCCTGTGGCAAAAAGTTGTCATCCTGCTGCTGATGAACTATGTCATCAGTTTGTGGAATCGTTTGTCCGTGACGGAAAATTGATACAAAAAAATTGAGAAGTATGTTATGTGTATTCTTTATATTTGCATTAAAGTCAATGTTTGTCCAGAGTTGTCTGTAACAACATTTACTATTTGTGCATATACTATCCTCAACCTCAAATGTGATCATGTGTTCTTGTACTCGATTTGTAAGTTGCCATAATAATTATGTTAAACAAGAGTTGAAGCCAAATTTAAAAGAAGGATACTGCGCTATGGATGATAAAGCGGAGACAATAAGGGTGGCATTGAGCAACAGGAAGGGACAGAAGTGACAGCTTGAATGGGTGGGAACGAATCTTGGCCTCTGGGACAGCTAAGGGGCTGGGGAAAAGTGTTACATTGTTTACAGGGTTAATAAGGCTATTGGCTAGAAACAAGGGGCTGGGTGAAGGATGTTACAAAGGTGGTTGCTGGGGGGGGGGGGGAAACATTCAGAAATAATTAATCTGAGCAAGTTAATTGTTCTGTGCTGACATGGACAACAACTCCACTTTAGAGGCCCTACTCCGGCAAGTCAGAGGAATGGCTGAACAACAAGGAGACACATGGCTTCAATCATTACTGGATTCTCAGTCCCCCAATATCTCCTTACCTTCTCCTCATCCAGTTTCAGCAGACACCCCCATCTCCTCATTGGCACCACAGCAGGTGAATGGACGCCGGCCTCGCAGATCACATCCACCGGATCGCTTAAGTCCCAGCCCACCGACTACGGGAAGGAGCCTCGCATGTCCTCTCTACCTTCCCCCATCCGTACCACCTCAGACCAGAGCAGGCACAGGCCAAGGCTACGCCAGCCAGCGGGGAACAGAGCCTACAAGTTGCCAGCACTATCCACCGGCAAAAGGCAGCAGACCGGAGAACCGAGCTCCAAGATCCTCTTCACAGAGCAGACCAGCACCTCCCAGCTCCCTCCCGGAATGTTCCCCCGAATCCGAGGCCTACAGACAACATGGCGGTACCTCCCAGGACCACGAGGCCGCTGCATCACATCCGGCTTCTTCACCGGAAACCAAGCAGAGATGAAGCCACGTCCACCTGGATGACGTGGCTCCTCAACCTGACGGCGGCGACGTGCAGATGCACGCGTCGCCACGGGATGACATCACGGCTGCCATTTTGAATGCGGAACCCGGCTCCCTAAGCAGTGGAGTCCGGGATCCAAAAAGAAAGGAGCCCACGCACATCCTTGGCGGCTCACACGGGCACCAGCGGCCGCAATCTACAAGGAAGGAAGCACCCAGACACATCTGCTCATGGACTGCATTAGGTCCACACAGGTGCCACAAAGGAAGCAGAACAACAGCAAAGAGAGGAAATACATCCAGCTACACAGAACCTACACACGGACCTACCGCAGCACAAGAGAGAACACAGACACTACAGGCCGGTTCCATGGCGCCGGCAACGGCCGACAGAACGCAGCTCCAGATGGGCCAGCAGACTACAGGAAACGGTGAGACAAACTGGGCTAGGGTATGGGAACAAGGGGCTGAGGGGCCAGGAACTAGTCAAGGGGTTGGAAGGATGGAAGGGGTACTAGCTCTAACACTGGGAAGGATAATACAAGTCCTACAGAAAGGGTATACCCCTCCCAGCATGCCCACAGCCGCTGAGGGACAGGCACAGCAGGTCCTGGCCCATACTACCCCACTAGACACAGTCACACCAGTAGCTACAGCCTACGAGGCACACTGCAAGGCAGCCCTCTACATAGGCCAATAAATCAGTACCGACCAGCAATCACCTCAAACACAAATAAACGAGCATCCACATCAACCCCTGTTTCGGACAACACGGCACTAGCAATACCCACCCCACTGCCCATGACAGGGAACCCAGATTCATTGTGCGAACCCCCATTGGGTTTACACCTAGACAAAGCCACAAAAGAAAAATTTGGGGCGGGCAATACACAGATATTTTCTCACTAGTAAAAGTCGAAAAAGACTCATTCGACAGGCCACCCCCAGCTAAAAAACCAAAGAGCGAAGCAGAGGAAAAGACAAAAGTGGAAATGCCACACACCATCAACAATTGGCTTCACGGGTTTGCGGTATATGCTAGCGTGCTTTGTGAACAGTTCCCAGATAAAGGAGCTGCACTGTTCTGCTACCTCAAATTAATTTGGGGAGCCTACAGAACCTACAGAAAGCGCATGGCAGCCCGCACCTCAATGAAATGGGACTGCCAAGATATGAGTCTGTGGCTCCTGACAATGACCCCCGAACGCCCACATACGCCCCCCTTTCCAACAGGGGCCGGTGCCACTTGTGCAGGGGCACCGGCAAACCCCGGCCGCAGAGGAACATGCTGGCTTTATAACGAATCACACTGCAGGTGGTTCGCAGCATGTAGATACCGCCACGAGTGTTCCTTCTGCGGTGGAGCCCACCCAGCGATTAAGTGCTTTAAAAAGGCCAAACAGGGACTTGGTCGCCCACTGCCCCATTCTTTCAGGGGCGACGACGCCGGTGAGCATAGAAAAGATGCTCCCCTGGCTCGACAACTACCCCAATAGACGAGATGCCAAGATCATCCAGGCTGGATTCCAGGAAGGTTTCTGGATCCCATTTCAACATGACCCACTCCCCCTTAGATCAGACAACCTAAAATCAGCAATGGCGCAAGAGCAGTTAGTTTGGGATAAATTGTTAAGCGAAGTTAAGGCTGGCAGATTGGCAGGTCCTTTTTATTCCCCCCCTTACACCAATCTCAGAGTTTCACCGCTAGGGTTAGTCCCCAAAAAAGATACGGGAAAATACCGCCTAATTCACCACCTATCTGCACCCAAAGGGCGGTTGGTAAACGACGGAATAAAAAAAGAAGACACGAGTGTACACTGCGCGTCGTTCGACAAGGCCCTAGTAATGGTGAGGCAGGCAGGAAAAGGGGCCACGATGGCCAAGTCTGACATTCAGTCAACATTCAGGCTCCTGCCAGTACACAAGGAGTGTTACCACCTGCTGGGCTGTTGCCTGAGGGATAGATACTTTGTGGATATGGCGCTGCCCATGGGTTGCACCATATCATGCTACTACTTTGAAGTATTTAGCTCATTCTTAGAATGGGCAACAGTTCAGCAGGCAGGTATTTTCACAGCTCTACACTACCTAGACGATTTCCTCTTTGTTGGCCCCCCTGACACTTCAGCCTGTACACATCTTCTCCAAACCTTCTGCGCAGTCATGAACCATTTCGGAGTCCCGATAGCAGAGGATAAAACCGAGGGTCCAACCACAGTTCTCACTTTCTTAGGAATTGAGATTGATACCGAAGCAATGGTGTTCAGGCTCCCAGCAGATAAGTTAACAGCACTCACACAACTGATAGACAGGGTCATTACGGCCAGAAAAATCACACTCAAACAGCTGCAGTCATTGGTGGGACACCTAGTGTTTACATGTATTCTGCAGACGATTATCCTTAGCCACAAGAGGAGTGGCTATTCCTCACCACTACATAAGAGTGTCCAAACAAATGAGGGAGGACCTTAGAGTGTGGCAGTGTTTTCTTAAGGAATATACGGGTAGGACTTGCTGGCAAGAGGTAGAATTGACCAATATGACAGGGTTTTTTATTCATAAGGCTCCAGCAACTGACATATCTTGTTTAATGCTTTATAAGATCTATTGTGGAAAGTTCCCAGGTCATTGCTCTGGCAGTGATGAGGATCACCTTTGGGCCTTGACCAATTCCTCTTAGCTGCAAAACCTCTGGGAGAGAAAACTGGGCCAAGTGAGGCCTCGAATACCCCTCCAGGACTACGGCAATGTTTGAGGTCTGCATAAGTTGGTCCTAAGGGCCATTTCCGCTCTTTCCATGGCCCAGTAGACATGAGTGAACCCAACACCCACACGTTATGGCTCCCTGCACCTGGGAAAAGAAATTATATTATACGATTAGTGAGGTCGGACATAAGTTGTACTTGAGGACCTCACTGCTACCTGCATCACCTGCCTCTGGGAGCCCCAATAGAAGGCTTATGTTGCTGCCCCGATCCTGAAGGAGTGTGAGCTGAAATTATGGGAAGGAAGGGCAAGGGATGACAGGGCTATTTTCATTATGGCTGTGAACTGAAATTTAGACAAGAATTGCCATTTTGATGAATAAAAAGTAAGGGGCCCCTGCTGGTTTGGGCGTAGTATGGTAAGGAACACGCATAGCGCTCTACTGGGCAGCATTGCCACCTATGGCCTGAATGGAACGGATGCCCTCCCAACGATCCGTTTTGAGAAGTTTATTTTTATTTGATGGCATTAATCCCCATTTCTACATATTAGCCTGAACCCGCGGGGTGGGTGATTGGGTAGATGGGAGACCAACTCTCCTATTGTTAAATGCGCTCGTAAAAGCCAGGCAGAACGCGGCCCTGAATAGGGAAGTTTCAAGGGTGAATTGCAAATCATTGGCAAGTCTTGATATTTTATTTAGTAGGGTAAATGAAAAGGATGTCTATTATCCCGGGTTCTGATATCGTTTCCAGCCTTAGCAGCCGCGTATGCTGCAAGTCCTAGTCAGCGCTTCCATTGAAAGAAATGGAACAGAAGGACAAAGCTGCCATGCCTCCTACCGTTATGCCAGAAGCTCTTTGTGTTTTAATTCTTGCCAGGTATGCACACGTCAAGTGTAGTCTGCCTTGGTGGGTTTGTGAGGAGTGTTGTGACATGACTCCCGCGTGACCAACCGGCATAGCTTCTTTGGGTGCTTGGGGCCAATGAATTCGATTAAGGAAAACAGGCTTCGGGAAGCCAGGTCCACAAGCATGTGGCAACCTCCCGACCCTCCCTCCTCGCTTCCGGGCATCTCCTCCGGAATTCTTTGAGCTGGCAAGCGAGAGAGGGAGTCAGCAAGGAGTTGTAACCCCTGCCACGTGTGGCTCTAAACCACACAGGTTTGCGTTAAGGCAGTCATATTAGCTCCCTAAGCAAGACAAAGTACTGGGGGAGAGGATGAAGGTTGGCTGTGATACGTGGCACTACTGCCAAGTTATCGCCAC